>CM076583.1:688442676-688849290 GCA_034641835.2 Pinus albicaulis
TTAGGATGACCCGGACACATGGGCCCCCTTTTCTTCCCTTTATTCTCTTTTCAAGTGCCCTTTTTAATTCTGCCACATGGCCCAGAGGTTTGAGCTTGGGTTGTTCCTTATTTTCATTCCCACATACTTCTGGGAGTTCCCTAGCGAGCTTTCTTAGCTTGTTTTGTGTGTCTTTGTCTTATTTTTATTGAATTTTTGCGAATTTAACTTTATATGTCAGCCTGCTACTTTTAGCTCGGAGTTTTTATTGTTTGTTGTTTTAATGAGTTTCGAGATAGAAAGCGTCATGACAGCGCATTTTTTGTGGGCCCCATTTTCCTTTCATGTACCTTTACCTTACTTCGCCACATATCCCATAGGTTTCTCCCTAGAGCTTTCACAATTTCATCTTTTCATCCTCCTGAGGATCACCCTCCGGGATGATGTTTGCATTCACTGTGGCATGTGTGGATCCTTTGTCATTCGCGTGGCACATTCTCATACTCACCTTTTGCACTTTTATTGTCGTCTCCTCTCCACATAATCTTGGTTATCATTCCCTAAAACCCTTAATATGTGTCTTTCTTACTCCTTTTAAGATCTTGTTTGTGGGATGACTCAGCTAACTCATATGTCATTTCCAATCCCTCCCATCACTTTTCATGGTATCTCAATCATTTTCCTCTTCCACGCCTGCCCGCTATAAACTATCTGAGCCCTATGCACTACATCACTTCTTTGTCCTTTTCGCGCTCCCATTTCTGAGTTGATATAGTACCCATGATGCTTGCTAATGCTACTCACTCAAATCAAATTGCAACACTTGTCTGCTCAAGTAGTGTTTACATTAACACAAAAAATCAGTATGCACACACAGGTAAGTTCGATTGGTGGTTAATTTATTTCGATTTAGGGGATTCCCTTGTAATTTACTTATGTTTATATCACTCTTCTTTAATGTTTTTCACGCAAAGGTTTAAGTCCTCTTCATATTTATATAAATCACTACATAAGTTGGTATTTTGGATTGATACCATGGGATTGTTGAAAAATTTGGAGCTGATATAAAATTTGAAGAAGCGAAAGGAATAATGTAGCTGCAATGTCAAGTGAAGCACATTTTCATTTTTATTTCTAATGATTCATATTTAATTTTGATTCCTTGAACATGAGTTGCTATTTTTCTTGCTTAATGCTCACGCTAATTTTGATTTAATAAGTTGATGACCTTGGGCACATGGAAACTTCACTAAAATACAAGTCCTTCACATTTTTTCTCAATCAAAAGAAGAAGTTTTCTCCTTTTGGAGAAATTAGATATATTTCAGGTAAATCTTAGCGAAATTCTTCAAGGTAAGTCCCATATGCTCATATTCCTTTGTTACCATCTTCTTTATGCTTTTGTTTCAACCATGTTTTTAGTTTTTCTAATCAAAATCACTATTTTTGCAGGTCTTCAAGAATTCCTTTGAAAAACTAGTGCCCCTTATTTTTGAGATTTAGAATTTGCTCTCCTCATTTTTCTTGTTTTGGCGTCAGACATAGCAGTTATGTTGCTGATCAAGTTGTAGATAAGCTAAATCGGGGAGTCTCTCAACATTTATTTTTACATGCAAGCTTAATTTTGAAACAAGAACAATTTACAAGAGAAGGGACATTCTATTTTACTTCATCTTCTCTCATAATTGTTATCTAGTCTTTGTTTTTAAAAGCCTAACTACATATAGCCCTACAACATATAAAGGTCTCAACTTGAGAAGAACACGCGTGATTTTCTTATTTTACTCTTTTGTTGAGATGCTTTTTCTTGTTGAGGTTTCTTTCAATTATGGATTTTCTTTTAAATTTTCTTTTGGTTTTATTTTATTTTTCGTTTGCTATTTTTGGAGTGTGTTGATTTCAATTTCGCTTTGGATTGGATTTGGTGATAGTATCAAGATTTGTATGGAAGAAATTTCCTTAAACTTGTAAGCCTCTCAGGTTTTTCTTTCCTTGGTTTAAATGGGTGAGTACTTTTAATGTTTTAAGGTTTTACTTAGCATGATCACTGGGAAATTGGTTATGCTTTATTATCTATAAACTGAAATATTATCTTGAAGGAATATTTCTACAAAGATGATGTTATTGTGCTTACTCACAAATTTTCTAACTAGTAAAGTCCCTGATTTATAAGATGGTTATGAAAATTTGTGCTTAAATCTTCCCGTCGTTATCCAATGAATATTTCTTAAATCTAAATCTAGGAAAGAAAAATATATTTATCAACAGTTGCTTTAAGGTAATTAGCTCTTGGGAAGCAAGTCTATTCAAGCAAATATTAGTTACCTAAAATTTTATCGCCATCCCTTTCTCTTAAGGAGTTGAACTGGCACCCCATCTATTAAGTAATCTCTAAGAGATTAACAATAACCATAGTTGAATCTAAAAAATAAAATAGTTAACTGAAGGATAGTAGGTCCCATCACGATCCAACATACCATGATCATAGGTCCCACTATGATCCAACATACCATGATCATAGGCCCTATCATAGTGAGATTACTACTATTAGTTACCAAGCCAAGGTAATGCCTTTCAGCCGCAAGGTTGAAGGACAAGAGGTCTCACCATGATCCGACTTGTTCACTTTGTTAGTTCTCGTGAGTGGCACTCTCATTAGTTGGTTACCAAGCCTCAATCTTCAGTTAACATACAAATGAGTTAATAAAATGATCTTTTAACCATGTATTTATTTCTAATAGATGGTACACTAGCATCTAAAAGAGTTGAAATACATCTCTGTCGACGTTATGGATGCTTGCTTGCAGCAGTGGCTCGACCTATTATATATAAGTTAATTTAATATTATGTTTTAATTGATTACCTTGTTCTCTCAAAACTAATTGCCTATGAAGTTCACTGTTGCATATACAAAGTTCGCTAGAACACATGATTCATGGGGTAATATTTTAATAAGTTCATAAATGATGATGGATATGATTTATGTCTGTTAACTTTACAGTTCAAGGGAAAAGCTGGTAGGATATTTAGGATTTGGCATTTTGTATCATCTAATTATCATTCCTTTATTTTTACAAGTTTGGTACTTTTAACTGGAGATAATTGTTTCTTCCTCGTGTGTCGTCATTGTTGTGGAAAAACAACAACCCTCATTTTCACATTATTATCTTCATAATAATAATGGGGGGCCTCTATGTAAATTTTGGTCATATCACTCATTTCATGCTTAGATTTTCTAATTTTTGTGAGATTTTCATTTTTCTTGACTTTCCGTTTTGATCTCTTCATTGTGTGTGGTTCCTCGTCAACTTCCCATCGACTTGAATTTCGTTGAGTATGGACATACAATTTGTAAATGACATTTGTTCAAAGTTTGAGTGATTTCAATGTCTGGACTTAAATATGTACAAATTGTATTTTACTTTATTTTATAAATTAAATTAATATTTATATGTAAATATAATAATTTAAAATTATTATTTAATTTATTTTAATTAAAGTTAATCAATTTGTAAATATTTATTTTTAATTATTTAATTAGTTTTTATTTAATTATTATTATAATAAATAAAAGAAAATTTGTTACATCTTCTCGAACCCCAGCTCCCCGAAAATTACATATTGAACTCTTATGAATTCTCCCACGGTGGTCAGCCGCGAACTGACCATACCAACGAAACAGTTGAATGAGGGGCTTTTGATTTTCCTTAAATATATGTGTGTACATGAGGGGGCAGCTCCACGTCATCCCAACCCCTTCCTCTTTCCTGCTTATTATCTTGCCACATATACATATTTGATTAGCAGTGAATTTGTTTTTTTTCTTTTTCCTTTCGAGTTAATTAGTCATTCACTCTCACTATGGTTACATGAGGAAAACTAGTCAAAGTCGATGGGTTTAAAGTAAAATTTAAATATTAAATATTTATTTAATTAACTTTGAATATTAAATATATTTTTTATTTTAAATAATTATTTTTGTAATAAATTTATAATATCTTAACTACCTTGTAATAATTTTTTTTTTTTAATTGATTAGAATCATAAATGTGTAGGGTAAATTCATGAATAAATAAATAGATCATTTATCATTCTAAATTATTTATTATTATTTAAGTTTATTTTTTATAAGTAATTATTGATATATAATGTAGTGTTTAATTTTTATTATATTCAAATAAAGTTGGAAATAAAATACAAGTTGTTGGGATGTATAATTAGAATTAAGTTCAAAACAATTATTTAGTATATAATTATAATGCTTTATGTAGCAATTATGACTAGTGAAATTATACTAGTGGGAGTGAAATAAAAAGAGGTAGTAATTAATATTATTGTATAAATATAATAAGTTTATATTTACCTAATAAAATAATAGTGTATCTTTAAAATCATTATTCATCTTGCCTATAAACTTATAGTTGTGGTTATGGAATAATACATGCATGTGCTTTTGAGAACTTACTATTGCTTACAATAAAGCAAAGTAGTAGAAATGATTGTAGCGTGTTTTTGTGACATAGTTCAATGGACAAGGGGGTGGGTATTTACTAGATGAAATTTGATGTCGAAAATTATTTCACTTCTATCTATTATGTTATTTTTCTTAGCTTTCACGTGTTTGTTCTCTTTTACCAAAAAAGAGCAAAAAAATGAAGAAAATTAAAATATATACATGACCATGCCTATGGCTTCTTCTATTGGCTAATCAAAAAATGTTTTAGATGCATCTTCTTGATACAATATATTTTATAAAATATCTATATCACAATCATGCTCCTAGTGTGGTTCCTCTATCACTTCCTCCACTTCCTTAAACAAACTTTCTATTGTTATCCTTCACAACCTTCTTTCCACTACCAAGAAAACTTCTCTCAACCATTGGTTAGATTTCTTTCCCCTTTTCCACATATTCAACTTGTCCATTCATGCTTTAGTCCTTCCCTTCTCTTCATTACCTTCATTCATCACTTCATCTTTCTAAAATAATATCCCTTACTTTGTCCTTCCACCACTTTTCAAATATTACACTTCACTTTTTATATTGCTTTTCTCTCCCTTGATCTTATGCCTACTCCATAGTACCATTTGAATTTAACTATTTGTTCTTTTGGATTCATCATAGACTACCACCAAGCACAAACTCTTATGTTATCATCATTGATGGGTTAAAAGGAATATAGTCATGTTTTACCATCCTTCCAGGAGCTCCCTTCTTGAACTCATCTACTTATGAAAATTATTGGCTAAATTTAGTTGCAAATGCAGTGATGTATACTTATATTATGATTTTAACATGAAAATCAACAACTCTTACAACTTCAAGATTGAATATATAGAGTAAAATTAGGTTCTAAACATTCCACTAAATCCCTCTCCTCACTTTCTAGGCTATCCAAGGATGCTTCCCTACTCTATTCATCGAGTCAAAAAAACCACTAGAGATTATAGTGAGATGGCATCATAGTTGCCATAGTTATCATGCAATAATGCACATTGACAACCTTGGCATGTTGACTCAAAAATAGGCTTATTTTTCTAAACTAATGATGCTCCCCACAGTGCTAGGTTAACATGAAAAAACATATTGCCAAAACCATATATAATTCATGATAATATCCCATGATGAAACCATTTTTCTATCAATTTGAGACCTAGGTAGAAATAGATGTCCAAGAAGAGGTTCATTATAATATAGGTGTTAGCATCTTCAATCCCCTTGATGGGAGATGTTTCACCCATATTATGCCCAACAATAAATGGTTGTCTATGGATTTAATTAATATAATTAACATGATCAATGTTCATCCTAAAACTCATCCTTAGCAAAAAAATCAATATTATAGACCATTGACCACCGTACCAAAATCACCACACACAGAGTTAATTGATAACCATTATCTCTAATAATATCATTCTAACCAATAGGTGCAATAACTTAGCCAACCAAAGAATATATATATATATATATATATATATATAAGTTAGAATTTGAAAAGAGATTCGTATTTCATTGATTTGCATTATGATCTGGCACATCGTGACATAGTCTCGATCAACTACTAGTATGGAATAACATTATAGAATAGTTTTTAAATCCAATGCATTCAATTATTTAACCTTTAAATTTTATTTAACCATTATCCAATCAACATTTATCTAATCCTTTTATATAATAAAACCATTTATACACAAGCATTTCAAGTTGATAGGGTTAATTCAAAACCATGTATTTTTTTGAATACTTCAAGCTCCCTTACTCATGAAATAGGTGGTATTTGTCTCACATGTGGCTAGGTAGACTCAATTTTCCACCACTCTCTTAACAGATATTTTAATTTACCTATATTTAAACTAATTTAATTTAACTATATTTTAATCTAATATCACATATCGGTATTTTCCCATAAGAGTGTTTCTAAAATGTAGTTATACCTTTTGCCGAACAAAAATATAAATTTTCTATACAAATCTATACAAATAATAGATTAAAATGAACAAATATGATATTAAAGTTTATAAAAAAATCATTCATAAATAGAGTTATTATTATCTGCCTAGCTAGAACTAGAAATAGTGCAATCATGAATTATCTTATTATTTTAATTGTCATTTTTATTAATATAAAATTGTATTTCTTTAATTTTTTTTACTCTAATTTAACTATATTTAAACTAAGCGAGAGTAGCTACTGTGTAACCCTTGCTTAAATGTGAATATTGGCTCATACATTTCAAAATTCAATAATTAAACTACACAACACAAACACTAGCTATGTGGCCGAACGCCAGCTATGTGCCCTTGCTTTCTCACGTACTTATTCTCCACCATGATTTAATTCGTTTAATGTATTCAGTTTTTGTATGTTATATTATTTTTTTATTAAATTTGGTTTATTTTTAAATGTGTCATACTGTTTGCTTTATTAAATTTGGTTTATTTTAAATATTGTGTTATTTAAACTTGTTTTTTTATTGTGCGTTTTTTGTATTTTATATTTTTAAATGTTATTTAGTTTAAATAAAACTTATTTTTATTATTTAATGTTTAAATTTATTAAAAGGATTTTTGTTTATATATATATAAATATTAAAATATTAATTAAATTGTTCATATTTTTGCACTTAACTGTGCATTTTCCAGCACTACAACAGTTTTGATATTGAGACTTTGGAACACTTTATCTTGAGTTTTATTTGGTCAAATGAGACCTAGGATGGCTCATTGGAAAGCTAAAAGCATAGAGAATAATCTGAAGGCGTTAAATCAAGCATATCTGAACATTTACTAGGCCTAAAATTTAGCAGAAGTTGGAGCTCTGAATTTGTACCAAATAATCATTTCCTAAATTTATTTTGGAAGAATTTGGTTGGTTGAGGCTTTTGGTTGTTGCAAATCCAATCAAGTGTGTTCTCTTGAGCCAAAGAAATCATAACATAGATCAATGGGAGGCATCAATTTCATTTATTTTATTAGATTTTTTATTGGATAATTTGTTTTCCAGGGTATTTTCAATTTTGTTGTGCAATTTTAATTTGTTTCTAATTTATTTTTGGCAGAGAATTGGTTGAAGAAATGAGGCAAAGGGATTTGAAATCAATGTGGTTGCACCAACAAAGAGGAAAAAGGGATTTATCCTGTTATAGGTCAATTTGGGCACCATTCCCAATGACCTGGTTAACTGGGCATCATCTCCAAGACCAATGAATAGGGTCTATCATCCCCTATCATTTCAGTTGTTATATGCCCTAAGACAAATCATTCGAGACTTTCATATGCAAAGGTTTCCAAGATTTAAAGTTTATAATATATCATATGAGAGCTCATCAACGCTGCCTCTAAAGGGACTAAGTGTGTTTCATATGCAGGTAGCCCCATGCAATGCTGCTCTGAAAAGCACTTCCCGACACCCAAGGGTGTGTTGGTCACATTGGGAGCGAAATTCTCATTGTTCCGGAATCTCCACTTGGCCAGTGCCTTCTAGAAGAGTTCACATGTGTCAAACTTCGAACCCATGTGTCCATTTGACATCTACAAGATTGGGAACATATCTTTCCTATTATTGGAAAATAATTGATTGTAAAACTACCTTCAGCTCCTCTATAAATTGAACACAGATCTTAGTGTTTGATAAGGAAGAATTTGAGTAGAGAAATGCTACTGGAATTTCAATTGAGCAGTTGATTTGAGTGACATATTGCTGGAGATATCTGCATTGTGATGAGGCTGGGATGTTGCTAGAGATGGTGACACTAAATCAATCACCGTGTTGTAACCTCCCCTTTTATCATTAATAAAGATTACTGCTTATTTTTCCCTATATGCATCTATATAAGCTTTGATTTTCCATATCATGATTTCCTATTTGATGTATATGGTTTATGCTTTATTGATTTAGCTAAATAACTTGAATAGACATCTGTATTATTGCTATCTCTTGTTGTTTAGTGTTCATTCTTGCAGGAAATATTTTGCACAACCGTTTGGAATTTGAAGCTAGAACAAAAGTGACAAAAGGAGATTTTGGAAGCGCTTGGACTCCGAGTAAGCTTCTTATTTCATTCTATGTGTCTGTTTACAGTTAGGAAAGACAGTTGTAAATTCTTTGGCATGTTGTTCTAGATTAGCACCTGTCTAGGGAAGAATGATTTATCCGTAATTCATAATTCCGCATAAAAAATTGGTGACCATACTGAGGAGATTACTCTTTATCCTAGGTGTTTTAGCCTCTGATTTTCTCTATTTATTCACCCATTAATTTTTACTCACAAAGCTCAGGCTTTTTGAAATCCAAATTTGCATTAGAAGTGTGTTAGACAGCTGTTTTTTTCATTATACACTGTGCCCAACGCACTCTTGGACAAGACACAGTGCTTTTCATAGCAATGTCTCCCTTTTAGGCCTGCGTTGAAAGCACTTTCTCTCTTTAGAGACTGTGTTGCCTCCTGAAACCATCCAAATTCCTTTGAATTTTTCATTGCAATTTGTTTCAGTTTGTTCTCTGATGTGTTTTGAAAAGCCTGAACCTCAAATTGACCAGTGAACTTATCTACCTCTTCCTCCTTTGAAAGAAAAAGTTCTTCAATGTTTGTTTAAAGCATTTTTCTTTATCATTGACGAATTGATTTCAAAGTAGTTTCATTGTTGCATTAGATCCATTTGCTTTTGAAAAAGGAAATTGTTGTAAATTCTTCGTTTCCTGATAGGAGAAATTGTTGTTTAATTCCTCATTTTTCCTTCAAAAGAGAAACTATTGTATATATTCCTCATTTCTTAAAAGTAAAAGGAATTTGTTTTTATTGATTTAGTGCACTTAGTTTCTTTTCTACATTCATAACATTAACGGAACTAAAAAGAAAAACCTGCATTTGCATGTAGTGGTTTGTTTGTTTTGCAAAAGGAACAATTAGGAAATTTGCATTTAGTTTGTGCTCATTGATTTGTTTGCTCTCAAATTGATTTCTCTTTCTCGCTAGTAGCTAGGATTTTCATTGAAAAACTAAAAGTGAAGGATTGCTTATCATTCTTAGTTTTCATTTTAGGAATTTCCAATACATCATCGCGGTGAACCTTTGAAAGGAAAATTGTTAAACAAGATCAACTTAAAATTTATCTCAATTTACCTAACAAAACATTGGAACCATAATGATAACATTTAGAAGGTCTAGGCTAGAGACGTGTTCCGGCGTCGTAAAACATAGCAGTTGTCATTAACTTGTCTGCGATAAATTCCGAGTGTGATACCTCACTCCACGTACATAATTATATCGTAGCTCATCCACGTACTTTCGGGTATATTGGGCAGTGTTACAGTACGAAAAGTATAAAGGGGTGCTCTCACTGTGTGGTTTCGCATCAGACAGTGCTAATACAGACTTGGGTCTCCACGTACCTTCGAGTATATTTGGGAGGACAACTTTTAGGTGCTATCCATCCATGGTGAACCGAGTCGGCTGCCTTGTAAATTGTGATACACCTAACACAGCATTCAGGGAAATTGCCTACCCGTACTTCTTGGTTCGCCAGGAGGTATTCTGCAGTTCACAGTTTCTTGGTAAACCGTTTTGCCTACCATTACCCTTTTATTTTCTTTATTTGTTTTTGGTTAAAATAAATCAGTAATCGTGGAAGAACAAAATCCTTTCCCCCGTCATTCGCGTACTAGTATTAAAACCACCTTTACCACAAGAAGTTACTTCTGGTAAGCGAAGGCGATCTTGCTCTGTTGAATCAAGTACAAATTGTACCTCTGGTGAAACATCATCTTCCCATAAACCAGAGTAAGCTCAAGTTGTTTCTACACATATCGGTTTGTCTACTGTTATCGAAACGGAGTCTTCACAGCTACCCATGGTCATTATCCATCCAATTAGTGAGACCATACCTCCTGGACCCGACGTTGTTCAACCAAAAATTGATCCTGATCTTGTCTCTTCTTTGCCAGAACATCTGAATCCTGAAGTTGTACAACCAAAATTTGTTCCTACTTTGGTCATCCCACAACTATCTGTAGCCATTAAGTCTCCCATGTCACACAGTCAACCACCTGAAATATACTTTGGGTTTGATGGTGAAATACTTCCACCTGGTTTAATTGTTATTGAAGAATTCCCACAAGACGAGACAACTTTAACTCCAACCCATTTCGGGGAGGACCTTTACCTGTACGAGTCTTTTTCTCAATCGTTACCATCTGCTTTTGTTGACCCTTTTCCCATTCAAACTCTCATCGATCTAAAATGGTATACATTTGGTCAAGTAACCATGCCTGAATCAACATCTTCGATTGGGCCATCTGTTCCAATTACATCAGCACCTTCCCTCGCTACCCCGTCGATGTTCACAACTTCACCAAAGTCATATTTTCATGGTGGCCCTATGGTCCCATCAGGTTACGTATCATTATCTGGAAATTTCTCTGGTGCATCTTCAAATCCATGGACTTTACCAATGTCATCATCCGGTATTTTAAATGGGAATCCTATAGTGAGTACTGAACAACTTGATTCTTTATACGCATCTTTAGGGCAATATCAAGCCGGTCCTTGTGGGTCTATTCCTTCAAGTACCATATCAACTGGACTCCCAGCATTTGGAGAGCAATATTTTATGTCTTATTATCCTCCTCATGCTGGGGGGCAACCTTTGTCACCCAATATGACAGTACTCCGTCACTTTTTGGTCAACCTAATGTCGAAATGAATGTTTGTCAATGGCAGCAAACTCTACCTATCCAACCACAAATGGTTGTACATTCGTATCAACTAGTTCAACCTGTTACACCCACATCATTTCCACTTGTTAATACATCTTTACCCCTATTACAGAATCAAAATGTTATACATCAACCTTATTAAGCGGGTCCTTCAACTCAATACCCTCAAATGTTGGGTCCACAAACTCCAAATCCTTCGGTTAACTTACAACAACCTGTATCCGAAATCATTTATTCACGAGCTGGTTTACCATTTTATGGGATGTCATAGCCACAAACTGGTTATAATTATCCTCAACCGAATCCAAGTTATCCTAATTTGGGTTATAACATTGGTTGACAGATCCCTTGGCAGCCTCAGACGCAAATGCCTCAAACCTCATTTCAACAAGTATCATATCCAGGTTTTGGTCAAAATAATCCTCAAGCGTTTGCTTTTCAAAACAACCCCTATCTGGGTTACCAACAGCAGATTCCTTATGCTGGTGCTCAAAGGCCTGTTGCTCAAGCAATTCCATCTTACCCTGGCTATGCTCAACCTGACCTTAATAGACAGTTTCCCTTTGCTGCAACTTTAGAGTTACCATATTTAAATCGGCTAACTAATGATCCAATTAACTATGCTCCTTGGTGGTCAGTGATACCTCACAAATTACCCTCAGATATTCCTAAGTTCAATGGAAACCCTAGAGAAGATTCGTCGACTCATGTAATGACTTATCATTTATGGTGTTCATCAAAATCCCTGAATGATGATTCTGTTCGACTATGTGTTTTCCAGCGTACACTCACAGGTCCAGCTACAAAATGGTATATTGAGTTACCTAGAGATTCTTTTGATAATTTCACTACCCTAGCTACTGGCTTTTTGACTCATTTCAAGTTACCCATCAGATATGAAACTAGAACGAAACTCTTGACCAATTTCAAACAGACTAATGCTACTCACATTTCTGATCATATTCATGAGTGGCGTCATAGCCGTAGAATGGTTAAGACATTTGTTCCAGATCATATCCTTGCTGAATGGTTCATTAAGTCCATGTTACCATCTATAACTGAGGATGTGGCTAAGG
The DNA here is from genome assembly GCA_034641835.2 of Pinus albicaulis. Classification (NCBI taxonomy): domain Eukaryota; kingdom Viridiplantae; phylum Streptophyta; class Pinopsida; order Pinales; family Pinaceae; genus Pinus; species Pinus albicaulis. The sequence continues at coordinate 688,454,947 of CM076583.1, forward strand.
GTGGCATTGTCACAGAAGAGCAAGTTATCGCTCGTGCCCAATATTTAGACTTGATTTACACTCAGTCTCGCACGCTCTATGAAAAAAGTCCTAACGCGCCAAGATCTAATTTTACTGTTCCTCCTCAATTAAAGGACTCTCATTCTGGAGACGGCTTGATTGGCACTGCAAGAACACATAACACTACTGCATCTGATATTGCACCTTCTTTCGAAATTAATGTCGTGTCGTTTGATAAAGGAAAAAGTCACAAGCAACCCGGAAGTAAGAAAAAAGGGAAATCTAAGAAAAAGCAAACTTCTAACCCACAGGAAAAATCACCTGATCAATCGTCTGAACCTAGGAAACCTCATTATCCATGCATAATCTGTAATGAGGAACATTTTGTTAGAGATTTTCCTCACCACACTGAAGTCTCAAAAATCATTAATACTTCCCATGCGTCAGCTGTGTTGACAAACCCATTTCCAAACACGGACACAAATATGGTTGTTATGGATCCAGCTCCTAGTTCCCAAGTGTTAATGTTATCTGTCACAAAACCTTCAAAAGATATTTTGGTGTCAACACGTAATAAATATTATGGTAGTCAGGCCACTGATCAACCTACTACCTCGACAACGAATCAGTCTACGGAATCAGTACCGCCTACTGCTATTCCTGAATTGACAATCAAGCCACCAAAGGGAGTAATTCACAAATCGACATATAATCCTCGAGCGAGAGCTGCACAAAATTATAATATAGTTGAAGATTTGGCTCAATCCCCTTCAGCTATGCCTTTTGTAGAGGTATTACAAAATTGTCCCTCCCAAAAACAGGCTTTATTGTCGGTTATTGGTGGAATTGATCCAACTTATTCTAATCTTGTCGTCTTTAATCATACGAGCTATGTGCCGCAACTACCAGCAGAATTGGAATTCTCCATACAAGTAAATGTTTTCAATCACCTTGTTCATCGCACTATTATTGATGGGGGAGCATCTACATGTATTATGTCTCTAAATTTTTGGAAATCACTTGGCTCACCGCGCTTATCACAATCATCAACGACGTTGAAGGCTTTCAATGGACGTACATATAAACCTTGTGGTATTATTAATAACCTGCATGTTGAACTAGGGGGAAAAACAGTAAATGTTGATGTCAAGGTTGTTGACAGACCCCTTAACTATAATATTTTACTTAGAAGGCCATGGGTATATGCAATTACTGCAATTGTTTCTACATATTTCATAGTGATTGCCTTTCCACATAAAGGTACTATCACAGTCATCAATCAACTATCCTTCTTTGCCTCCACTTCGCAAGTAACTGGAAGCGTTCTGTTTGTTCACATACCCCAACTATAACTTCATAACATTGGTGTAGGACTCTTAAAGGATTCCACTCTCATGGGAACCTTTGCATTACCGCCGCCTGCGACGTTGACAGAAATTGCAAGTCTAAAGACCTGCTACATGATCTCTTCCACTCTATCTGGCTTAAGGGAGAGTACGGGTGATTCTGAAATTTCTATGTTGGATGAGTTTCTGCCGCCCAACCCTATTGAGCTGGCATAGCAATCAATCTATCTGGCTTGGGCGGCGAAACCGAAATCAGCGTCACCGAGTGTTTGGGTTGATCATTCCTTAGATTTTGGTACTCCCCCTGATCCTTTTTCCTCAATGTTCTTGACAGATGACAATATTTTGGAAGCCATGTTGTTAGAAGGAGAACCATGTGAAGATTATCATCATCGTTCCCATCTTCCAGATTATGAAGAAAATTATCTTAGTGAACTATATCACCCATCAATCAAAAATTTCTTTTCGAATTATTTACCTATTAATGCAATCGATTACAAGTGAAATCTGTCAAATATTGAAGAAACCATTTCTATCAATATTTCGACCAAATCTGGCATTGTAGAAAACATTCATGTTGGTGTATCTTGTTCTCCATCACAACTTGAATCATATCTCTCTCTATTTCCTGAATTATGTGATGTATTTGCTTGGTCTTACGAGGAAATGCCAAGCATAGATACTAGTATTGTTGAACACACTATTAATATGTATCCTGATGTCAAATCGGTGCGTCAACGGCTTCGTCCTGCTCATCCAAAGAGAGCTGCTACCATCAAAGCAGAAGTTGAAAAAATTTTGCGTGCTGGTTTCATATACCCTGTTCCACTGATTGAGTGGGTTTCTAATATCGTTCTTGTCATGAAAAAGTAAGGAAATATTAGAGTGTGCGTCGATTATAGAGATGTCAATCTTGATTGTCCAAAAGAGAACTATCCTACTCCCTTTATCGACCAGATTATTGATGATTGTGTTGGATGCAAAATATTTTCGTTCATGGATAGATTTTCTGGCTACAATAAAATCAATATCCCCCCAGGGGATCAACATAAGACAACATTCATCTGTCCCTGGGGCACGTTCGCTTATAGGAAACCACCGTTTGGTTTAAAAAATGTTGGGGAAAATTTTCAGAGAGAAATCAACTATGCTTTCAATGACATCAAGCACATTTTTCAACCTTATCTAGATGATTTACCAGCGCATTCATGAAATCAGATTGATCACCCGATGCACTTGAGAGCCATTTTCTTACGCTGTTAACACTACAAAATATGCCTCAATCCACATAATTTTGTGTTTTGTGTTGGTTATAGTCCTTTGCTTGGATTCATAGTATCAAAAGAAGGAATTCGAATAGACCCATTGAAGGTTCAAGCTATTCTTGATTTTCCCGCAACATCAAATTTACTTCAGATACAGAAACTTCAAGAAAAGGCTAACTTCCTAAGAAGGTTCATTCCAAACTACGCCGAAATGGCTAAAGGATTTACTCGACTCTTGAAAAAGGGGGTTCCCTTCCATTGGGACCAAGTTGTGCAAGATTATTTTGATGATTTCAAGGATACTCTTGTCCGAGAATCATTAATGTATCCCCCTAATTATCAAAATGATTATTTCCTATATATCGTCACGGCTGAAACGACCATTTCTATGGTTTTGGTCCAATTAGAAGATGGAATTGAACATCCGATCTATTATTTGAGTCGTAATATCAATGATACGAAAGTTAAGTATTCATACGTAGAAAAGATAGCCTTGGCAGCTGTTCAAGCTGTCCAAAGATTTCGCCACTATATCCTGCTCCGAAAAACCACTATTGTTTTGGATTGCAACCCCATGACTTATATCTTATCACGTCAATTGCTGGGGGGGAAATATTCAAAATGGATTGTCATTTTGTAGGAATTTGATTTGGAATTCATCAAATCCAATTCAAAGAAGTCTTTAGTTTTGGCTGAGATTATCTCTGACCTTCCCTCTGATAGTACTGCAACTACGTCGGAACCATCAATTCCTGACGAGTCTCTGTTTCTGATCGAAAATCATATGATCCTTGGTATGGGGATTTCATCATTTATCTCTAAACTCAAACTTTTCGACTCGATACCTCTCGCTCTGAACAACGACGTATTCGATAACAAGCCAAATATTATCTAATCATCGGCGATACACCTTATCGTCGTGGTGTCGATACCATTTTAAGGAGGTGCCTCACTCATGAGGAGGCCGAAAAAGTTTTAAATGATTTTCATGTTGCGGCTTGTGGTGGAAAATTATCTGGATACACTACCACGCAGAAGATACTACGCGCTAGTTACTTTTGGCCTACAATTTTTCAAGACTACGTCCTCGCGGTCAGAAGTTTTCATGCGTGCCAAAAATTTTATCGTAAAATCCACAAACCGCCAGTGCCAATGCATCCTGTTGTCTCTGTAGGACCATTTTTGAAATGGGGTATTGACTTCATGACCTGTAACCCTCGTTCATCTGTGAGGTATGGTTATATTATTGTCGCAGTCGACTATTTACCAAATGGGCTGAAGTGATGCCTATATTCAATAACACAGGATGGACAGCTGCATTGTTTTTCTTTAATCACGTTATTGCATGGTTTGGAGTCCCACAGGCTATAGTTACAGATCATGGGAATAATTTTCGCAATCACATGATGACTAAATTAACTGCCAACTTAGGATTGTCACATGATAATTCTACTCCTTATTATCCACAATATAATGGACAAGTTGAGGCTATTAACAAGATTCTTAAACGTACGATTCAACGAATGATATGAGTTCATAAAAGAAATTTGAATTTGATTCTGTACTCTGCCTTGTGGGCATATCGAACCTCGGTGAGAAACGCAACTGGATTTACTCCTTTTCAATTGGTGTATGGTCTGGAAGCTATCTTACTAATCCAATGTGAAATATCGTCGTTAAAACTTTCAATCGAATTGTTACCTGACACCTCAGAAGAAGAAGTGTGTCTCCTTAACCTCATCCATCTTGATGAAACACGTCGTGAAGCCCAATTAGCTAACGAAGCGCATAAGAGACGTATAAAGGTGCAATACGACAAAAATGTCTAGCCTCGCATTTTCTCATAGGGTGACTTGGTCCTTCTTTACAATCAAGAAGCTGATGTAATAGGTACAGGAAAATTTGAGCCATTATGGCATGGCCCTTATATTGTCAAAAGAGTTCTTGCTAATGGTCCCTATGAGTTGGTTGACTACGATGGAATTTCATTGGCGCAACCTAGAAATGGGTTGTATCTGAAACGTTACTATGCTTAATCATGAGCATAGTAATTTTTTGTATTATATTGTATATATATGATGTTGATTTGCATTCACTATCTTAATTTTTTTTGTAGATTTTTCTTGACGTTAGTAATCCACTTTACATTTCATCGCAGATGTCTGAATATTTGAAACCCTTTGTTGGATATGCTGATGGTGCTAGTTGTAGTACGCAGATTCTACCCTCTACAACATGGGCCATTTTCGCTCCGAACAGCGAGTTAATGAGTTTTCAAGGGATTTGTATTGGTAGATCGACGAACAATATCGTTGAGTATAGCGAATTGATCGAACTTCTCTCTGATGTCGTTTCATTTGGTATTAACCGTATCATCATAAGGTTAGAATCATAACTTTTGGTATTACAACTTACGAGTGTTTATACTGTTAGAAATCCAACACTACATAGATTGTTCCTAAGAGTTCGAATTTTGGAAAGACACTTTGATTTTATTCAATATCAACACATTTCCATAAATTTGAACACGTTGATTGATTCTTTAGCTAATCAAGTTTTAGACAGACATTTGCAACATATGTAAAGAAAACATTCACATCATTGAATAGGATTGCACAATAAACATAGGAAAACACTGAAATCATATAGATAGATAGTTATAGGTTTTTACAAAATTTGCGCCCAAGACACATTGGTCATCTAACCTTAAAATGTATGCAAAATGTCAAAAGTAAACTAGTGGTGCTCGTGGTAACATGCTATAGATCTAGCTATCCTATGCAGTAACCGCATCCAGCGGTTAGGAACCCCAATAGTGTGTTGCTGCAGTCGCATGGGTAACTCTTCGATCCGGCTATCCAAAATCCTGAAGTTTAAACCCTCTATGCGTTGCCGAAGCTCAGCCAAAGTCTCGGCCATATCGAGATCCTGAAGGACTGCTCTCCTGACAACCCTCTCTGTTGGCACATCTGCTTCACGCTCCGGTTCCTCTACTGGTTGAACACGACCAACATCTGCATTACATCAAACATTTAGTTTAGTCTTGGGAAAACATAAAAAATACAAAAACATTGTATAAACCTTAGGAAAATCAAAAACATGGTAAAAAAATTCTTACCCATTGCGCCCCACTTAGCACCTTCTGGTAATGATAAATTTGGATCTTCTCGGAAATCAATGCCTTTGTATGCATTCTCATCGATGGCGAAAATATGTCGCCGAAACCAGGCAAATAACGCAGTCGAGAACACAATGGTAGATTGGCCTGGATGCCTACCCATGAGTTCTACCCATCTTTGCATCTGTGGATCTCTAGGATTAGACACATCCAGTGTCACATGTTGTGGCTGCATCAGTGGAATATGTTCTAAAGCGAAGGATATAAGGATCGAACCATAACTGAAATTCTTCTTCCTTCCTCCCTTTTCTTTGTTCAGTTGTTCCTTTATCTGAGAAAGAACGGCTTCAGACTAATTGAAGATTGTTGGCTCCAAACACTCTAGCGCGTACTGCATATACGATCTATTCGCTACATGTAGTGTAACGGTGCCGACAAGTTTTGTGATCGTGAAAAGGATAATTCTCAAAGGTAAATCTCTAACATCCTCGATGTTTATGTTTCCATCTTTGCTTGGCTCTGCCCCTGGATAAAAATGTTGTAAAACATAATCTCTCACTGTCTCTCCTCCAATAGTAGACCCTGAGAGTGAAATAGGAAAGCCTCTCCTCGAAAACCCTGTAATAAAGTATACATCCTCGACTGTTATGCGAACCACTTGGTTCTTAATATGAAATGCCTTGATAGCTAGATCCCATGCTTGAACTAAGAACTACAATAGTTCTATTTGTTGCCTCATCCCTGACAACCTGAAGTACTTTAGCAGTCCACACTCTCTTAAGGCTCTTACTGTACCTGGATCATTTAGGGCAATCATATCCTGTTCTTCATGTTCTCTTTCCCTCCATGTAATCGTCATTGTAATCCGACAGAAACCTGAAATACAACCATAAAAACCATTAGATTCCATTCATTGCAAAAAATTGGGCAAATTTTGGGCATAATGAAAAAAACAAAAATATAGATTGTGCCTAACGTAGTCCCTAACAAGAGACAGTGTGTTGTGTATGCAAGTAGCCTTCAATTTACTTGTTATGCAATGCAGGTTTCGACATCCAGGGGTGCGTTGCCCTCTTTTTGGGCAGAATTTACCCTAGGGACCTTAAAATCCTGAAAATTTGCAGAAATTAGAAATGAAATGATTACTGAAGGAAAGAGGAGGTTCATATCACTAACCTGGATCAAATGGCAACGAAATCTGTCCACAGAAACGATTGCGATCAGCAGCTAAAGTTTGGGGGCAAAATCAAGTTCAAAGCTCCAAAATGCAAATGGTAACTATGGAATGGTAAAAATGAATACTAAAACACTTTTTAATAGTCATTTAATTATTTGCAAATCGAATTTATTGCTATGAATATGGTTTTATTATGTTTTTTATCATGAGACAGGTATTTTTAATCCATTGATGTTGTTCTGAACAGGTCTTACAACTAATGAACAAATTAGTCGTGCAGATTTATTTTAAGAATGATTTGACCACAAAGCATACTTTTTCTCCTTATTTTTCGAGCTTTGTTAAAAATGAAAAAGGATTTGAAGTGCACTTTTATCTCTTTTTCGAGCTTGGATAACAACGAAAAAGGAACCCCTGGAGTCTTCTTTCAGCTCTTTTCAGACTCCGATAATGTGAAAAGATTGTCGAGCACTTGTCTTTCCAAGCTTGTAAAAGTAAATGAATTGATATCTACTCAGTATAAGTTTAACCCTTTTCCAGACTGAGATAGATAATTTACGAAAAATAAATACCTTGGTCGAACATGACTAAAGAGGTTCTCTTAGATATTATTTTACACTTTTTCGGATCTGAGCGACTGCTTTATGAAAAAGTACTTTTGGAGTTTTCTTTCGTACTCTTTTTCAATCTCTCTAAATATGAAAAAGGACCGGGATATCACTATCATTAAGCTCGTTAAAACATAAAATAACGACGGGCTTGTTGATCATGGCAAGAATCAAGTTTCATTCATTGCTAGACTCGTTAAATTATTAAATAGCGATACTTTATTCACCTGAAGGGTTGAATTACAGATCAAGAAAATTTTATCCTCCTCAAGCTTGTTAAAAAATAAAGAGGTACTGGTCGACAAATGACCGGGGAAAATTTGGGAAAAGTGAGCAGAATTCTCTACGGTAGCAGGTTGATCTTGAACATGCCACTTCATCCATCATTGTGACTGTCTGGGTTGGGTAATCTTCTTGAAGGTTAATTAATACCTATGGTTCATCATACCTTCACTTCGGTTTTGGGTCAAAGCTGCCAACTCATCTCAGTATCGCCGATATGTTCAAGAGAAGTCATCCAATGAATACTCATCCTTCTGCAATACTCATAAAACTTCATTCTCATGACCATCATCCCTGAAAATTGCTATATCAAGTCATACCTTTGTCTCCAAAATAAATAACTCCCATTTCACAATAAGGTGGCTTCCTGTCGACGACAAATCATTATCCAGGAAGTTCACTTAGAAACATTATATTCCAGTGCCATGAGGCTTGTTACAGCATCGACAAGATCCTCGCTTCCGAACTTTTGACCGAAAGATTTTGTTTGGCGTTCGACATCAAATCAACTATTCATGCCTTACGAAATGTACTACAGTAACTTGAGAGCCATTGACATTAATGGTGGTTCTCTCGTGTTTTTTAATAGCTCACATCATTGGATGGTAATCAAACGATGTCTTTCCATGTTCGACTACAAATCATATATTATCATGGCTAGACTTGTACCCGAATGATCGAGTGAAAAAGATAAGAAGACCCCGGATCTAGTTTCAGCCATCCAGGCTACGATTTCAGGATTTTTGTACACATCATCTGTACGGTGACCTTACATACATATCGTCATCCGAACATGGGCCTATATCTGTAAGCATGTATGTATTGGGCAACATTCCAATGTAGACGACTTTCTAAATTATGTACATGTTATTAGATTGTTTATGTGCTGAACATGGGAATTCCTACCCTCAGAAATTATGATCAAGAGGATATGTCATGATTTAATGTATTGTAAGATTGATGTAGGTCGCCACTCCGCTTCATCTCCATCCCATCACAGTGTAAAGCATCTCAATCAAAATATTGTTATTATTATTCTAACTTCATGCTTTAGGGGGAAATTGTTATAGGTCAATTTGGGCACCATACCCAATGACCTGGTTAACTAAGCATCATCTCCAGGACCAATGAATGGGGTCTATCATCCCCTATCATTTCATTTGTTATATTCCCTAAGACAAAGAACAAGACAAATCATTCAAGACTTTCATCTGCAAAGGTTTCCAAGATTTGAAGTTTATAATATATCATATGAGTGCTCATCAATGCTACCTCTACAGGGACTAAGTGTGTTTCATATGCAGGTAGCCCCATGCAATGCTGCTCTGCAAAGCACTTCCCAACATCCAAGGGTGCGTTGGTCACATATGGAGCGAAATTCTTATTGTTCTGGAATCTCCATTTGGCCAGTGCCTTCTAGAAGAGTTCACAGGTGTCAAACTTCGAATCCATGTGCCCATTTGACATATACAAGATTGGGAAAATGTCTTGCCTATTATTGGAAAGTAATTGAATGTAAAACTAACTTCAGCTTCTCTATAAATTGAGCAAAGATCTTAGCGTTTCATAAGGAAGAATTTGAGTAGAGAAATGCTAGTGGAATTTCAATTGAGGAGTTTATTTGAGTGACATGTTTTTGGAGATATAAGCATTGTGATGAGGCTAGGATGCGGTTGGAGATGGTGACAATAAATCAATCACTGGGTTGTACCCTCCCTTTCTATCATTAATAAATATTACTGCTTATTTTTCCCTATATGCATCTGTATAAGCTTTGATTTTCCATATCATGATTTCTTATTTGATGTATATGGTTTATGCTTTATTGATTTAGCTAAATAAATTGAATAGACATCTATATTATTGCTATCTCTTGTTGTTTAGTGTTCATTCTTGCAGAAATATTTTGCACAGCTGGTTATAATTTGAAGCTACAGCAAAAGCGACAGAAGGAGATTTTGGAGCTTGGACTCCAATTAAGCTTCTTATTTCATTTTGTGTGTCTGTTTATAGTTAGGAAAGATAGTTGTAAATTCTTTGACCTGTTGTTCTAGATTAACACATGTCTAGGGAAAAAATATTTATCCGTAATTCATAATTCCACATAACATATCTCATCAAAATAAGATATTTTATCCATTCTTTCAACAACTTCCTCTTTTTGAAATTGAAAATATCATTTTTGGAATGAGGAAGGTGTAACAACCCCAGGTTTATTTTCTATGTAAATAAAATATGACCAAGGTCATGGTACATGTATTCCAAGTTGATTAAAGGGAAAAAGACTATAGTGGACATCACTTGTGGTTAATTGATGGCTATGGAAATTGGAAAAAGCAAAGAGGCAATAAATGACAATTTAATATAAGAAATAAAGGAAAATATGAGAAAAGGAAGATGAAGGGAAACAAATATGCATGCAAGGGAAATTAAAGAGACATTACAGAAAATTGAAATAAAAAAGGAAAAAGTAAAGGAAGAGACTAGACATCAATGGTAAAAATGCATAAGAGAAATAGTTCACAACTTTTTGATAATTTTTGGTTCAGCTTTTGTCAGTTCTAGCTTTGATCACTTTTAGAAAGAGAGATCTAGGAGAAGAGAGAGGAAGCACTATGATAAGAAGCAAGAAAAGGAGAGCAAGGGGGCACAAGGAAAAGGTTGGAAAAACAACTACAACAAGAGGACATTGTATGTACCAGGTTTCATGTGTGATTTCATTGCTGAGATTTGGATGCATGGTACATTCATTTGGTTTTTTGGTTGCTTTGTTGTCATTGACATGAGATTTTCCTGGATTGACACTAGTTTTTAGCCTTCCCTTTCCATTTCCAGGATAGCCATGGTTTTGTAGGTTCCTTGTTTGGTTTAAGCTTTGGATGACCAGTAGACTTTGGTTCCATAAACAGCTTGGCGCGAGTGGCAACTTGGACAAAGCGCCAGCGGGCGCGGGGCCCAATGTTAATCTTCCTCTTCGGCGTGAGGGCATAACTGATTACCCGCGCCAAGGCAAAAACAAGGTTTTTTGAGTCTCTGCTTAGGGAATTGTCAACAGAAGGAATATTACTCTCATGTAAAGGGACTCAATAATGGTCTTTGCAAGGCATGACACTGCATAGTGATCACGGAAATGACCCTCCAATGGGCAAGATGGGGATTGCGGGGACAGTGACAAAATGTTGTCTAACAGATGCCCCCTAAAGCATGAGGTCTAAGGGAGGGGGGGGGGGGGGGTGCGAAATGCTTTATTAGAACGCGTTCGAACCAAACACCGTTTTAGGAGAACTTTCAATTACGAAGACAACTGATATCTCTCATACATGAACATGTGGTATGGGCGCAGTCATCCATAATACAGTATATATAAAAACTGAGATCCGAGGTATGGACACAGCCATCCAGTAGTAAGGATCAACAAAGAGACTCAGGTATGGTCGCAGCCATCCGATCAAAAGAGTCATGCAATAAGTCATGATAATCCACCAAAATCCGCAGCCTAGATTTTATTAGACAAAATCCAGGGTCTTTTGCTCCATCTCGACCCTAACAAGTACAAATTCAAACATGTGAATATATCTGGTGTCGAACATCCGCAAAATTACTTGATTGAAGGCCAATGATGTGGACCTTGCGTCGAATGCGAAAAACCTACCATTAAGGCATGCAGGCTCCAAGGTACCATAATAGAGTCTCTATATCAAATTCCTGGATAATGAGCTGAAGTTGACATGACGTGACCTAATCGAAGGTGGGCCATAATTTTTCCCACATCGTCGATACGAGACAGAGGAACATGATAGTGGTGAAATAGGACCAACAAAGAATCAGAGGGAGGTTGAAAAACTACAAAGGCAAACTTATTTTGAACATATCAGAAGAATGACACTAGATTTGGCAGTATTTGACATCAAAGGATCTAAGGTCATGATGACGTGGCAAAGAGCAGATGAGAGGTAAAAAAAATATTACCCAAACCAATGGAGGCAAAAATGACGAAATGAGATGTCCCCAACCCGACACGAATGCAAACAAGTGCCATGTTCAAGAGCAACATACTACCAACATAACTAAAACTTGGTTCCATTTTCCCCCACCATTGTTGGCGATTACCCCAATTATTTTTTAAAACAAGCTTGAAGGGGATAGCATATGCTTGTGCTGTAAGTTTGTCCTTTGGACAAATCCAACCTAGTACATTTTATGAGCCCTAGGAAGGAGGAACTCGAGTAACGTCATGGCGAAAAAATCCGATGTCATCAGGGTTTAACGAGTCTGACAAAGGGAGAACTCGGCATATTTTCATGTTTAGAGAGTTTGAAAAGAAGGCAGAAAAGAAAACTCAATCATGACCCTTTTCGTAAATAGTCTCTTAGATCTGAAAAGGTAGAAAACAATATCTAAAAGAACCTCTTAGTCACGATAGGCTAAGGTATTCCTTTTTCATAAATAATCTATCCCAGCCCAAAAAAGGGGTAAAAATATACTGGGTAGATATCGCTTCATAGCCATTTAATGAGTTCGAAACGACAAGAGTCTCTGCACTCTTTCAATTTTAGAGAGTCAGAAAAGAGCTAAAATATGACTCCATCAGTGACTTTTTTCGTGTTTTAACTGAGTTCGAAAAATTATAAAATTTAACTCGTTACTCCATCACTATATCTTGAAAACCTGTTGTTGCACAAGAGACACGTCTAAAACCCATTTTTCAAAAATAATATAATAAAATAATCGAAAAACATGTCTTAAAACCTAATTAGGGTAAAGTTATAAAATGCCAAAAAATGGTAAAAATAATTACTTTTCACTTTTTACCTCTTGTGGAGCAAATAGTTACCCATTTTACTGTGTGATTTTGTGGCGACGATAGGGGACAATCCAGCAAACCAATCTCAAATTCGTCAGTTCTAGGTAAGAGCCGAGAACTCTCCCTTCATTTTGAGTCATTTGTTACCACCTGAAACTTCCAATTTTGAATTATGGGGGAGGAAATATGAAAATTATGGCACGGTTGTTGGCGCGGGTTTTGGGCACGGAGTCGCGCCAACTGCCCAATTTTTTACACTAGGGTGCGCCAACGGCGCAAACAATTTTGTGTGCAAAATGCAAGTCACAAACCCCAATCAATCACAAATTCAAGTTTCAAAAACGCTAATACCATTCATATGAATGTGTTTACAGGTAAAAAGCGGCAAAATGGTGATAGAATGGAAAGAACGGGAACACAGCGAAGAAGACGAGCTTTCCATGGAAAATGAGAGATGCATGGAAGCTCTCAGGGACTGTGGACTAAATAAGTTCTTCTTGATACTGTGTCTCCATGCTCAACCAAATTTGTTACAATAGTTGATCAACATATGGGATGAGGACCAAGAAAAGTTCATCCTTCGAGATCAGGAACTTGAGATTGATGTTTCTGACCTCTACTTTATCACAGGATTGTCGCGGAGGGGAGCAGCATCGATCCTAATTGGTACCTGGCCTTGCATGGAGAGCATGTCCATGGTAATGGACAGAGTATGTGAAGGGGCACAGAGGGGAACAGGAAGTGGGAAATTTGATATCCAAACTATCCCAGACTTAGCACTAAAAGTAGTGCTACATACCATCACACGAGCTGCGGGATCGCAAGCACCGCATGAAGCAACAAAAACACAGTTGCTTCTTGTTGTAGACTGTTTGACACCGATCATCTACAACTCGGCAGAGGCCGTGACAATAAGCATGAAACACCAGCTAACAAAATGCAAAAAGCGAAAATTGAAGCAATTTGGTTATGGGTCTATCCTGGTATCATTCTTCCTGGAACGACTACCAATTTTTCAGCGTCAAAAGGTCATAGTCCCAACACCACCAGCAAGAGAACCATGGATGACCCAATGAGCGACTCTGATGCCAAGGGCAGGGGGCGGTCAATAGATGTCCTGGAGACCGGAGTTCTTTGATTGGCTCCGCCGACAGTTGATCGTCATGAAGGATTGGCCCTACTCTGGTACAGATTTTACTGGTGATCTAGACCTCCCACTCCCGGAAGGAGAGGATTTGGATGAAGATTTGGGTAAGAATCATTTTTAATTTTCATGAGTATTATGAAATTTTTATTTTTTTAAAACTATGTATGTTCTGACATTAAATCCATTAAACTATGAAAATTTGCAGATGTCGGCCCAGAGAGACCTGCGAGCATGTCTTCGATAGCGAGGCGAATTCCTCGTGATTTCAACCCTCATGGTGAGGGAAGCGAGGAAGAGGAGCTCGTGCGCAACCTAGAGGGGATCACACATGGAGTCCTGGATTATGCATGATTCGACGATGTTCCTCGCGCCTACCAGAGACATACTGTTGAGGTGCCAAGCCGTATTCACGCTTGCTGAGGAAACTTGTATGGGCAGTGACATGCTATCATGAGCATCACGCCGATTAGACACCTAGGCTTTATATCTGCATTTTTTAGAGACATGGTGTCTCAGGATGTAACAGAAACACACATATTTTTTGAATGTATGATGCACATTGATGCAAACACGTGATATATATTTGTATGTGTGTGTGTGTGTGTGTATATATATATATATAGATATACACATACAAATATTTTCCTATATGGATCTTTTTCCACATGATGATGATTCTACAAATTACGCAAATGTCTATCTAATACACTGTTAGCCACTATATCAGTTAATGCATTCATTCATCTAGGAATATGTTGATATTTGATAAAATCAAAATGTCTTTCCAACAAACGAATACGTAAATACAATCTCAAAATGTATGGGTTTCTCACTAAATAATGACCATTGAGTTGCAGAACAACAAGCTGTGAATCTAGATTGACAAGCAATGCACGTATGTCGAGATTTATTGCCTCGGTTAATAGTTCAAGGACAGCACTATATTCAGCGACATTATTTGTAGTTCATCCTAGAAAAATACCTTGCAGTTATATCAACTGACCAGCAGGATCATAGATTACCCAGGCTGCTGAAGACAAATTCCTGGTACTGTGGGAAGCACCATCCGCGAAATAGACATAAGGGGTAATAGAAATATGCACAAATAAGCAAGACCCAAATAAGCAGGATAATTCTCGCAAAGCACACCAAATCAAAACATGCACAAAAATGAAAAAAAATACCTATGTACACAAATCATGCATGAATGACTCACACATAATACTTTTTGAGATACAACCCATTTCTGGGTTGTTCTAATGGATGACCTTCTTAATCAATGAGCTCATAGGCCCCATTCCGCAATACACATTTGACAATGTAAGGCCCATGCTACATGAGTTGAAATTTACCTGCCCCCAGCTTATCATGAGCTTGGTCATACAGGAGGACGAGATCTCCTTCAATTAAAGAACGAGGGGAAACTGATTGGTCAAAATGAGCTTTGACTCACTTTTTATGTGCTTCAATAACCAGAGCAACAAAGCGGCGGGTTTCATCTAACCTTTCGATTTAAAGGAGACGCTCTTCTTCTGGTGAAGTGTTCGGAAGTAATTCAACAGCCAACTTGAGCGAAGGTATTTCACATTCAATCGGAAGAGTAGCTTCCAGACCATAAACCAAGTGAAAAGGGGTGAATCCGATTGCACTCTTAACTGAGGTTCGCTATGCACAAAGAGTTGAAAATAAAATGAGATGCCAATTGGATTCATGGATCCCAATCGTATGTTGAAGCATGGTAACAAGAAATTTGTTCACGGCTTCAACCTGGCCATTGGCCTGAGGATAGTACGGTGTTGCGCTGTCGTGACGCAAAACCAACTTAGAAGTCAACTCGGCCACCATGTAATGTTGAAAATGGGAACCATTATCGGTAACATTGGCTTGAGGGATGCCAAACCTAGCAATGATGTGATTGAATATGAATTAAGCAGCTGTCTTACCGTCAGCGGCAAGTGTAGGCATTGCTTCGGCCCATTTGGTGAAGTAGTCCACGGCTACGATAATATAAGCATGCCCCCCGGCCGAGTGAGGGTTACATGTCATAAAATCGATGCCCCACTTCGCAAAGGGACCAACGGTAATTGTTAAACACCATGTTGAAGCACACACATGGTGTATGAGGAAGAAGAATGCACACACAAGAGAAACAACACACAATGAAGGATAAGCGTGAGGCTTTCTTATTTTTCCATTATACATGATGTACATTTATAGTACAATGGTGTGACTCTGGTTTCATTCCAAGGCATCACTTGGACTCTAATATTTATCATATTCCACACTCACCATAATGTAGATTAGGTGTTCCAACATCCTTAATCCGAAGGGCATGTGAGTCCAAGAAAAGAGTTGTAATACAACCGCAGTGCATGGCGTTAAGCCACGAATCAATCCTCTCAAATGTTGGAAAAAAGAGGTGGTTTTAGGATGACCACAAACACTGGAACGCAAAACATGTTGCAGTTCCCGGAACTCTTCCAAAACTAGCAAGAAGCTGAAGGCTTCCGCTAGAGGAATTGTCCCTCATAAAAAAGGGAGACCTTCGACCTAAAAGAAGGGAGGTCTACTACCTGTGGTGGTTTTAGGTTGTCCACCAACCAAAGATGATGGTTTTAGGTTATCCACCAACCGAAAATGATGGTTTTAGGTTATCCACTAACCAAAGATGATGGTTTTAGGTTATCCACCAACTGAAACATGGTTTCAGGTTATCCATCAACCAAGGCAGTATGCTCATGGGCATCCGTGGCTCTAGCTACATCTCGAATCCGAATGACGAATTGTGGCTCGCTTGAACTACTGTGTCTCTGGCTACAACTCTGAACATGGAATGAGAGATTGTGGCTCAGGCTCGCTTGATCTGACGTCGAAGCTTGTACATGACCACCATTTCCCCCCCTGTCAGGGACAAGGTGAGATGATGGCGAAAACTCAACTGCAAGTTTGCTCAATATTCGTGAACAAGTTCTGACATGTGTCTTAAACATCTTCTTGGCTGCTGATGCCCATTGCCAAGAAGCGATCCATCCAAGATGAATCTTTGTTCTTGCAGGAGGCTTGTGTCTGAAGCATCTGTCTGAAGAATGAGTGTGCCGACCACAGTGCTTGCATGGATGAAGATCAAAACAGTGATCTTTCATGTGGCCAACTCGATCACAGTGTTGGAATTTCTCAATCTGTTGTGGTTGTTGTGGAACAAGATCTGGAACAGCTGCAGGTGAACTGTCATATAGGAATCCGGCACTCTGAAATATGATGGGCTTTGTGTAGTCTGGAATATGAAAGGTCACATCCTTGTCATATCCAAGACCAATTCTGTGCTTGTTGTGGACAAGCTCTTCCCAAGGTCTGATGATGGGCTTAGGAAGTGCAGGCTGAACTGCTGCATCTACATGAAAATGTGCTCTAGTACAAGGCACTGAATATGAATCAACTGCAACTTTATCTTCTTTCTTCTGATGAGAGTCCTTCACAATCTTCTGAACAGAAACAGGTTCAGAATGGTGACTCTTTTGCTGAAGTTCTTCTTGTTGGAGCTGAGATTCCAACTGCAAAAACTCGATCTTTTCATGTGCATATAGCAAACAACTTTGAATGTTACATAGAGCATCCTTGCTCATTTCTTTCATATGATCAACATTTGAATGAATGAGGTCATTCAACAACATTAATGCCTCATTGATTTTAGCCATTTTAACAACTTAGGCTCAAAAATGAAAGGGTGTCGGCTTCAACCGAAAATGCACCCGTTTACAATGTGATTCAACAACAAATACAAATGACTCAAGAAATTCTCAAAGTACAAAGTGTGCTCCTCAAATGATGAAGGGAAATCAACAATCCAACAACTCAAATTTTCTGATTCCAACTATGAATGAAGAGGCAAATTCACTCAAAATACAATGTCAATATCTCTGCAAAATGAATGTGTAGCAAAAACAACTGTGCAAAAGGCCTTTAATGCAGCTGAATTTTTTCTTCAAATAGTTGTTCAAATGATGGCAAACTTGTCTTCAAGTGTAAATTTCTTCAAAAAATCACCCTCTTATATAAGCCACAATTCATAAAATGTCAAATCCACTTTTCTCTAAATATAGTCCATGCCATTACTTCAATTCTTCTCACATGTCATTCCTCTTTTCTCACTGCTCAAATCCACTCTTTCCTCTCTCTCTCTGTCGTTTTTTTTTTTTTTTTTTTTTTTTTTTAATTAATTAAAAATTAATTAAAAAATGAGTTAATGAGAATTAATTAAAAAGGGAAAGGGAAATAATTAAAAAGAGAATGGGAATTATTAAAAATGTAAAGGGGAATTAAATTAATGGGAATTGGGAACTATATTAAAAATGGAAGAGGGAGAATTATTAAAAGGGAAGGGATTTAAAAATAATGGGGAGTAGTTTATTAAAAAGGGAGGGTTTTAAAAAATTTAGAAGTCGAATTAAAAAATGAGAAAAGTAGGAGAGGGGGGGTTAGTTAAAAGAAAATTTTTGAGGAGAGGGGGGGTTAGTTATAAAAACGAATTTTAAAATGGGAGGGGGGGTTAGTTAAAAGAAATTTTTTTTTTTTTAATTAAAAGGGTAAGGGAAGGGCCGTAAGGCCAAGCAAGGGAATATTAAAATGATTTAAAATAAAAAAGAGAATTTAAAAAGCCATGGGTGGGAAGGGCATGTGGGAAGGCAGCGTAATGCAGGGTTGGAAGGGTGTTGCAGGGTAGTGGGCCGGCGGTGGAGTAGGCCAGGCCGGGAGTTAGACGCAGCGTATAATGTGTTAGGGAGGGCGCGTGAAATGCAGCCAGGGGTAGATGGTAAGCGGTGAGAAGGCTGGTGAGGGAGCGCAGGAGTGGAGAGAGCCGAAAGGCCGAGTGATGCGCAGAGGGTTGTGAAGGGAATGAGCCGTGGGTAACCGTGAGGAGTTTGTGAGCAGAGGGCGCGAGATAGCAGCGAGGAGGTGGTGTAGTGAGGGTAGGGAGAGCCGCAGGGTAGAGGAGCTGGATTGCAGAGGGCGTAAGTTAGGTGAGAGAACAGAGTGGTGTATGCGCAGACCAGTGAGGGCGTATAGCAAGTGGAGTCTGCGTTAGATTGTGTGAGAGCTATGGAAGCGTAGGGAGGGGTCGATTAGTTAAAGGAGTGGCGTGGGAATGGTGTAGATGCGTAGGGAGTTGTTGCAGGTTGAGGGGAAGGCCGAAAGGCCAAGAACATTTTTTATTTTTTTTTTATTTTTTAATACAACAGAGAGCAGAGAGAAAAGTAGGAGAAATGCATTCTCGTATATTTAGAATCTTAAGCACTGTTAGGGTCTTACAATCAATAACAAGATCTATAAATTTTCAAGAGTCTGAAATTTAAATTTTTCAATGAAAACCTAATTTTCCTGGGATTATTATAGCAGCAAAAATCCAAGAGAAACTCGAATTTTCTATGTGCTAGAAACCACAAACTTTCAAAACTCTCTTTAAATAACATTAACTCTTTAAAATGCGTATCGGTTGCGTAAATTGCAAGCAAAAAAAGCAAAAGAGGAAAACCTGGGATGCAGCTGCTACCATGCCTCCAAACCAATTTCCGAATGCTGCTCCTTCTCCAAAGCAGATTTCTGAATGCTGCAGAAAGTCTCTTCAAAACACCTCTAAATGGTGGCAAAAACACTGCTGCAAAATCACTGAGTGCTGCAAAAATGTCAAGAATTTTTGCAGATATGCAAGGCCATAAACACAAATGGCTCACTCAAAGTGGAGCAGGGCCAGAAATCGCCCGCTCTGATACCATGTTAAACACCATGTTGAAGCACACACATGGTGTATGAGGAAGAAGAATGCACACACAAGAGAAACAACACACAATGAAGGATAAGCGTGAGGCTTTCTTATTTTTCCATTATACATGATGTACATTTATAGTACAATGGTGTGACTCTTGGTTTCATATTCCAAGGTCACTTGGACTCCATTGTGACTTTTCATATTCCACACCTACCCATGTAGGATTAGGTGTTCCAACAGTAATGACAACATGAAGAGGTACAGGCAGCACACGCATATTGCATTGATAAACCTGGAAATCATGACATTTACGAACTGCGACAATGTAGTCTTTGAAGGTAGAAGGCGAGAAATAACCAGCATGAAGAATATTGTGTGCAGTGGCATAACCAGACATGTGACCGCCACAAACACCACTGTGAAAATCATTGAGGACTTCCTCAGCTTCTTCGAGGGTCAAACATCGACGGAGAATGGAATCCATTCCGACACGATAGAGGGTATCCCCAACTATACGATAAGGTTGCGACTGATGACGTATGCATCAGCAGGAATCCTTCGTCAACTCATATCTAAAAGTAGAATTTTGGAGATAAACGATGATATCACCGTACCATGGATCGAGGGTGCTAATCAAGAAAAGCGTATCGTCTGGAATGTATTCCTCATAACAAGATGAAGGAGAGTCTGAAGGGAGGGAAAAAATCAAATCAGCAAAGACTAATGACTTCTTCGACTTGGTAGCAGTAAATTCCAAATCAAATTCTTGGAGGATGACAATCCACTTTGAGTATTTACCCCCCAGCAATTGTCGAGACAATATATAGGTCATGGTGTTGCAATCAGAAATCACAGTCACTATACGCAAAATAATATAATGAAGAAAATTATGAACAGCTTGAACCGCAGCTAATGCTAACTTCTCGACGTGTGCATAGCACGTCTCAGGGTCGAGAAGGTTACGAGACAAGTAATAAATAACATGCTCGTTACCGTCATCATCATCTTTTACCAGAACTATGGCAATCATACTAAAAGCGGCAACTAAATAAAGGGAAAAATCACGATGATAGTTAGGAGGACGCAATAGAGGAGCGTTGACAAGCAACGTCTTTAGGGCCTCAAAAGACTTTTGAGCAATATCATCCCAACAGAATGGGACGCCCTGCTTTAATAATCGCGTGTATCCTCTACCACTTCGGCATAGTTAGGTATAAAACGGCGTAGAAAATTAGCCTTACCTTGCAAACTCTGCAACTGATGTAATGAGGAGGGAGAGGGGAGATTTATAATAGCCTCAACCTTAAGAGGATCAAGGAGAATTCCATCTTTGGATATGATAAACCCTAAGAGTCTACCAGAATCAACGTAGAAAACGCACTTGTGCTGATTAAGCCGAATATTTTAATGTCGACAACGAAGAAAAATCTGACGAAGATGGTCAGGATGGTCCATGCGCTTAGCTGAATGAGCGGGAAGGTCATCCAGATAAGGTTGAACGATGTGTCGAATATCATGAAAAGCATAAGACATCGCTCGCTGAAACGTAGCCCCAACATTCTTTAAGCCAAAAGGGAGCTTCTTATATGCAAAAAAACCCCAAGGACAGATAAAGGCAGTCCTATGTTGATCAGTCGGGGGAATGTTAATCTGATCGTAAACAGAAAACCGTCCATTAAGGAAAATATCTCACTCCTGGCACAGTCATCAATGATTTGATCGATAAAGGGAGTGGGATACTTATCCTTAGGACAAGCTCGATTAATATCACGATAATCAACACAGACACGAATAGTTCTCTGCTTCTTATCTACAGGAACAATATTAGAGACCCATTCTGTCAAAGGAATCGGATAAATAAAACCAGCTCAAAGAAGTTTTTCAACCTCAGCCTTAATGGTGGCAACTTTTCTAAGGTGCACCGAATGAAGACGTTGGCGAATAGGTTTCGAACCAAGATAAGTAGGAATTTCATGCACCACTATACTAGGATCAATGTCGGTCGTTTCTTCATAGGACCATGCAAAGACATCACGGAACTCGCGAAAAAGGCTAATATAAACTTGGACTTCATCAAAAGAACAAGTAACCCAAATATGGATGTTCTCGACGATTCCCAGTGTAACGGAAATTTCAATAGGCATCATCTGTGTAATGTCACTCAAGTTACCTTCCGTAAAGTCGTCATGTGTCAAAACAGGCAATTGAATCGGAGGAGAAGGAACCTGAGTTGAAAAATGCTCGAGACAAGTAGACATGGTCCCAAGGCCAGGAATAAACGAGGAATGATGATGACCATCATCTCACGACAGATCCTCAAGAGACATGGTTTCCACGATGGCCTCATCGGAAGGAAACACCTCTTTTAACGGATCAGGCAAATCTGAATCACCAAGCCACGGGGATTAAGATTAAATGTCAAGAGACATGCTCAAAGGAGCATAATCAGAGGACGGAGGTTCCGAAGCAGCAATGAGTTCACAATAATCAATCCCAATCGGACTCAAAGGCATTGAATCTCCGAAGGAATAAATCTATTCAGGCGAAGGAATAATCCACGGGTCATCAGACCAAGAAATCATATGAATCTGAACAGTACGCGGTGGAAGAAGAGGAAAAATACCCATGAGGGCAAGATCTTTAAAAATACCCGGCCCTACACTCTCGTAGGGAGTAGGAATCTGGTCCACATACGGAATGTTGTTCTCGGAGGAAGAGGTGAAGAAAGACAATTGATCAACAGTAACAATCTTTCCTTCATGTGGAAATTTAAAAACACGAAAGAGAGTGGACGAAAAACACAACATGGCGTGAGTCCAACTGCGACCGAGGAGAAGATTATAATTGAGCTTAGCGTCAACGACTTCGACCTCGACATTGACTATCTTCCATTTTAAAGTAATTGGTAAACTAGCGACACCTAAAGGTTTTGATTCTCTTCCATCAAATGCTTCTAGGGCATTTGGTGATGAATTTAGGGTTGGAGAACCAATATCTTTCCAACATGAAGATGACATGACACAGGTTGATGCGCCTTCATCCACAACTACTTGATGAATGTCGATACCGTTAATAACAACTTGAATAATGAGTGCAATCTGATGCGGAAGTCATGGAACGAAATTCTCTAGATCGAAAGCAAGAAGGCTAGTATCGGTAGGATCAATCCTACCAATCACAGATAACAAAGTTCTTCGCTGCAACGGACAGCTCTGAAGTACTTCTAACGCGGACATCACAGACAGCGCCTGAGCCAAATCCTCAACAATATTGTAATGGTGAGCGACACGAGCGTTGAGACTATAAGAAGACTTACGGAGGACACCTTTGGAAGGTCGTCGCAAAACAGATTCAGCATTAGGCATTTCAATTTCAAGAGGACCAGTAACAGGTGGAGGAGGAGGACCATCAGTGATCTCCTTCCCCGTGGCCTGACGAGATCCAGCATAATCTTTCGACCCAGTAGCAACAAAAACAATGGCAGAACTGTTCATCATGAACACCTAAGATCCAAATGGGGCAGAGGACTAAGGTTGCTCTACCATCTGAGTCTGTTGAGATGGGAAAGGTTCTTTAAGAATAGTCAGATTTCCCTGGGTAACTTTGAGAAATCGGCTCACTTTGGACTGTCAAGGACAATCCTTCGTGAAGTGCTCTTCATCACGAATCAAACAAGGGTACTTTGGTTTGCGTTAAGAACCATCGCCAGCATGAGGTTTCTGAGAATCCTGTTTTGGGGTATCGGCTTTGGCTTTACCTTTACCCTTCGTTTTACCTTTAGAAGTATTATCCGTAGGATTTGCCTAAACGACATTAACTTTTGCGGGTTTACCAGAATTCGAAGTAGATTGAGAAGCAACATTATTGGAAGAAGCGGACTTCGGCTTCCCAGAGTTTGAAGATGAAGACTTTTGATAAGTCTGAGACACAAAACCAATAATACCATCGACAAATGGATTCGTTAGTGGTTTAGAAGTTCCAGGTCGGGGAGCATCAGGCAAGATATCATATAATGCGCCAGACTGAGAGTACATAAGATCAAGGTACTGGGCGTAAGCAATGGCTTGTTCCTCGGTTACACATGCCCCCATAGCTATATCTTTGGCAATCTGATTGACAAATGAGGTGGTGAACCAATGATTTAGAAGTTGATCTGGGATTTCAAATTTGATCATGCGATGACGACGTCGACACTCATGAATATGATCCAAGATATGAGTAGCTCGGTCCTGTTTCAATGAAGTGAGGAGGTGCGTCCCGGCCTCATAACGGACTGGTAACTGAAAATGTGTAACGAACGCCATGGCTAAAGAATTGAAATCTTGGAAGACGCCATGAGATAGCTCAATGTACCACTTTGCAGCGACACCAGTAAGAGTTCGCTGGAAAAGACAGAGTCTAATAGAATCGTCAACCCAAGAGTTAGAGGAACACCACAAATAGTAAGTCATAACATGCGCTTGGGGGTCTTCACCGGACTTGCCCTCAAATTTAGGACAATCACCAGGAATCTTGGTTAGAACCGGAGGCCAATACGGTTATGAAGAATGGGATCGTTCGTCAACTTTGACACATCAGGTAATTCCAACGTAGCAAGAAATGGTAATTGAGTGTTGAAATTCATCGAAGGTCTTTGATAAGGACTTGCATGTACATTCCACCCAGTCTGTGTGGGATTTTGTCCCCATACATTATGTCCCAAGGCATTCGGATCATAGGGATTAGAAGCAGGATAAGTCGGTTGATACTGGGGTTGAGGACCAGGATATTGAGTCGGAGTAGACCATTGAGGTCCTTGCTAAGCAGTGTATGGAGTCTGTTGTGGAATGTAAGCATGGCTTTGAGGTTGATGATATACAGGTTGATTTTGAGGGTAAGGAACCTGAGGCACAATATATACCAGTTGATATGAACCTTGAGGGTACTAAGCACTTTTCGGTTGAGTAGGCGAACCCAACTGAGTAGGTTGAGCAGGCTGCTGAGCGAGTAGACCTGGCTGACTATAAACAGGTAGAATGGGCTACTGAAATGATGGAACCAGCTGAGAAGTAGGTTGAATCATTTGTTGAGCAGGTTGAACCGAATACTGAGGGCCACCGGGTTGGCCAAGTGGGAAAGGTTGACCCGATGGTTGTGATGGACCAGGTTGACCTAGATAACCAGGTTGACCCGGAGAAGGACTGTAAGGTTGTCCTGGTTGCACAAAATTTGGGTCATACTGAGCATGTGGCTGCGGTTGTGGTGCAACAGGTTGTCCTTGTGGTGGGTAGATTTTCCCCCCAGGAGCATAATATAGTCCTGGTTGATTCAAAGGTTGACCTAAAATACTGGAGGGTTGTCCATGTTGGACCAAAGGTTGTCCTTGTAAAGGTTGGCCCTGTGGACCATATGGTTGTCTCTGTAGACCAGAGGTAGGGCCCTGCTAAGCTAAAGTTTGTCCCACAGAGGGTTGTCCTTGCAAGCAAGAGGGTTGCACACGCAAGGTAGGCCTAAAACGAGAAACGTTCTGATAAGGATCAGTAGGAGGCAAATAGACCGGATTACCATGCTCATCATAATGAAGCGGATACGAATAAACAGGGTTACCGACAACATCATAATGATCAAAAAGAGGATTACCAGGAGCTTGGGGCTGCTGAGAACCCTGAGAGCTCTGCTGCTGAACAACCAACAGATAATCTTCAAAAGTAAGACCATCAAGAATCATCGGGGTAGTGGAAACAACACTAGAAGCAGGAGTGGCCTTCGTCAAGGGAGCATAACATCGGTGAATATCCAACATCTGCTCATCAAACACATAGGTAGAAACCATAGGCGTGGTAGAGGTAGACGGGGTTTCCATGGCACGGGTTTGTGAGCTTCCTAAGCCGAGATTAACAGGCCATGTAGGATTGAGAAAAATATACCTGTGGGTGTGAAAAGATCCTGACGACTAATGGGTAACAGTAGGTGTAGATGAAGCCACACAGACCGTCGGTTAGACTGGAACAGATGTAACAGTAACCAATGAACCAAGTGTCAAAGTCGATAGTCCTAACGAAGGTAAGACCGAACTCTGAGGAGGAGTTACTGTACTGGATTGCGCAATGTAGGCAACACCAGACATAATCTGACTCAAGGACTGATAGCCAGGCAGAACTGACACCGATGGTGGATAAGACTGAGTAGAAACATGAGGGACATCTTCCGAAAAAAGCTGATATTCTCCTGTAGAAACAGGCATTCCTTCACTACCAACAGGACTAGACGATTCCATGTCTGAATTCGCCGTAAGATCTTCGAAAAGACTACGGGGACTAGAAGGCATAGCAACAGCAAAAAGTGGCAATCCCGACGTAAGTGGAGGAAAATATCCTTCTTCCCCAAAACCAGACCAAGCACCAGAAGGAGGCCAATTGAACTCAATTGGCTCTTCAGGAGGAGATCGAGTAGCAAGAGGCAGGACAGACAAGAGAATAGGCTGCGAGACCTCGGAAGACCTAGTGGACTGAGGAGTTTGAAAAGAAACATCCGGGAAAGAACTACCACCAGGAGGCAGTGAGGACGACGAAACCAGTGGTTCCGCCACCGTGATCGTATATCAAAACAGAAAGGAAAAAAGAAAACCAGTCAAAGACTTCAAGATCAAAACCAAAAAAAAACAACAGGCCAAGTAATAAAACTTTAACGGGTGTGTGATCGTAGGTGATTAATTTTATGACACTGAAACCATATTTTGCTGTTTCATTTTTAAAGATTCGAGAAACAGGCCAAAGATGACTCTAGTCGCTTTCAATTTTAAACGAGCGTGAAAGTACAAGTGCTCGACGATCTCTTCTCTTTTTAAATAGTCATGAAAAGATCAAAATGACTACTCTGGAATACTAAGCAAGAGGGTATACCAGGTTTCCGTGAACTACCATATACACCTTGGTGATCAAATGAAACAGAAATGACCAAGGAATTGACGTACGTGCAAGTAGTCTCCCCGAATGCTATGTTTGGTGTATCACGGTTACAAGGCGGAAAACTCGGCTTCCTATGTATAAAAGGATTACAACCTAGAGGGGTCTCCCTTTATATACTCGACGGTACGGGGAGCACAAGTCCATACTAGCGTTGTCTAAAGCCAGATGGCGAACGACATCTACTACATTTTAAGACGCCGTAACACATCTCTAGCCTAGACCACTAAGAATGTTTCGTTAGGTTTCAATGCTTCCTTAGGTTAATTAAATAAATTTTAAAGTTGATCTTGGATTATGTTTCAGTTTTAAGGTCCTATCGATTTTGGATCTCAAAATTCCTAAATGCAAGCTATATGCAAATGAACATCATTTCTGATTCAATGAATGCTAATTATGAGAAGGATAGAGATCTTTCAAACAAAAGCAAACAATGAGACTATGAGAAGAAATCCACTAATGCATCTAACAGAATAACGAAAAATGAAACTATTTCCTAGATAATTAGATGCTAGTTATGCAAAAGAGTATTTCACTTTCAATGCAAAGAAAGAATGATTTTTTATTATTATTATCTTTTTTTCAATGAAAATAAGTACATGATGCACTAATTACATGAAAAAATGAAAACACACACTAGCTTAAGTGTTGTGTAGGAATCGAAATTGAATGACTCAATAAAACGTGAAACAAACACAAGAAAGCACTCAAACTAATGTCACAATCTTTCAAACCAAGAGACAGTTTTCAAAATGATCCAAAACAAGCAATGTAATCTATGCTTGGAGCAATAAGGCGAAGAATCAATCGAGAAAACGAAATGACTCTGCAACCAAAGTAATCACTCAAAAAGATCAAGAAAACTAAGTGCAATCAGTCCACAAATTAGACTGACAACAATCAAACCGACTTGATTTTCAAACAGAAGACTCAGTGCACTAGGACACCTAGAAACCCTAAGGCCTCAACTGACACTGATAATAATATGGATGAACGACTGAGAAAAGCAAGTCAACAGTAATCAAAACAATCCCAAAGGCATAATTACACATAAAAAATAACCTAGAAGCAAGCACAATTAACCAAAAGACTCATCAAGGAGGTCAAACCAATTCCTACAGGGGTTGGCGTGACTGTAAGGCTGCAATCCACGCCATACAAGGGTTGGCGTGACTGCAAAAAAGAGCAACCTACACCAATTGGCGCGACTATTCAGAGAAAAACCGCGCCAAGCCAGATAACTATGGGAAAAAGAGGAAAAACCAAAACCTAATGAGCAGAGGTCAATCTTGACACTCTGGAGCTGAACAGAGGATGTAAACTAAGCAAGGAAACCAGAAAAGACAGATAATTAAATCAATAATTGAAACTGACCCAACAATATGAAATGACAAACTCACATTGATCCCCAGCAGAGCGCCAATTCGTTATGCAGGTAAATCCTCTCCATGGATAGAGATGATCTCTCTAGCCCTATAGTGGGTCTAGAAACAAAGGGACATGCTAAAGTGTTGCTTCCTTATTATTGAATGAACAAGGGACACGGTAGATCGACCTACCTGGAATCCAACGTTGTCGTCATTGCCATAGTAGTGGTGGCCTCTCGCTCCTGCCTCGGCAAGTCACAATCCTTTTGCCATTACGCTTGGATACCTGCACATAGAACAAGAAACAAGAACAACATACAAGATAACAACATTTCAGTCATAACTATTAGCTAGTCAAAGAGGGCTAAACATATTGCATTAGACAAACATCGTAACACAGTAGTGGAACCAAACAGTAGATATGTATATAAATGAATAGAAGGAAGAGTTACAACCAATGCTTTGACGTCGCAGTCTCCTCCAGCGGGGTTCAGGCGAAGCACGTCTTAGATGCTCGTCAGGGAATTCAGATGGGATGAAGGCATGGACTCAAGCTTCCTTAACATAATTCCTTCTTATTCTATCTCTCTAGTCATTCAGCTATAGTATGTTTAATTTTCCAAGTTCAGTTAGCTTGTTCTAAGAGAGATAGCTTCTTTTATAGAGGAAAAGGATGAGGTTAGGATCCCTAAAAAGGTGGGAGGGAGGACTATCCTTTAGGGAGTCCCCATAAGAGGTGGAAACCATAAACCTAAAGGAGGTAGTTTGTGGTTTATCAGTTCAACCACTCCCAATGACTCATCCTCAAGGTGGTTGGAGTGGAATCTCCACCTCTATTTTTAAAAAACATTTCATAAACAGCTTGGCGCAAGTGGAAAACTGGCACAGAGTGCCAGCTGGCGCAGGGCCCAATGTTAATCTTCCTCTTCGGCGCAAGGGCATAACTGATTACCCGCGCCAAGGAAAAAACAAGGGTTTTTGAGTCTCTATTCAGGGAATTGTCAACAGAAGGAATATTACTCTCATGTAAAGGGACTCAATGATGGTCTTTGCAAGGCATGACACTGCTTATTGATCACGGAAATGACCCTCGAATGGGCGAGATGGGGATTGCAGGGACAGTGACAAAATGTTGTGTAACAAGTGGTCTCGAGAAATTCCTAAGGGTCAAGGGTAGAGATGATATTTCTCCTGGAACTCTTGACGAATGGGAAGAGACGGGAAAATTCCTCTGGGTATGGTGAAAAAAGTTTGAGGCGTCCAAGTTTGTTTGGTATTAGTGATTTATGGACCAGTTTAGGTGAAATCACTATGTTTGAGGGTTGAGGTGGTTTGACCTCTAGAAGCCTTGGTCGGTTCTATTTTAGTTTAACCCATATGATGTCACATTCATGCTTGGAATATGGCACGGGGGTGATTGGTTGAAAGAGAGATTTGTTTAATCCCAATCTATGGTCGAGTGTGCCTGGAAGTCCTTGAATTGGTTGACGTTTGTATATGTTAATATGAATTATTTCCATATTGTGATCAATGAGCACATGTATTGGTTATTGTCTTGATTTTTCATGGATTCGTTATGGTTATATGCATGGTTAAATTATGTGCTCTTGTTATGGATCTTGTTCATGATTTGATAAGTTATCGAATGGTTATGTGAGTGCATGGGCTAACAAGTGTTGTTGCAGCTAGTTTGAGAGGGCATTGAGCCTTCTTGATAATTCCTTGATGAAGTTAAGGAGACATTGAACAAATATGCATTCATGACCTATAGTTACTATGTTTACCTTGTGTTTGACAAAATTTTATCATGTGTTTGGCAACTTCTGAGCAAGATCTAGCCTTATTACTTATCATATATAGACTTTTCATCACTTTAAACTTGATTCTGGAATGTTATGAGCTCTTATGGGCAGTGGCTTGTAGGCTAGCCCTGAAAATGTGGCACTGATTTCGCAGTTACATGCATGGAACTGGGAAATTTGGTAGCAACCGCACAGAGGGAGGCTTGTGCGTGCGACAAGAGATTTCTAGCCACACTCACAATGGATTATGCGTGTAGTTGGGATGTGAGATCAATTAAAAATAAGTTCCATCTTAGGGTCTGAGCACCAGGAGTTGTGGTCTAACACCTAGGTGATCTTATGTCCCTGAGAGGTTCTAGTAAGTTTTCGGTTAGTAGACCCCACTTCCATAACTGGAACTTGGATGTTGGGTCAAGACAAAGTAACTCTCAGCTCATGTTTACCTGGAGAGCTTGTAAAAGCGGATAAATATGGGATGGGGTGGTTACATAAGGGGGTTCCTCTTTTCTGCAAATTAAAGGCTCTTTACATTTATGTAAGGATAATTTTAGCCATAGGTGAAGAGGGATACTCATATCTGAGTTGTTTAGGATAATTTTGTCTTTGTATTTGAGGAAGAAATTGCACTATTGCAACTCTTTTCCCTAGTGACAAAGTTCATGATTTTGGAGAGATTGTTGGAGATATATTGAGAAATAGAGCAAGGGAAATCAAGTTTTATTAATTTGTACGCAAATACTTGTATTTGTAAATGCATATTTCATTCATTTAATGACATATTTGTACCAATTGTTTCATATTTTTGCACTTATGTTGAATGTGAGAATGGTTATTTATGAGATCAACTACTTGATCTCTTAATTGTATAGATCTATTATTTATTTCCATTTCGCTCATGTGCTTTAATCAAAATTATGAGTAACTATTTACTGATAAATTTTCCATTCAAAATTGATTTAATAGTCATTTAATTGTATGAACTATTTTCACATTTTAATGATTCATCATTTATTGTTTTAACATATCCAATCAAAGCATGTTTTGCACTTACTATATCAACTGTTAGAACTTCTTCTACAATTCGATATTCATTATTAAAAGAACATGTTAAATCCCCATTTGTTTAATCATTTTTCTCTTGATTTGGGGCAGGATTTATATCTTGTCCTAACCAAAATATGATAGATTAATTTTGCTCTTGTTGCTTTCAGTTTAGATTCATTTATATTTTAATTTAAAAATAAAAATAAAATAAAAATAAAAATAAAATAATAATAATAATAAAAATAAATTAAATAAATAAAAAATAATAATAATAATAATAAATAAATAAATAGAAGTCTCCTTACGCAGGAGAAACCTTAGGTGTGGCTTGGTTAAGCCCTCAATTCAGCTTAAGGGCCGCTTTCTTGCAAGCATGCAATAAGAGGGTGGGTTCGATTTCCTCTTCTTGTTGACAGTAAATTAGAAACATCACAAGTCAACAGGGGGAGTGAGGGAGTAACTGGACCCAATAGAACCAGTTGAAACCACCAAATCAAACTGATAAGATCTTAGTATGGGGCTCTGACCTAATGGTCTTCCCAAATGTTGACGAGGTCGTTTTTTGCCATCAACACCATGGTACCACTCGTTCGATCCTCTTACAAATTCATTTTCTTTTGCTCATGTTTGGGTCATACTTCCAAACATGTCCCTACATCTCTAGAATCTATGTTCACGTAAGGCTAATGGGGATGTAATTGGAGTCTTCCATTGCCGCAACCCAAAAAATAAATATTATCTCAACCCCACGTATGCTTGTATCTGTGTGAAGATGGATTTCAGTAAGGGTTTTATAGTAGAACTGAACTTGACCAATACAAATTACTTGTGGGTTCAAAATATTGATCATGAGAATATTTCCTTTTGGTGTCAAGCATGTTATGAGACAGGGAACACAGTTAAAAACTGCCCCAGAGCCATGAAAATTGCCAATACGCAGACAACCTGGAAAATAGTCGAAGGAACAAATGGTGGAAAGGCACCCAGAAATAACGTTGTGCCGTTTTTAAGGAAAAAAAAACCCCAAGATAAGGTAGAGGACAAGTAAGAAGAAAAAAATGGAAAAAAAAGAAGTGAAAAGTCATAAAAAATCGTTCGACGCAACTTCAGTAAAATAAAATGCTCATCAAAGCTCTAAGAACAATGTCTCGTCTCATGTTTCTTCATAAAATAAGATTGATCAGGTAAATTATTGGGCAGATCAGGCAAATGAGGAAGAGCCATTAAGGGGGTAAAAGGACGATGTTGCTAGTAGAGATCATCCTTAGACAAGTGACCGACCATATTCATAAGATAACTCGAGATGGACACAAGTTGGAAAAAAGGTGAAAAATATCTCGCCAAGGAAAACAAGAAGCTAGTCAAAATTAAAGTGACGATTAGATTGAATGGGATGCAAATGTATTTGGATCTTAGAGGTATTTTGGAAGCAATTTAGCTAGAATGGAAACATAATTTTTATCTTGTGGAGTTCTCGATTGAGGATTTGGATTGAAATTGTATGCTCAAGCTCAAACGCTCAAGAAATTGAGGTATTATAGACATTCATGTAACCTATTTCGTGAGTACTTGTCGTGACCATGCACAAATTTTATATAAAATATTCTCATTTTTGTTTAAAAAAAATACGTAAAATACTACAAGGTATAGTTTCGATGTTGATAGCCTAATCTTTCAATTCCATAAGACATGTAACCAGTCAACTATAACCAAACTCAATAACACTTTAACATTTAAATTAATACAAAGTAATAAACATGATAAATATGCAATCCACATATACCCTTCAAAATCCTTGCTTCCTATAATACACATTTTTTAACTACCTTCCACAATAATAGCATGTAAAATAATCATGTTACCCATACAACACATCAAATAAAAGATAATTAATTTTTAATTATAAAAGAATACCTTATTTTAAGCTTAAACTTTGGAAAATGAATTTAATTAACAACAACTATTTGAAATTCAAGTGTTTTTAACTAGTGAACGATTACAATACATATGTCTTTCGGTAAATATAAAAAGCCAAGAACACAGAATATATATATATATATATATATATATATATGAATTATATTTCTAATTATAAAGATGGTGTAACTTGAAAATAAAACCAAGCAATGCAATGCATGGGATGAAATATGGTTTAACAATTAATTGGTAGGAGTTTTTTTTATCATGGTTCAAGTTTAATTCTTAAAGGGATAATGCCTTGGGACACTGCATTTGGTATTTAATGTTGGAATTCTTATATTGGTATATTTCGATAGTGATAATCTATTAATTCTCAAACCTTTGCCCCAGTCGATATAAACAGATTTCGGTAATGCAATAAAACAATTAGGGGAAATTTTTTATTCTAACCAAAAAGGAGTGTTTCCATTAAAAAAAATCTAGTGCTTGAACATATGTAAAGAATCATTTTATGGAGGCACATGAGAAAAGAAGACAATAACCATCATAAAAATTGCATTGAAAAAAATAAAAGAAAAAACTAATGTTATAATTCTATATAAGTTGTAACCATGAAGAAGAGTCACACTATATATGGAATTATAAAAAATAAAAATGAAAGAATGGTGATTTTTGAAGAGCAGCAATTTGCGTGGGAAATAAATTTTCAATTATTTATGTAAATGGGGAATAATAACTTTAATTGTGTAGTAAAAATATTTTAGAAATAAAAGTCACATATGAATTTTTAAAAATAATTTACTTACAAATGAAAGGTATTCCTTAGTGACTACCATCTCTAACAAAGTTAAAGCAACTAAAACTCAAAAAACGACTGGGGAGAAATGAGTTAAATCAATAACTTTGTTGTAGTCTAAAACCTTATAAACTGGGTTTGCAAATAATGGAAATTTTAACAAGATTATGATAAAATTTGATTCATGTTAATCGGATATATTGCTCAATTATGTTTTGGATAAATGTTAGGGATATTGTTACATTGCCAGTGAAAGATAAATCTAGAAGGCTACGCCCCCATCAGATCTCCTTACCTGCTCTATATTTTGATGGTGCATGCCAAGGCGGACTCATGGGTTGCGGGGCATAGCTCAAAATCACTGAGACGGAGCGGATTCAGATATGTTGGAATGGGGGTAGGGGTACTAATAACATGGCTGAATTATTGGCCCTGTGGTGTGGTTTATTGGTAGCCTCCAATCTAAAGCTTCAAAACCTATCTATATATGGGGACTCAAATCTGATTATGGACACTTTCATGGGGCTTGCTCCAAACCCCTCCTTCTCGTCTCATGGTTGGTACAAGCGTACTGCATATCTATGGAACAAAATGGAGTCACCCCCCCTCCATCACATTCACTGGGAGAATAATTCTAGAGCAGACAGGTTATCCAAAAAAGGATTGGGCTTGGAGTTTTGGATCCCGCTGGTGGAACAATATTTAGACAACAACTTTGTCTGGTCTGGGAACATTCCCATCCCCTAATTGGCCTTTCGGATGGTTCTGGGGTCTCCGGTGCATCTTTTCCTTTTGTTTTTGTTCTTCCCTTGCCAATACAGGTTTTGTTCTTGCTAATTTTTTGTATGAATGAAACTCCTGAATAAGTGTTATCAAGCGAGCCTGAGCACACTTTTCCTGCATTTTTTCAAGCAAGTCGGTGGTCTCTTATGGTTTTCAAGCGAGCCTGGTTATCTTTGTATCAAGCGAGCCGGATTTTTTGGTCTGTATTTCTTGTCATCTTCTTCATATGGGACTGTTATACACAGTGGTGTTTATGTTTCCAAGCGAGCCTGGTTTCCTCCTTTTAAGTTTTGCAAGCATGTCAGAGACTTATTCAAGCGAGCCAGTGGCATATTTTTTAATGAAAGGTTTTCTGTGCAATGCCTAGGTTATTATCTTGCAAGCTTATCAATACTAGCGTTTTTGAACCTTTCTATGCAGCCTCCCTATGAGATCTGGCTATGATGAGTTTATTTTCATATCTGATCTCTTTCCATGATCTCAACAGTCTCATTTATGAGTGCTTCTATGTCCATATGATCTATGAGGCCTTTTTTTATACTGGCATGGAATGATGTATATGCAAACATCCCCACGGGGATGAATATCTAGAACCTAATATGCTCATATGATTATGTATTGTTTTATATCTTATATAATACCACTGTTTAATATATATATATATATATATATATATATATATATATATATATATATTCATTTCCATTATAAAAAAACCATTCAAACATTCTAGCATTCTGATTTTTGAAAAAAAATCGTCAAATTCTAGTAAAAAAATTGTTGTTCAGACTATTTTTGTGACATTGTGACATTGGTAAACAACGCAATAACTTTTTGTATGTATATAAGGTATTCAAAATATAATCTTAATAGTTGATTTGAAATAAGTATCCATCATTGTCATTTCTTCGCTATTAATTTTCTAAATTAATCAAGGATCGAGATGAAACCATTTTAGCCCAAGACTTTGGTATCTTTATTTAATGATATTATTAAAATAGTTGATTGATGAATTAAATTATTTAATAGTAATTAAAAGAGTAACATACCATGTATCATGTCTGGTATATGTGTTTTTAATGGCGTCTGTTTGGGTTGAAAAAATTGTTAATTAGTTGTACCTTAAATTATATAAGAAAATTGTTATCCTCTATCGCTTAGGTACGTATTCACTTTGTGACATGGCTCTTTGTGAAAATCAAAGCTTCATATGTATTTTTGTTCATTTATACCAAATACATGTACCAATTGCTTATCTATAAAGTATATAGAAGTGTTGGCATTTTATGGAAGGTTAGTGTTTGAAATTTGTTTGAAGTATTTAAAAACATTTGGTCATCATTGATTTGATATTAATTTATGTAGCTTTTTTAAACTAAAGTTGTCACGATCAACTTAATCGATTTAAGGTATATGTACGAATTAAAACTATTATGAATCACTTAAGTAATGGTAACAATTAAATGAAAATGCGCCTAAGTTTATCTCTCTAAACACCACATCTTGGTTGTACATAGTTTAATTTGTTTCTGGGTCTATTTAATGGTGGTCTAATTTTGAGACTTTTTATTAAGAAGGGGTTTCCAAGGATTTCCTTTTGTAGTTGGAGAAGTCTTTGCTTTCACACAAGAGGTCATTACATGACAATGGTGAATGCAGAGTAGGAAACAAAATGCAACATGCTTGTAGTCTAGGAGTTCATTATAGTAGTGATCGCCACTTTCCAACATAGCGTGGTCATATAAACCTTTGCATGTAATTACATAAATACATATCTTGGTGTATAGTGTGGATAGTGTAAACATAATCATTAGGTAAGAAGCTATAAAGATGTATTCAAATAATTTCCAGTAGTTATTAAATGAAACTCATCCATATTAGAGATATCATAGTGTTTGTGCACATGTCAGACCTATGTTACTATGATTTCATAAATATCAAATATCATTCCAAAAATAAATTATTTTTTTAACTACCTTTGTTGTATTTTAAGGAAATGAACTTTAGAGTAAAAAATCTTGTACATATGTACAAATAGTCATTATGCTTGAAAGTATAGGTTTTCAAATTTTAAATTCATATTGTCAATCAATCATTTTTCGAAAATAAATAAATCAAATTACTTATATTAATATAAACCAAAAAGGGCACCTGATTGGGGTGTGACGCAGAAGAGGATCTACATGGGTATCGCAACAATGAATGAAGGGACACGAGGCAGGGCTGGTGGGCGGCCCACCTAATGCCACCACATGCCTGGAGTTAACAATACCATGATGGGTTGTAAGCGATTGTTATTGAATGATGGGAGAGTGAGTTACGTGAGGAGACAAGTAGTAAGAGTTAAGCATTGCATGCAAAAAGTCATGAAGGCTTATTCATGGTTGCTATGGATTGTGGAGAATTTTTATCCCTGGACCGAAGCGTTGGTGCATGGGTGACGCAGAGAAGGAGACCACCATAGAGCAACCCAGCGGCAAGGTTTCGAGTATGTATCTCAGGTTCCTCTGGTAATTGTAATGGAGGTTTTGTTTCAAGGTAGGGTGAATGAGTCTAATGGTTTAACGAAATTGAGCCACTGGCATGCTAAGTCAATGATTTGTATGTCTATGTTGGCCCACGTCGAGTCAATCTCTCTATTGTATGGTAAATTATTGGCCCAAATGGGCATGTGTTGGTATTTAGGACCTGTTATTGTACTTAATTTTATTAATGCAATCTGTAAATTTTTAAATCCATGGTTTCTATTGTGTCGACAAATAGAGGATAGTAATTCCAACCCTGGGTTGGAAAGGACTCGCATATGGGGTTAGAGGTATGAAGGGGTTAGTGCCGCCCCAAAGGCAACACCCAAACAACCTAGTACTCTTTGTAATTTGAGAAAATTATGCATTGAGGTGGAGGTTGAATACGAGCCCAACTGGAGGAAGGTCATGAAAAAGGTTTTGATATGGCCTAAAGGGATTAACAACCCTGTTTGCTTTGTTGTTACAGGTTTTCCTAGACTGTCTACCTCTTTGGATTATGCACGGAGGGTGATAACTCATGTGCGGGTTCGAGTGGATTTACAGTTGCTGGGTGGTCCAGGAAAAAGAAAAATGGTTAAGGCAGCTCCAGGAAAGGGTAACAGTGGACGAGGCGGCAAATCGGCGTGAGACAAAGGAAAGGCACTGAGGGCTTCAACAAGCAACCCTCATCGTCGAAGGGGAAGGAAAAAAAACTAAGAGAATATGCAAAATTTGCTGCAAGTATAAGGGGTCGAAACCTCGACACAGGTAAAATTAATGATTTCCTTATGGGAGAAGGCTCTAAATACAAAAGTGGAAGCTGACCTCCCAAACGAAGAATGGGAACCTCTATTTTTGTATCCAGGGAACATTAGAGGTCAGTTGACCCTGTTCAAACAGTCAGTTCACTTATATTGGTCCATGAAATGTTTGATGGACAAGGTCATTATGTCAGTATAGGAAGTTGGGGGACACCCGCAGGTAGAGCCGAGTCTTACGAAGATCCACTTAGACATTCAAGCTATCCAATTGTAGCTTCATCATCAAAACGTGTGACTGAGTGGAATTGAAAGACAACTCCAAAATCTGCACCAATTGGACATGATCGAATCGAGTGCAAAAGACCTGGCCCCGGTAGAATCATCTGAAGATTAACTACTGGGATGCACGGCTAAAATTTGTATCTATTTTCTGATGTGGTAGGTAGCATTTATTTTACCAGTATTAAGTTTAATGGGATAATAGACATTAGAGTTTACAAGGCTTGGAAGGATAGTATCAAATAGTTTAGGTTTTGGATGGCTTGGTTTCCTTTGGGCAGATTGAGGTTACTAAGAATATTATATGATGTAACTTGTTGTTTTTACAAAAAAAATGATCAGAGAGGCACTAAAACAAAAAAAAAAACAAAAACCAAACATATATTAAAATTATAAAAAATAAAAAACTAAATTACGTGTAAACTTCTTCATGGAAGAAAGGACATATGTTGAATCTGAATTTGGAAAAAATTCCATTAGCAAGGCATTGCCACTCTTCTTCTTTGATGACGAATGGATTGAGCTTAAGAGTTGGAATTGAGGCAACCCTTTCGGTATAAATTGGAACGAGACCTTGTTGGGGGGAGGAAAACTCACTCGAACTTTGTGCCTAAGAAGGAGAAGGAAAGTCTCTTCAAAGACAAGAGCCCTAAAGTAAATAAAATACATTTACCATTTTTTTTGGGAAAGGTTAGAACTTTTTGAATGGCAAAGAAATAGAGGTGGTAAGAGGCGTTTTCTTTGTGAGGTTGGGTGGGAAAACACTGTTCAGCCCACCCAATCACGGAGCTTTATTATCGCCCTTTAAGTGAATTATGAATTATATTTTGACAAGATCAGAGAAATTTTCAGAGTTTTCAGTCTGTTCATCGATGACCACCCGAAAATTATGCAGCCATCAATGTACATTCCATCGTTGTCCCGCAGATTCAGACCTCGACAGAGTGGTCATACGGCCTTTGGGGACATGCTGGAAAAGTAGAAGGTCAGACCTGCCAAAACCTGTGCAGACCTACAAATAATTAAATTATTATATTGTGGGTGAAAGGAGGTAAATATCCAGATAGGTACATACCACTGCGTGCTTGCCAAGAAGGGAAAGCGATGCTCAGAGAAGCCGCAGATATTTCTGGATTCGTCCTAAGCACTAGTGAAAATTGAATACATACACATTTATTTGAAATATAATTTCGGATTCATCTAAAAATGATTTCACTTCCCCTATTTTTAATTACAATTTTGATTATCTGTGCTTCAGAGACCTAGATAGGTTTATGGACAACATTGTTAAAATTGTATTGAAAGAGATACAAAGGGGAAGCCTTACAGCTTGAAACATAAGATGTTTTCGTAAACCATAGGGGACCTCATGCCAAGCTCACTCATGCCAGCCTAATCTACCATCGTCTCAACCACTATGGGTTGCGCATTTTTCTGGATTAGAAGGAACTTTGCACGGGAGATACTCTCTCCCCGACAATCGAAGGAGCCATTCGTAGTGCCTCTGTGCATATTGTCATTTTTTCTGAGAAATATATTGAATCACTTTGGTGCTTGTGTGCCTATTTTCATTTTTTTCTGAGAAATATGTTGAATCACGTTGGTGCTTGGATTATTTGTGTT
This sequence comes from Pinus albicaulis, assembly GCA_034641835.2. Lineage (NCBI taxonomy): Eukaryota > Viridiplantae > Streptophyta > Pinopsida > Pinales > Pinaceae > Pinus > Pinus albicaulis. The sequence goes on from CM076583.1 coordinate 688,494,284, forward strand.
GGATTTTGAAATTTGTTCATGAGTGCAGCTCTTCCATTATACCATGTTCTGTGACGTGGAGCCTGCAAACCTTGTGATACGTTAGGAAGGGACCTTATATATTTCAGCTTCCTCGTGAGTTGGGTGACCTTATAGATCGTTACCCGCTACCATCCCAATGTGTGCTTACCATCTCCCATGTTGATGTGCCTTGTAACACCACAGTACATGGAGACCCCTCGAGAGAAACCACTGTTTTTCCTCCTTAAATTTGCCACATATTCTTGCATGGTCATGTTTTTCACTTCCTCAATTCAATAAATAAGATAAATTCAATATTACAAATCTATGGTGAAGATAAATTCAATGATCCGGGGTAGATTCTTGATACCCTTAACCAAGACCTTTTACTTCGATTCATATGTCAGGATTACAATTTATCAAAAGCGTTAATGAGCATAAATGAACAACTGCATGTTGTAAAGAAGAGGAACATAACATATCGATATAAGCAATCATAAGAACACGTCGTTTGATAACGGAGTTCGTCCAAGAGGGACTACATCTTCGGGCCTCGGTGTCAAGATGGTGTAGGCCACTACATTAAGTGGTGTAAGGAGTGAATATGTACATGGATAGTGTTTTCTCTGACATACAAGGAAAATTCCCTCACGAAGGAGTGGCTAGATCTCTCTACGAGATGTTCCACTACCAGAACTCTCATTCACAAGAAGGACTCCTATCAATATGACATTAACTCACACATAATGACTATGATTATCCTGCCAACATGGAAAAAAGCGATCTCAAACAACATATATGTGACAATGAGTATCTTGCCAACATGGCATCAAAGGGATCTCAGACATAATAAAAATCCATGACAAAAAGTACAGCTCACATAAAAAACAAAACAAGATCCCACATCAAACATCAACAAGGGTTTGTACATCACAATGCATCTCAGAGACAAAAATAAAAATAATTACATGAAATCAACTCGTCATATACCTCACGATGAAGATGACTGAAGAATGAGCTACTTTGTTGTTGGATCTGAAATCACCATCACAATCGTGGCATTGAAAGGTGTGAAATCGTCTGCTCACTCCCTGAATGCTGACACTTGCAACTCCACTTTGAAAAGTGGCCAAAAAATATAAAGCTCAGATGGAATATCCGAATGCGCAATCACATTTGTGACATCGAATAGTGCAAAATCGACTGTCCATTTTCTGAATTATGATAAAGTGAAGATCTGGGGAAAAAAGGAATATTTTAGATTCCCCTAGATTCCTCAATGATGTTGCTCCATGAATGGATTGGAAATTTGCAACTCAAAAGGTGAACCCGACCTCGCCATTTTGTTCCCTGTGAAAAACTATGAAAAATGACTATAAACTTGACTATATTCCGACATGGAGAAAAATTACCTCCCTAGGAAAATTTCAAGGCTCATGGTTCCGCTCCCTATCTTTGGGCCTGCTCATGGTTCCACCTACATCGAAATTTGTGCCCGCCTTGAACTATGTGAATGCTCTGCTCCTCCCTGGCCTGGGCGCATTGTGAAAAAATGGGTTTATATAAAATTTGTTGGGTAGGCCTTACAAGGTTTGGCGGTTTGGTGCAATGGCAATTTGAGAAACTCGTTGAGGAAAGGTCAGGGGGTCAAATCCCGACCCTACATACTTGGCGCGTTTTAAAACCTCATAATAGAAATTATTTTTTTATTTTTTTTTAACTATGGCGGTTCAGGCCTGCATCGGGCGGGCCGCCCACCGAACTTTTCGTCGTTGGTTGGTACCACACATCTTTTCATAACAAACATACATACATATATATGTGTGTGTGTGTGTGTGTGTGTGTGTGTGTGTGTTGTATCACATGGAGGGTATGGGGTGGCGTGGGATGGGTCCACCGGAGGTGGTCCGCCCACCCACGACAACTCTAACAACGCGCCATGGGAGTGGGTCTGGCGGGATCATGGCCGTCGGACGCCGAACCCTCCTTAATTAACATTTAATTATGGTGTGCGATGGGGGTGGCAGGGTCACGACCCCCACGCCCTTTTTTTTAATATTTTTTGTTTTAATTTAAAACAAATAGTCAATCTTGAAAATTCGAATTTTTGGCCGTATGAATGCTTTTGAATAGGCCACAATTTTTCCTAGGATTTGGTCGGAACTAGCCAAAATCCAGTGGTTGGGTTTCATCCAAATTGTGTCTCCCTTAACCTGTCAAGTCATCCAAGTCAACCCAAAACTTTGACTGCTCCTAACTTTCGCGTACGAGCTCAGTTTGACGAACCGTTGTGATCAGGACGATGAGATATTCAACCTAAACCTAGTTTGAGAGAAATCTGAGCACTTTGATTTTTGAACCCTCTTTGTCGTGTGTGTGTCTCTGGAGCGACCTAGATCAATCCTCCCCACTGAGGAGCTTTTGGTCCTCCAAAAGCATTAACAAGAATCTGCAACTGCTGTGTACTATGTCTGCACCACAAGTGTCTTGAAAAGTCACCCTTCCTTCTCCTTCACCTGCGTCCTTCGGAGCCATAAGCGATGAACTAACACCTGCACCTTCTGCAAACTTGTAGTACAATCCCATGCAAATACATACTCAAATTGACCAACTATGACCCAAATATTCCCATACTTGCCATGAGTTTATAACATGTACTCAATGGTCAAGTCTACATCAAATGGAAATCACACCCCAACTATCATTACAAGACAAGACATCATTATCGCATTTCGAAGTGATGGCAAATACTTCATCACTTTTACATGAAAGAAATGCATCACACGAATCATAACATAAGGCCAAAATATCATTGTTGCTTAAACAAGTAACAAAAAAACACATCATCACTTTTACAATGTAACATGCAACAAATGATTTACAAAAATAAGGCCATGACGAGCTAACACCTCTAGAAAAACCATCTCTCACTTATCAAAGTGAATGAGTCATCCCCTTGTGGGATATTTGCTTGTCGATCAGCGCTTTCGACTGGTTCATGCATAGGCGCTTTGTCTTTAAGGTGTTTCTCTGGATGGAGTCTCCAACACGTGGCTCGCTGATGGCCACTTTAGTCGCAATGGGTGCAAAAGGTATTTTTCCTCCAAACCTGCTTAACTGATTTCTTTCCCTGCTATGGACGAGGCCTTCCATGCCTCATCCTCCTTTGTACTGCCATCCTTTTCCAACACTTAGAAAACACATGGTTATGTAAACCACGAAAATGACACGTTTTTTCGATGCCATGATTTACGACCATGGTTATCAACATTCCTATAATCAAAATTCACTCTGGAATAATGAGATTTATTATACCTTCTTTGGTGGTCTCTGGTGCGATCATGGTGATGAGAGCTCGCCTCACCTTTTTCATTGTAACAAGCATTACGATGGAACGATGGCGAAGTGCCCCCATCACCCCTCTTCCCTGGAGAGTTCATCAATATCTGTTTGCCCTTAATTTCCTTCGAACATTCTTCTTCAGTGTACCCCAAACCTGCATAGCAAGGTCGTTGCACAACCTCCAATGGTTGGGTTATGCCTTGGCCACGAATGTCAAGTCCTCCTCCTTTGTACCCCATCTTGGTGAGGAGTCTCATGCCAGTTCCTGAAATGGGTATCTCCACACTTCCAACCGAAGTGATATAATGTGAAGAAACTGAAGAGAAATCAACACTGTTTACCTTAGTTGTCGATTGCGAAACAGGTGAATAAGGCTTCTCTAAGCCTTCGCTACGCTTCACTTCCTCCAAGGCCTCTGTTGGGGCTTGCAGTTGAAGCTGCAACTATTGCTTCTCCTCCTTCTCTTCCTCTAGGAATGACTTTAATGCATCATGATATGCTTGAAGAATTTCATTGTTGTCCTTCAATTCTTCCCACGCCTCTGTCGTGGCTTGCAATTGAAGTCGCAAGCGATGTTTGTCCTCCTTCTCTTCATGTAGGAGTGTCTTCAATTCGGCTTTCTCTACGGCTTGTTTTTCATAGGCCTCGTATAACATGTCTGGTTTTTTGGACACCCTAAGCATGGTCTCGTACATGTCCTTGACATTCTCCATGGCTCAAATTAACGAATGCTCAAACGTTCATGCTTGCAATCCAATCAGCAAGAAGACCTGCTCTGATACCACTTGATCCATGGTAGATTCTTGATACCCTTAACCAAGACCTTTTACTTCAGCTGATATGTTAGGATCACAATTTATCAAAAGCGTTAATTAACATAAATGAACAACTGCATGATGTAAAGAAGAGGAACATAACATGTCAAGATCAGCGATCATAAGAACACGTCGTTTGATAACGAAGTTCGTCCAGGAGGGACTACATCTCCGGGCCTCGGTGTTTAGATGGGGTAGGTCATTGCATTAAGTGTTGTAAGGAGTGAATATGTACATGGATAGTGTTTTCTCTGACATACAAGGAAAATTCCCTCATGCAAAAGTGGCTAGATCTCTCTACGAGATGTTCCACTACCAGAACTTTCATTCACAAGAAGGACTCCTATCAGTATAACAATAACTCACACATAATGACTGTGAGTATCCCGCCAACATGGCAACAAGGGATCTCAAACAACATATATGTGACAATGAGTATCCTGCCAACATGGCATCAAAGGGATCTCAGACATAATACAAATCCATGACAAAAAATACATCTCACATAAAAAACAAAACAAGATCCCACATCAAACATCAACAAGGATATGTACAACACAATGCATCTCAGAGACAAAAATACAAAGAAGTACATGAAATCAACTTGTCATATACCTCACACTGAAGATGAATAATGAATGAGTTGCTCTGCTATTGGATCTGAAATCACCATCACAATCGTGGTGTCAAAAGGTGTTAAATTGAATGCTCACTCGTTAAATGCTGACACCTGCAACTCTACTTTGAAAAGTGGCCAAAAAATATAAAGCTCAGATGGAAATTTTGAATGCGCTGTCAGGTTTTTTATGTCAAATAGTGCAAAATCGACTGTCCATTTTATGAATTCTAAGAAAGTGAAGATCTGGGGAAAAAAAGAATCTTTTAAATTCCCCCTAAATTCCTCAACAATGTTGCTCCATGGATGGACTAGAAATCTGCAACTCAAAAGGTGAATCCGACCTCACCATTGTGTTCCCTGCGAAAAACAGTGAAAAATGATTGTAAACTTGACTATATTCTGACATGGAGAAAAATTACCTCCCCAGGAAAATTTCAAGGCTCATGGTTCCATTCCCTGTTTTTGGGCCTGCTCATGGTTCCCCCTGCATCGAATTGTATGCGCGCTCTACTCCTCCTTGGCCTGGGCGCATTGTGCAAAAATGGGTTTGTATAAAATTTGTTGGGCAGACCTTACAAGGTCTGGAAGTTTGGTGCAATGGCAATTTGAGAAACTCGTTGAGGAGAGGTTGGGGGGTCAAATCCTGACCCTCCATACTTGGCATACTTGGCGTGTTTTAAAACTTCATAACATAAATATTTTTTTACTTTTATTTTTTAAACTATGGCGAGTCGGGCCCGCATCAGGCAACCCACCCACCGCACCCTCCTCCGTTGGTTGGTACCGCACATGTTTTCATAACAAACAAATATATATATGTTGTATCACGTGGAGGGTATGTGGTGGCGTGGGTCGGGTCCACCACAGGTGGCCTGCCCACCCACGACAACTCTAACAACACGCCACAGGAGCAGGTCTGGCAGGGTCATGGCTGCCGACCCCTCCTTAATTAACATTTAATTATGATGTGCAATGGGAGTGGCAGGGGTAACGACCCCCACCCCCTTTTTTTAATATTTTTTTTGTTTTAATTTAAAACAAATAGTCAATTTTGAAAATTCGAATTTTTGGCTGTAGGAGTGCTTTTAAATAGGCCATAATTTCACTCGGGATTTGGTCAGAACTGGCCAGAATCCGGTGGCCGGGTTTCGTCCAAATTGTGTCTCCCTTAACCTATCAAGTCATCCAAGTCAACCCAAAACTTTGACTGCTCCTAACTTTCGCGTACGAGCTCGGTTTGACGAACCATTCACCCCGTTGCGATTAGGACGACGAGATCTTCAACCTGAACCTGGTTCGAGGCCAATCCAAGCACTTTGATTTTTGAGCCCTATTTGTCCCGTGTGTCTCTGGAGTCACCTGGATCATTCAATAAATAAGAAGTAAACCCAATGATTTGTGAATGACCGTTTGATTTCTTTCATCTCCTACTACTATTTGTTTGTTGGCCTTTAACAATATGGACAGACAAAGAAGACAAAAGTGGCGCAATTGACAATCTTCTTTCGTGGTATTTAAGAATTTAAACCAACGTAGCGTGGAAAGTAAGTAAAACTGGCATGATCATGATCGATGGAAGTTTAAATATTCCGACCAATCCGTATAACCCATTGGTGTAGTTGCATAGATCAACAAAATATATATATATATATATATATATATATATATATATATATATATATATATATAATCAATCAGTGGGAAGGCTTGGTTTCATGGATTCTCTATATTTTTTTTATCAGTCGTAATGGATATGATAGAGATGGAAAACATGCATTCTTCCGCCACAGGCGTGTTGTGAGTTCATAGTATCCATTCATGATAAAAGCCTCTTTCCCGAACTTTGATCTATTATTTAAGTAGATGACAAGATGCCATGTGCGCAGTGAAATAAAAATAATCCATGCTTGGTTTCGTCACTTTGATGGAGAATATAACTTATACACGTTATAATACGCGACAACAACATAAAAAGGATTTCATTTGAAAACAGGTAATAGGAAGAAAAGGACATAGGTAATAGGAAGAAAAGGACATAGGTAATAAAATTGTTAAAATAAATGCAGAGCTTAGATCGAGGTATAGCAATTCAAGCTACATGAGCATTGAGTATGGGCTATTATCATCTTCTCTTCGACAACAGTAACATTCCGAGTTTATCCTTCAATGAAACTAACGATTCTGTAGCATATTGGCCTGATCCGGACCTCACCGACTACACGTCTAGGAGAAACCATTATAATAGCACCTGAGAGGCAAGTATGGACAAAATTGTTAAAATTTGTAATGGTAAATTCTATTTGATTTCCTTAGCTGGTGTTCTCTGTCTTGATTTATTTTTAAATGCATATCACAATTTAATTCCATAGCTAATATTTATTTAAAGCTTTCTTTAAATTCTTTTATTTTTTTATTTTTTATGTAACTTATTTATAGATAAAATAACTTCTACTCTTAACTTTGAAAATATGTATGCTTTTTTTTAATGTTAAAATTTGGTAGGCATTGGTTATAATTTTATAAATATGTAAAGTAAATATTTTTTTTTTACCAAACAAAAAAAAAACCAATGATGTAAAAAGTATTAATTATTAAATAAGTTTCATCATTTATTATATTTATTAATTATAAATTATGTTAAAGAAATGAAGGATTGAATATCTATAGAAACTGAAACTACTAAATATTAAATAAGATAGATAATTAATTTTAAAATTGAATTAAAAATAGATAAATTTTAAAATATTAAATATTAATTGAAATTGATGGTTTATCTTATATGATTGGAGAAAACAAAAACATGTGTGTATATTAGCTCGAATATGTTGTCAATACTCTCTAGTTTTTATTTTTTTCAAGCAAAAAAAAAAAAACTATCTTTTAATATTTATAAATTTATTTAAAATATATATATATATATATATATATATATATATAGTACACATTTAATAAATACAAACATTTTCAAACTTTTATTCAAACCATATATAAACAAATAATAATTTAATATTTAAATTGTATTAAAAAAAAATTATAACATATAACATATGATATTTACCATCTATATATAGATAAATATTTAAAAAATTTATTTAAAATTTAAAATTTAAAATTTATTCAAACATTTTATATCTTATTGTTTAGGATTTATTTAAATATATTAAATAAAACATTATAGACAATCTAAAATATAATTTTTGTTTTAGTTATAATTTAGATTTGAACATACTAATTTAAGGGAATACTGATTATATTTCTAAATTTTAGCAAATAAAAACATAAAAAAATACAAGTTCGTTTTAAACTCTATAAGACATTAAAACAAATATTCAAATATCCCAATGAACATTTGGATCCTTGTGGATATTTTTATATTGGCCAAATTGGTATATCCGTTAAACTGGAAAAACACATATTTCCCAATAATCATACCTGTCATTTTCAAAATCAAGCTTTGCTGAACATACTTATAAATCCAACCACCTCATATTCTTTGGCCAAACTAAAACCCTTCCCCCATAAACCCTCAAAATGTGGATAACTTTAATCATAAAGATAGATACTAAATAAGCCATTATTGGAAGCCTCTCATTTGAATACTTAATCTTTAATCTTTAACAACAAACCCTCCCCCCTCATTAATTTTTCAAATTAATTTCTTCTCCCCCTCCTTCCAAGAATTTATTTCATGCCATTTTTATAAAGCCCAAAGAAATTTGCTATGTACATTGTGCCTGCAAGGATTGTCATTGTTAAGGGACATTTATGTTACTGTAATTTTCTTCTTACATTTGACTTCCTCTTACATTTTTTTGAAGATATATAAAAACTCAAATTTTGATTGTATTTCATTGTCCAGATACTTGGCTTGATTATTGCCTTCCATATTCCTCTACTCTTCTTACCAGCGTTCCTTCGCACCTTTCGGTGCAATTCCTAGTATATTCTACTGCATCCCTTTTATTTGTTGTTTGAATGATCTAAAGTATTTAGCTTAGTTTAATTTAGATATGAAATTTCAAAAATATTTAGATTGAAGTTTTTTTTCTATTTTTACACAAAGTTTAATATGGTACACTGAGTTTAATATGGTAGAGATGTTGTAATGTAATGTTTTGTTTAACATTTTGTCAAATTACATTAAAAGTATAAATTGATAATTATAACTATAATTAATAATTAAACTACCCTGACTCTATTTTAACTTCGAATCTACCAAAATGTTGAGAGAAAACAAATCTCTTGAGATGTAAACCTCTTTTAAAAGGAAAAGAGATTTGATCTCGCACTTGGTAGATCCAAAGTTAAAATGGATCTAGGTTGATTATAATTACAAAGAGAATTTTATAAAAAGATTGATGTCAAACGTATTCTAAGATATATATATGTACATGTGTGTTTTTTTATTTGATTTTTATTTTAATTTTTTAAATCAGATTCATATAGATTTCGGTTAATTTTTTTAAGAACGACATTTTGATTAAAGTTTTCATTAATTAGTCTCAGGGGTCAACTCAATTAGTGATCGAAGTAATGTGAGTCTTGAGAAAACTAAGAGATCCAAGGTTCAAGTTCCCTCGGTTGTGACCCGATTTATGGAAAAGACATGTTGTAGATCCCCAAAGATTTACTAGTAGCTACTAACTCGATTTACATAAAAGAGGATAAGTCGTAAACCCAGGAATTTACTAATAGCTATAAATATTAGATAAACTTTGAATTCGTTTAAAATTAAAATAATAAATAATAAATAAATATCACTATTTAAATATAATTATGTTTTTTAACCAAATTATCATTAAATTTAAGAAATAGTTTTATATTAAAAAATATGTGAATTGGTATAACCATTAATTTAGTCCAATTTTAAATATTTTTTAATGTAGAAAAAGGTTGTCCAATGATTTTTTGTAAGGATTCTCCGATTGGGTGCCTTGGAGGATAAGACAACAAGATTGCACATGGCCACGATTGTCTTCCCTTGATGTTAAGCATGTGGTATTGTGACAACCTTGAACCATGAGTTTTCAACGAGGGACTCATTTATATGCGGTAGCCTAAAAAAATCTATAGAATAATTTAGAAATTCTTGTAAGATTATGAAAAAAATTGGCAAAGACTTTTGAAAATTTGGGTTACAGGGGTTAAACTTCAGTATTTTGGCTGCCCTAAAGGTTTTTGATGGTGCTGAATCCATTTCCACCATTGAAAATGCAATTCAAACACTCCAACTACCTGATTTATTTATTTATTTTTTACCAGATTCCGGCAAAACACTATCGTCCGGGGTATTCTGTTGCGTCCGTAGGCAACTCCAATCTATACTATATAGTTTGGCAAAGAATGTTGACTATGATGAAGATGGTTTACACGCAATTCATTGTTGACTTAGGGTCAATTAATTCCATGGGGGTGATTTGTTTTGTGGATTCGGATTTCTAGTGAAGAATACAACATAAAAGGTCTTTGAATTTGATAAATATGTCCCACATTCTCAATTTTGTGCTTAGCCTCTACTTATCCAATCTCCTTTTGGTTGTTAAGTGTGGGAAGATCTAATTGCAAGAATGGATCCCCATGCTTCCCATTGTGAGGAATAAAACATAAAAGTTCTTTGTATTTGATAAATATGTCCCACACTCTCAATTTTGTGCTTAGCCTCTACTTATCCAATCTCCTTTTGGTTGCTAGGTGTGGGAAGCTCTAATTGCAAGCATGGATCCCCATGCTTCCCATTGTGGAAAGGCCCTTCCCCTATCCAATGGCCTTTTGGTTGTTAAGTGTGGGAAGCTCTAATTGCAAGAATGGATCCCCATGCTTCCCATTGTGGAAAGGCCCCTCCCCCCAAGATGAAGAAGGAGATGCCATTGCCATTGGTGCCTCTACATTTCGATAGACTACCTCGTTTAACATTCAACAATCCATTTGGAATATAGAAAAAAATGTGAAGATGGAATAAGCTTATAGAGAGGATCAAGATGTTGATCAAAAATTCTTAGCTACATTTGTGACACCAAATTCTTTCTCACCGTGGAACTCTATTGCCATACCAAGACTTTTACAGTCCATGCTCAGTCGTCTCAAGAATTTAATTGGAAGGAATTTATGTAGAGGGCGAAGGTCTTGGAAAAGAAAAATCTCCTTGTGATAACTCTATACTCCTAGCCTACATAGAAGAATGGTTGGGTTCTTTCCTTCCGAGATGCTTAGCTCTTCCAAGGACTCCCTAATTGCACTTCAATCTGCCAATGATGCTATTGATGGACGTCTTTGACTCTAAGTACATGTTCTCTAACTATGCATTTTCTTCTAATATTATATGCTACAATTTTATTTTTTACCTCAACTTGACTTTTTGTTTAACTATCATTTTGGATCCAATCTCCTATATGACAAACTAATTAGTATAATTTTGTTTTTAGTTACACTTTCTTCCACTACTAGTATGACCTATTTTCCATATGAGCGGGTATGATTATCTCCTTGTATTTTGGGGAACTCTCTACTCAGAGAATGGTTTCAAGTTTATTCTATGACACTTACAAGCTAGTTTGGTTTCTTTGAGACAAATTCTAATATCTCCACGTTTAATGTAATTACTAATTATATATTATATTTCTCAAACCCAATATAATAGAAAAAATTACTTAAAAAGAATAATAATGGAAAGGGATTTTGACATTTTTTACTTGTAATTTGGCCTAAACAATTTTGAATTAATGAACTTATAAAACCAATATTAATATTGTTGCGTTCAAGAGCGCTCTGCAGCGCAATATAGAAGAGATGTTGTCATGTCCAATAATTTTTTGTCTTATTAAACATTTTAACTCGGTCAAATTATATAAAATTAAAATAAATTAAAAAAATACAATTAATAATTAAATATTAGGAAGCTCTAAAATTTCACAATCCATAATTTTTCTCATAATATTCTTAACCATGGTTTTCTTCTACCTTCTTCTACCTTCAAAAAAAGAAATGCTAATCCTTATCCTTAATGGCAATACACTTCCCAAAGGAATTATGAATAAACATTTAATGCAAAATACAAGCAAATGGGCTAAGTGGAAATTGTTGGCAACACATATTTCCGAGATTATAGAGAATTTAATACTGATAGGCAGTATATACCCACTGTTAAAAATGAGCACATACTACGCACCAGCATAAATAACCTATAAATTGTTTTCCCCATTCAGAACATTCCTATGGTTTTCCATGAGAAAATTCACCCTGCGAACTTTCAATTCTCCAAGGCTAGTTGTGAACCAGATGGGTGACCCTGAATGGACAAGATTATAATGCCTCTTCTTATATCCACGAGATTTTTCCTTCCCCAAAATTATTGTTACGCGTTGTGCTTTCAGTGCCGCGTTGTTTTCCAAGCATTTACCGAACAGAAAAATCCACCACCTTATTATTCAATCTACATTTTGTGGTCTGTTCCATTAATGCCTGTAATTGCAAGCGTGTTTCCTGAGTCTGAGACGCAAAGTTACTAACTCTTAGCATCCGCTTGAACTTAATAATGAAAAGGCTCGTCATACATCTGTCAACTGTCAGATCCTTGGGGAACGTGGACTTTCCAAATGAGTGCATGAATCCTGACCTATGAGTCGCCAAAACAATAGTAGTGTTAGGGGATGTAACGAATATCCACAATATGGTTTGATAATGGGACAAGCAGTGTCCCATCCTTTGATTCGAAAATTAACTCCAACTGCCATCTCCGAATTCTGAGATGAGAATGACCTTGTCATGGTAATTGTTTATGGGTTGGATTTCCATTGCCCAAAATCAACACTCCTTGTTCTAAAGTAGCACCTTTGTTTGCTAAAGAATCTAGAATCCAACATATTAGGTTAAGGTTTCTTCAAATATGAAAGAGTTGCAGGCTTTTTAACTTTGTTATTTGGACATTTATTTTATGCACAATGGGAACTTGGATTCGTTCATAATTCTCTTTTAAGTTTGATCATTTATTGGATCATTGAATCTCCAAAAACCAAAACCATTAAATGTCAAATTTATTTTGAAATTGTTAAATCTAATATTTATCACATACTTAAATATTCAATTTAGTTGTTAGTTGATGTCTCTAACTCTCAAACATATTGAAGTTGAGGTGAAAAATAACCCCTCTTTCGTGCCTCTCCAGAAGAAATGGAGATAATTTTAATGCTTTATTTATTTACTTAATTTTAAAGTGTTCATAAAATTTTAAATAAATGGAGATATTTTTTATGTTCTTATACAACTTTTTTTTTTTTTTTTGTAAGTTAGGCTAAACTATATTGAAATCATAAAATAAAATTTATAGAAGTTATGGGCAGAGATGGAAAGCAGTGCTTAGCCAATCCCTGTCTTGGAAGTTTTCAAAATAAACCATGTTTGGGGCTGCCTCATGGGAGGAAACCAACCCGTTAAGAGAGTCAAACAGTCTTGAATTACAAAATATTCAGTGACACATATGAAAACAAAATAGCTGAAGTATGTCCCGAGAAGACAAAAATCAGAGATGAACCTTGCTACCGAACAGTTATGGAGTTCCTTCATCTTCCTCTGTCGCATGGTCCTCCTCCTTAATTAGGCATCCATATTCTCTTGCAATCGCTTCTTCCTCATCTATGGGCACACGAGGAGGTTTCAGAGGGGCCGCGTGGACAATGGGAGCAACATGATACTCAGCATCGGGAACTCTGGTTCAGACGCCTTCTGAGTCCATAATCCAAACATCTGTCTCCTCCGCAGGCTCATGGATTGGAAGCAGTTTGGTTTTCTGGGGTGTTGGCGGCTCAGATTGCGCAATGGTGGATTTTCTGCAGCCTCTTCCGCCCTTTGGTTTCTCCGGCGGCTGAACAATATCCTCTTGAGTGTTGTCAGGTGTTTGGGTACCTGGCGTGTCATGGCATCCTGATGAGGATCCTTCGTTGGATTCCAGACATTGGTCCTGGCCATGGTGAGAGCGGCCAAAGAGCGTCCCTCTGTAGCTACCCATGATGGGCTTTTGACGTTGTCGTGGGGCCATGGAGAGGCTATCGAGCAGAGGATGGGGAGATGACTCTGAGACAAGGCAGAGAGTAGGGGGTGTGCAACAGAGGTGTAAAACAGCGAAACTCACAGCAAGAGATCGTGCAGTAGGGGGGTGCATAGCAAGGGGGCTCGCAGCGGGGGGGCTGGGGGGGGGGGCGCGCAGGGGGAGGGCGCACAACAGGGTGAGCGCACAACAAGGGGAGAAATGATAGTGGAGGCGAGTGAGGTAGGTTGGAGCATCATTGAACTAGCGGAAGGAGGATCAACGAAGGCAGAGAGAGATCGCAGGACCGATTGGAGCAACAATGAAATGAATGATTGAGGAGCCTTTGTGCCTTTTGAAGGCATGAGGCACTAAATTAGAGTGTAGAGGCAGGGAGGGACAATCCAAATTTGCATGCATGTGCCTGCATGTGATGCGTGGTGTGTCGAGAGGCCAAGTGTGGCAGAGTGCCGACAAAATTGATTGACGATTTGAGTTTCCGCATCATGTAGGAGCTGGCGTTGCAGTGCGACGTCAGACTAATCATGGGAGGAACTGTCCTCGCTCATTCTGGGCATTTCATCCGCATGCAGGGGTTCTTATACAATTTTACCAAAAAATTGAAAAACAATGGAGATATGTGTAGCCCCTTTGTTCTTATGGTAGAGGAATTAAAATATATGTAACTAATTTTTTTATTTTTATTTTTATAGTTTTTACCAGATTTTGAAGAAGTGGAAACATATTGGGTAGAAATTTTACATAGTTTCCCTGATTACAAAGAAGTGGAGTTGTGGAGTTATTAGATATTTTATTTTAGTGATTATGACCATTGTATTATACCTCGAAGACAAAATATATTGTAATCAATTTGGGTCAAAATGCTTTAACTCTTAATTAATTTTCATTTTTTTGAAACTATTTCCAAAGTAAAGTTTTGGTAAAATTAAATATTAAACTTATTTTTTTTAGAAATTGAAAATTATTTTTTTGAATTTTAAAAATTTGAATTTTTAATTTTTTATTGGCGGATGACTAATTTTATGTGGTTTAAAATCAAATTTTCAGAATTAAAAATTGTAGAAAAGAAAAAACTTTATTCGCCAGGTGTCTTCATAAATTAATTATCCATTTTTTTTTCAAATATATGGATTTTTCCATAATTAATATTTTCTTTTCCAACAAAAAAAATTAAATATATGGTTTTTTTCATAATTAATATTTAATTTCCATTCATTATCATACTCATTTTTAACATTAGTGATTTATTAACTATAATCGTTCGTTGCTTGCTTTCTATTAATTGTTGTATACTTTCTAATAACAATGTTTTTTCATTTTTTTTTCTTCTGTTAATATATTATTTATCATAATATTTTTTTATTGTTTGATTATTTATTTGTTTGACATTTTTTTCATAAAACTATGTTATGATGTACCAATAAATTTTATCAATTTGATTCCCTCTCCATTAAAGCCGTGGTGTTTAAATTATTCACTTAATATTAATATAATTAAGTGAGTTATATGGTGACATTCACCCCATAAAGGTTCTCTACTTTTTGCATAAGAGAGAGATACTAAGCAACAATGTTGCATATTACACTTGTTTTATAACGATTTTAAATGTTTTACTTTAAAACTTTTGTAATATTATTCAAATTCAAATTTATATTAGTTTGTAAACTTACTATTATTTTTATAATTTAAATTGTATTTAATTTAATTTTTTTTTTGAAAATTTAACCATTTAAATTTACAATAAATTGATAACATTGGTTGAAAAATTTATTAAAAATCACTTATTTTTATTAATTTTTAACTTTATTAAATTATGGTAATTTTGAAATGCTTTCTCAATTATTTTTTAATATAAAAATAAAATATTAAAAAAATTTCATTAATTTTTAACTTTCTTAAAATTAATAAATCATATAAATCTTAATAAACATTAATCAACATCATTACACTTCAATATTTTCATAAATAGTTGCACATATTGGTAACCTCTTTTAAGAAAATAGCTGCGATTATATTTTCCCATCTAGCTCTACCATCCCAGTGTATTCCGTTAGTTTATTGGGTAAAATAAATATAAATCCGAACGTCCAAAGCCTCGTCCTTTTATTAAACCTATGTTATTGTTGTAGCCCGTCGTGTACAAAAACTAAAATGTAGCCTTTTTTTCATGTGAGCGCCTTTTTTTCATATTGTTTAGAGTAATTTAGATGTTCTTCTCACATGAACTTATTTTTTATTATTTTAAATATTATTATTATTATTTTGGGTTAATAGAAGTATTTGTATTAATTCGTCAAAAATTGATTACAATTGTGTTAAATTTATTTTGCTCTTCAAGCCTTACTCTGACCAGATTTGTTGGCCTTACTCCAACCAGATTTGTTGGCCAAGAGAGCAGTGCAATATTTAAAAACATAACGATGTTTTTTGTAAGAACCTTAAAGACACACTAGTCCTATCTCCCAAAATATAGTCATAACAAAAAAACAACTAGCAACAACCAT
The DNA here is from genome assembly GCA_034641835.2 of Pinus albicaulis. Taxonomy (NCBI): domain Eukaryota; kingdom Viridiplantae; phylum Streptophyta; class Pinopsida; order Pinales; family Pinaceae; genus Pinus; species Pinus albicaulis. The sequence continues at coordinate 688,510,604 of CM076583.1, forward strand.
ACTACATTGGAGGATTCGACACCTAAGTGTTTCCCAGGTTCGTAGGCTACCGCGCCCCTCATGGACATGAAATCAATATGTGTTAGCCTCGCTTCAATTTCATACAACCTTTCAACAAACCGGTGCTGGCTACGACAAACTAAAGCGAGGTGATCCAAAATTTATTCTTAAGAAAATTGCAAGTCATTTATACAGCCTATGACTTTAGTCCTATTGTCATACCTTTGTTCGGACATCCAGGCTTGCACGGATATCGCACAACTGTTCCGTGATTGATGTTAATGTCAGAGGCTACACCACACTTCTTAGTGACGAGGCACGACCCTGTGCTACCTCCTACTTCGGTGCACCTCCCTTCTCCACCCGTGCAACTTGGTCCCTAAGTTGCCCGAAGTGGTTAACTCCTCATCAAGCCCTCTCTCGTTACCTCAACATGACGACAAACCTTTGTCGGGGGTTGTGCAGCTGGCCCACTCCACCCTTCAAGCCTGCTTAAAGGAGGGACCACTCTAAATTTGCAAACGCATAGAGCATGGATAGGTCTCACCCCCCAAGCTTGATTCCCTTCCCACCAATTCTCCTAGAGAACACGATCAACTAGATTTCTCGAGCCCACAAGCTGCCTAATGCCCCAACCCCGACTTATCTAGACTCTTCCCAACCTCGACAGAGCGATCACGTCTCAACATAGGAGGATGAATGAGGGGTTTCGACACTGCAAAATGACTAAGAGCCACCCACATGGAAAGGAGTGGCGACTTGTTTTAGGTTGCATTTGGATGCTAGGTATGGGAGTGAGGTTTAGAGGGTGTGAGGCAGTTAAGTATGCACAAGCCTTTTCCTTGTGCATGCACATTAGTTTTGGCTTGACTGGAGTGAGAGGCATTGGAGTAGTGTAGTATGTGGTTTCGGTGTGTTTGGTTCGTGTGAAGGCGAGAACGGTTTGGGACCCAGAGGATTGTGTTGGTGATTGTATTACAATGGATGTCGTCATTGAATTTTTCCTACAGAAGAAATTGCTCATCTCCAAAGTTAATTGTGGTTTTGATGCTCAAATTATGGTTTAGATTCATCTTAACTTCAAATCTATCAAGCACTAGTCAATGCTTTTCACTCTAAAAGAAGTTTGCACTTCAAATTTTTTTATTCCTCTTAATACTTGATAGATCCAGAATTAAGATAAATCTAAGCTTATTTAATCCAATTACACAAAAAATATTTGAAGTACTTAATCCATATTTACTTAAAAACAAGAAGTTAATCAATTTAAAATTGTAATCTAAATGTTTTTTCTTTATAATTTTCATATTAATAATAAACATTAAAAAAACAAATATCATAAAATGTTTCACCACCTTTATTTAAATAAAATAAAAATAAAAATAACAAATTAAAAATATAAATAACAATTTAGATTAATTATTTTATAAAACTCCCACTGGAATCACATCCTTATTCATACAAAACCTTGACCACATTTACTCAACCATCACGTACGCGAAGGGTATTACGGTGGTCAAAGATAGTTAATAACTTTTACTATCTTGAAGTTAATGACTTCAAATTTTGAAGTACGTTCCATCGGAAATAATCGAAGGCAGGCGGCAAAATAATTTGGATCCAAATTCAATTCAAAACCTCATCTCCAAATTCAAACTTTCCCTCCTACACCCATGCCCATGGGCCAGAAATATGAAGTAATTCAATTCAAAATTCAAACACTGCAACGAAATGGCAAAGGCGTACAAGAGCACAATGGAGGGACAATCAGAACAGGTTCAACAAAGTCCCCAAACAATTCATCCAACTTCCTTCACAAGAGCGCCGACTGATTCAACTTCTCCCATCAATACCATGTTCAACCCTGGCGCAACGCACCTTGAAAAAATGGGCCGAGAACTTAAATGCCCGATCTGGTAATCAACGTTTTTTTCATTTTTGATTCGAGCTTTAAGGGTTTATTTTTAAAATTTTTTGGTAGATGTCATGTTTTGTGTATTGTCTCTGCCTCATCGTTGTCCACTTGACGTTGCCAACTATTTTATTACAGTGGCACACCCCTCTGAAGATTTCGTTCCACACTAGTACTTCATTCTTCTAATGGCTTGCTGGCTTTATGGTTATTGTAATCAAAATGTGCAGGGGTGTTAAGGGCATTTGTGCTTCATCAGGTTTTGGGGTTTTCAATGTATTCTTCAGGGTTTAGCATTTCGTTTTGCAGTCTTGTTTCTTAAAGCTATAAGATTTATGTCTGGATTTGAGTAGAGATCTAGGGGCTTTGGTGACTTTAGAGGTTTCCAGTTTTCTCAGGGTATGGTTATATTTTATTCTGTACTGCCAGTGTTTAATCATGGACTTATTTTTGCAGTCTGAGTTTGCTAAAAAAAGCGGCTTCGCTTACCTGTAACCATGTCTTCTGCAAGTGAGTTGGAGTTTCTGAAATTAATCGTGTACATTTTGTTCAGATTTAATTTTGGTTGCTTGCAATTCTCTGTCATAATTGCTTTCCTTGGGTAATATCAACATGGGTTTTGCAGCGAATGCATTCTGAAGTCCATGAAATCTGGTCCTGGTTGTCCAGTTTGCAAAGTACCATTTGCGCGGAGAGGTAATCCGTGAAGCCCCTTATTTATCTTAAATTGTGCCTAATCTTTTGAAGTTGAAGGATTATCATGTGAAACTTTTATTTAGTTTTCCAAAGAACGCAGCCCTAGTTTAAAAGAATCAGTCAGATTAAATAAAAATGATATTTTTGTGTTAGTCTAAATTTGTATCACTACTAGTTGGTGGTTCCCTCCCTCCGAGAAGCTCTATTGAAAGTTGTGTGATTCAGTTTTTGTTTTTTCCAAAACCAATTTTTGCCACAAGCTCTATTGAAATTATTTTATTTATTTATAGGATCATTTATACTTGTGTCACGAAAAGGATGCAACTGTCTTCCCTCCAAGGTGTACATGCTATGCCATTACTTATCGAAAAAGTTTTAGTTTCAAGTTCCATGCAACTAGCACAAGAGGATGAGCTCTAGCTTTCACAACTTGCTTTACACAGTATTTTCGGAAGGAAATCATATGATCTAAAATTTGACTACACAGTATTTTCTGAAGGAAATCATATGATCTAAAATTTGACTATCCAGAGTCTTGTTGCTTCAAAGTCTAGTAGGTCTTGTAGATGGGTAGCCTACAAGACAATCACTAGACCAAGTGGCAACAATGAGGTGTGGCCCATTGTCACCACAACCACTATCCAATGCTCTTTATGGACTTTCACCATTGAGAGGCTTCTTGTTTAAAGGCCACCTATGAAAGAAATGCTAGGTTCAAGGGACAAGGTGACAAATGGTCTATAACGGATGGCTTTTCTTAGGGACAAGTCTCAATCAAGCTAAGAGAGGCAACTCACATCCTCTTGTAAGACCAAGGGAAGGCATGCTTGCCCTAGGGCTTGAGGTATAGCAAGCCTAAATGGATATCCTAAGATCAATAAGCCAAGAAAATGTTTCCAACAACGAATAACAACAAACAAATGGTATAAGAAACCTTCAAAAAGTTCTTGAGTTGAAGCTTGGCAAAACTAATGTTTTCCTAGGGCAAATCTACCTAGGGAAAGAGAATTAGGATTTAAAATGGAAAGAATGGCCATTAAGGAAGGTTGATTTAAGGAAACTTGCTTTAACCTTAATGTTGAATCCTTCCACAACCTCAAATTCACTTTCTAGGCCAATTTGCACCAAGCCGAACTAGGATTTCACCATTGAGAGGCTTCTTGTTTAAAGGCCACCTATGAAAGAAATGCTAGGTTCAAGGGACAAGGTGACAAATGGTCTATAACGGATGGCTTTTCTTAGGGACAAGTCTCAATCAAGCTAAGAGAGGCAACTCACATCCTCTTGTAAGACCAAGGGAAGGCATGCTTGCCCTAGGGCTTGAGGTATAGCAAGCCTAAATGGATATCCTAAGATCAATAAGCCAAGAAAATGTTTCCAACAACGAATAACAACAAACAAATGGTATAAGAAACCTTCAAAAAGTTCTTGAGTTGAAGCTTGGCAAAACTAATGTTTTCCTAGGGCAAATCTACCTAGGGAAAGAGAATTAGGATTTAAAATGGAAAGAATGGCCATTAAGGAAGGTTGATTTAAGGAAACTTGCTTTAACCTTAATGTTGAATCCTTCCACAACCTCAAATTCACTTTCTAGGCCAATTTGCACCAAGCCGAACTAGGAAAGAGAGCAAAATTAGAATTTTTAGATGAAATGATGCTTGATTGCCAAATTGACAAGGTTAGTGCTTATTACTTGGGGATGATGGAGTCTATGGGCGTGATAGATCGGCTAAATATTGCAAAGGAGCAAGGATATTTTGATGCTCCAACACAAAACCCTAACTATTATCTTTGTGATGGATCAAGGTCGCTTGGGAGAGCTATTACAAAAAGTTCACCAAGGGGATCACCATTCACATTTCATGCATGAATAATGCATGCCATGATGATATCTAGGTTCTATGCAATAGATATTCAACAATATAAGCATAATATAAAAACTCGAAATTATCAATTCTTTCCATACATTGGACAATAAGATAAAAAATTTATCAAATACAAAACTCACTCACAAGATAAAATGCATGTACAATCCTTTCTTGATTCAAGATAACTTCTCCAATGCCAAGAAAATAGCTTTGATAGACAAAGTTCTTCATAGAATCACATCTCTCCAAGATACAAGATGATTGAAGTTCTCGAGGAGGTCAACTTATGTCACCAATGTTGATGAATAGAAATGAATGACCCTCCTCTATTTATATGAGGAGGACAAGAGCTAAGTAGCCTAAAAGCTCTTAGAAAACAAGTTTGATTATAGCACAACCTTGGGTTACAAGCTAACCCACTAGATTTAACAATAAATGCCCTAATTAGCCCACATGCGTGAGGTGTTAACTTTCTAGGGCTGACATCATGATATAAATGAGCTCCAAATGGCATGTCTTGGTGGCATGATGTGTTCAAAATGATGTAGAAGCACATACAAAATCAAGATTTGATGGCTGGCCCTCAAAATCCACCTCAACAACTCTTGTGGGGTCCCAAGATCCAAATGGGCACCACAAAGAGATCTCCATGGGTCTCTAGTTGCTCAAAGTGGCCTTCTTTTCTCTAGCATTAAGGGCTTCTCAAGTGCAATGAGCCCTCCCCACTCTTTGAAGGCGAGACCATCCTCATTTAAGCCCTAAATTAGTTGCCATTCATCAATTGGTGTCGAGGTTGGTCTGGGGACATGTTGGGTCCATGTGTGTCATCTTGAAAAATCATCAAATTTGGTACAAAGTGGTGCATTGTCTTAGATGTAGGAGTTGCCTTGGAACATGTGTTGTTTGTTGCTACTGCTAGGAGGTCGAAGAGTCTCAATGCTTCACTTGTTTGTGCCAATAGACTTCTAAATAGGTTTGAGTACCTATGGAGAAGGTGCCCAAGACTTGGGCTGTTGAACCACTTGACAATCGCAACACAAATTCTAGTGAAAACAATCAATTATTAGGAACAAAGATCATTATTGCATATTAGTGAACCAAACTTGAAAGTCATGGGCTATTTAATATTTCAAAGGAGGATTCCCTTTTGAAATCAAGACCCCAAACTTGCAATGGTGTTTTCTTCCTAGGTAGGAGTGGTTAAAGATCAACCCTATTATGTGTTTCCAACCCTTAACGTAACATTTATTCAATCCACCTTTTAGTCGATAGGTGTCAGTGAATATTAATGATGATAATGGAGGGGTTAAAACTTCATGGCCAAGTGACATGGTTAATGCAACCAATTGATAGGGGTGTTCACATCTTGAATGTATAGATGTGAAGAGTGAGCATTTGTGGATGCATGAGTTACCAACTCAGCTTTTGCTTTTCCACCCCTCTTGTGCACATTTCACTTTTTCTTGAATTTTCTTTGTATTATTGCTCATAACTCAAGGTTTAGAGCTTGCCTTGAATGATAAGTAGTTGTATTACCCCTTAACGACGAGTCATTTCATTGCTCATCGAGGTTGGGACTTGCAAGGGTTCATTCTTTTGATGTAATGGAGCAACATGTGCTTAGGAACCTAGTCATGGCCATAATGAGTGAGGTAGAGCTCATGTTAGGCTTCCACATGCTAGTTTGTATGTCCTCAATCATCTTTTATATTTTGATTTTTGTTTCTTTAATTTTGTTGTGGCCATGATGTGCTCTTTTTGTTTCTTTTAGCTGCATCAACCTCCTAGGGCAAAGTTTTTGAGCCCTACCTAGGTATGTGGAAGTCATGACATGTTGAATGTAAAGAATGGATGAGAGATAAGGGCTTATAATGTGAGATGGAAAGTGTTAAATACAGCATAGGGATAGATGGAACTGTGCTATCTCAATTAAGGCTTCCCAAGTAGTGTCCCTCCTATACTCATCGGGACATTAAGGGAGTTCCCATTGGACTAGAATCAACTCTTAACCCCCCCATTTAAGGCGAGAGAACAAAATCATGGTCAAAGGCTATCATTCTTCTTGATTACCCCATAAACCATATCAAATGCCCAAAAACAAACAAGCATAAGCACCTGATTGCAAAATGACCATAGTACCTTTTGAGTGGAGGCCCACCTTTGTCCACGTGATCATGTCGGATGGGTGAAAACCAAATGGCTGATGCAAGTGGCAAAGATAAATGACATATCATCAGCTAGTGGTGGATGTAAGGGGCTGCTGGCTGCATGGCTGACCAGTTGGCTGTTGAGAATAGCAGAAATGTTTTCTCTTATGGGGTTTCCCATTTTTGGTGGGTAACCAGTCTAAAATCAAGAATCTATGTTTTTATGTTATCCTTTTTGTTAGCATATCTCTTTTTCCACACGAATTGGAGACTACTTTAATTACCTGCCATAAACTTCAGACAGATCTGTAGTAATACCAATGACCCTTAAAGACATTCACCACAGTAGAGGTGTGGTGCAAAGATGCCCGTAAAATGGTTTTGTATTCAAGACAGAACATTCTTGCCAAATAGGCACCTCCAAAAGACACATCTAACATCTTCTGGGTTCCTACAATAGCTGCAATTTCCATTTGTTAATTTCATTTTATGTAGTCATCTTTTAATTATAAGTGCACGTGCAGAATGAAGTTGGTAATATGGACCCAATTTAAATGAAACACTTGTTCCCAGATAACTTGCATTCGTTTCTGCATCCAACCTGCTATCATTAGGATTCTACCTTATTAGGCTTAACTTTGATAAGAGGGTTGTGGACTATCTTGTACAAATATCCTGTTAATTAGACAGATGCCTCACGACCCCTATCCCTCCAATTTTGAAAGAGAGTGGCAACAGGTCTCTGTGGATCCAGGTTATTTCAGATATGTGTTTGTTCATGTTGGACCTTGGTTTGGCTTTTATCGCTTTTAGAAGTTTTAGGAAGTAAGAGTATGTTCTGAACTTTTGAAGGATATACCTTATTTTTGTTAGGTAATGGGAATTCCAGTGTTTTCTTTAACATTTGGGGGCATCTGTACTATGTTTGAAGGTTCTGCTATTGGTGATTTATTTATGTTTTCTCTCCTTTTTTTGGTTATATATATTTATTATTTATTTTTAACACAATCAAATGCAATATTTTGAGTGCAGAGATCCGTTTGGCTCCACATATGGATAGCTTGGTAAGCATTTACAAAAACATGGAAATGTCTGCTGGTATTAATCTTTTTGTTTCACAATCATCTCCATCACCTGCAACAGATTCTTCTGGTAAGTTTGCAATTTGTATTTGATATGAAAATGCAATGCACTTGCTCTCTCTTCCTTCAGATTCATCATTTTATGTTGCATGATCTCAGATGGCCAAGATAAGGAGAATAAGTTCCCTTATCAAAATGATCTAAAACGAAAATCACTTATGCAACCTGGAAGGAAGACCAAGAAGGCTAAGGGACGTGGTCATGTAAACCGTGTGCAGAAACCATCTCGATTGTCATCAGTTTCATCAGGTGTATTAAGAGAAAACAAGAGTGCTGAGAATATTGAACAAAAGACTCCAGATCAGGCAATTCCAAGTCCTCATCAGCCTGTAAAGCGTTCTTTTCCAACAAAGAAAAGGGTACAAGTCTCTTTGTATCCACCCGGCAGTTATGAGGAGACACCTCCTAGACCTGGAAAACATGTTTCCAACTCTAAAAATAATACAATCCAAAATGAGGATGATGGTATTAATGAATATGTGCTGCCAACGAATTCTGAAAAAATGCATATTGATTCAGAAAGTCAGATGTATTTTGGCATAGAAGCTAAAGCAGGTTCTCCTGTGAAGTCCAAGGAAAGCATTCCTCCTACTGGTAGTGTTCCGTTTGATGATTTTGGCTATCCTGTATTGGCACCCTTTTTCTGGTTACGGGATCATGACTCTCAAGAAGCTGACGGTGCTCCACTGCCCAATTCACAACCCACACAGACATCACCTGTGCACCCTTCTTTTAGTGATCTCAAGGATTCAGATGATGAAGGCTTGCATCAGCAGCTTCAAAGTGTGAGTAGAATTATATCTACTGTGGACTTATAAAATAATTGCATGCTAAATTTTCTGCTAGTTTGGAAACTATTCATGGAAGTGAATGTGGACCAAAGTTTTGATGACAATTTTAGGCAGTGTAACCCTTGGATTTTAGCAAGTGGATGATATTACCCTTTGCATTAGCAGGATCTGCTTTTGGAATATAAATGGCTCTTATGTAATGATAGTTTACACAGAATAGGCACACATAAAATGCTAATAATATCTCATATTTTTGGTCTGTTTCCAATGTAGGGCTTGATATGGAAAGCACATAATTATCTTCCTCTAGTTCATTTCCTGATATTCAATATTATTGTCTTTATCACAGGCATGAGTGAGTTAAATTTGCTGGCATGTCATTGAAAATATTGGTTCTGATTTTTTTTTTTCCACACAGGATGAAGTGGATATTGGGATTAGAGTTCCTGACACCTTTGATAGTGAAATGTTTGAATGGACGCAAAGGTCATGCTCGCCAGAGCTCAACTCCAGCCCTATAAGACAACAGGTATTTGGGTATGACATTAAGTTTCTAACAGTGTTTAGGCTGGAGTTCCCAATATATTAATATTTTTTGTCGGTTTCTGATTCATTTTGTATTAGGTGATGCAGGGCCAAAAATTATCAGAGATGATTGTGTCACCATGCAAAAAATTACAAAATGATAAGGGATTGCTTATTAATGGCCCAAATGAAACTGATCAAGTACATGATGCTGAATTTGCTGAAGACACTGTGACAGAAGATGCTTTTGCATCCTCCATTCCATGTACGAACATATCAGTAGATGAAGTTGTAGACACACCTATCTTGGAAATTAAGCAGGTTTCAAATACAGCTTGCAAGACTAATTTAACCAATGCAATTATTGAACCTGAAGATGTTTTTGAGAAGACACTTTTAGAAGAATCTGGGCTTATCAAGAAAAGTGGAAATGCTCGGCGTGGAAGAAAGCCACGTAGAAAGAGGGGGCCCAAGTCTACAGGAGGAACAAAGGATGTACAGAAAGCTTGCAAAGGGGAGACACAAAGGAAGTCCAAAGCAAAAAGTGATCAGATACTAACTCAAGAAATTCTTTCTCCTGTCAGTGATTCTATTGTTGGTTGTGAAAGTAGCAAGATCAATCCCAAGGACACAGACAAGGAGATGATTTTCACAGCAACTGATATATTTAATGCCATGTTTGGCTTACCTACTGATAAAACTGCGAATAACAATTCTGCAGAAGTGAAGTCCCAAATTGATACTGAATTAATAGACAAGCAACACCAGTATCCTGTGGATCTTCACAAAACCATTCAAAATGGTGACATGACAGACTCTTCTGTTGACCTAACACCAAAGCATCAACATGATATCCAAACTATTAACAATGGTGGTAGTCTTGAGCCAACTACACAGGCTGGAATTTCTGAGATGTACCCACAGATCCCTGGAAATTGCTGCAGAACTGAGCCTAGTACATCAAAGGATGACTTTTTCTGTGCTTTTTGTCGAGCTTCTGGCAACTCAGAGGTGATGTTATATTGCATTTTGTTGCCATTGTGGTTAGATTTGAAATTGTGGGTTTTTTCAAGTTGCTAAGTAATAATGCATGCTCCAGACTGCAGGGCAGATGATGCATTACAGCAATGGGAGTTCTGTAACAAAGCAAAAAGAAATGCCATCAAATGTTATACATGTGCATAAGCTCTGTGCTGAATGGTATGCAATTTGAAAATAAAGTTCCATTTGTTTTTGCAATTCTTTCCTTGTGAGTGTTCAGTACATTCTTACTATTAAATTTTAATACAGGAAGGAAATTCCAGCATACCCTTTAGAATGACTATTGTTTACATAATCTATGTTGTTTATATTCTATTAAAATTATCCTTGTCGTTAAGTTTTAATATAGAGAAGCCATTCCAGAATACCTTTTAGAATGATTATTGTTTACATAGTCTATGCTGCTTGCGTTTAATGCCTTCTCTCAAATTTAGCATAGTTTTATATTCTATTAAAAATTGGATGAATTCAGGGCACCGGATGTCTATTTCAAGGATGATTGTGTAATGAATCTGGAAGCAGAGGTAGCAAGAGGTACCAAAATCAAATGCACTATCTGTGGACTCAAGGGGGCTGCTCTGGGTTGTTGTTTCACAAAGTGTCGCAGGAGCTTTCATGTCCCATGTGCCCTTTCTGCTCCAGAATGCAGATGGGATGTTGTAAGAGTTTAAAGCCTTGTCTTTTAAGTCATCTTGAAGAAAATTCTTCAGGTATTACAGACCAAAAATTGAGAGGTGTTTGTCAATTTTTGTTTACCATGTTTTCTGCAGGATAATTTTGTAATGCTCTGTCCTGCTCATTCATCACGCAAGTTTCCAAATGAAAGGAGATCATCCACAAGCTCAAAGCGCAGCAGTTCCCTACCAAGAAGGGGACAACACTTTGCTGATAAGGGAACACTGCCTAGGTTATATTGTAAACCTGCTTTTAAGTTATGCATTTGATTTTTTAACCTCAATTCTATGTTGGATTTCACTTACTCCCTTTTTCATCCCTTCAACACTTTCAGAGGAGACAAAAGCCCTGGTATACGGCAAGCTGAGGAAGGTTTCAAAGCAAGACAGGCTTGGACATGGCCGCTGGGACAGCCATGCAAATGGGTTCTGTGTGGTTCTGCATTGGATTCTGCTCAGAAGGTATTGCATATGTTCACCTTTTAAGTGTGTTTTTAACTTCAAATCTACCTACTAATTAAAATTATGTGCTATAGGTGCTCAGCAAATCTCATTTTTAATGCAGGAGCAACTTATTAGTTTTGCAAAGCTCACTGGTGCAACGGTATCAAAAACATGGAGTCCTGCCGTGACCCATGTGGTTGCATCTACCGATGCAGATGGTGCTTGTAGAAGAACACTGAAATTTTTGATGTCAATCTTGGAAGGGAAGTGGGTTCTTAAGATAGATTGTAAGTTTACCTAATAGTCCTGCAAGATGTCACCAAATGTCCTCATCTATACACTCATTTTCCTCAATATTTCTTGTATATATGTCCTAATAATTCCTTTACATTAGTTAACTTTCATCTTTTGCTAAAGGTCATGCTCATTTACTGAAAAGTATGATTTCAGGGATTGCTGCATGTATGGAAGCAAGGCATCCAATAAATGAAGAGCCATTTGAAATAACTCATGATATCCATGGCACCTTTGAGGGACCAAGACGTGGTCGAGCTCGAGTTGAGAAAAAGGTGTGAAAATATACCAAGGAAAGACATTTTAGAGAATCTAGTTGGTAAATTGGTTATGTTTTGACAAATCAACCTCTTTTAGAGAATCTAGTTGGTAAATTGGTCATGTTTTGACAAATCACCCTCTTGCTAAACTGTTGATAGTAATGTATAAAACTGTTGATAGTAGATCAAAATTTATATATAAAACTACCAATTACTATTTATTATGTTCCCACATCTTTTACGTTAGAATTTTGCCATAATATTCACATTCAACTTTTCTTTTCTTTAACTCCTAGTGTTGTTCCTTGGAATATTCCCCACCTTCTGATAATTTTCTATTACAGGCACCGAAGCTTTTTGAAGGGCTAAGCTTTTATCTCAGTGGTGACTTCGCTGTCTCTTCAAAAGGATACTTGCAAGAATTGGCTTCAGCCGCAGGAGGGTTAGTCCTACACCGAAAGCCTATAATGGCCCAACTAGAGTGCCGAAATAGTATTGTGCTTTACAATGTAGAACTTCCCGAAACAAATAAGCTCAGCGGCAACGACAAGATAGTTCAGAACAGGTTAAAGGAAGCTAGGTCTCTAGCAGAGGCTACAGGTGCGCAATATGCAGCTCATACTTGGTTATTGGAATCTATAGCTGCTTGCCAGCTACAGCCTATGGGTAATGGATGCAGCTAGTGTATAGTTAAGGGCTTTTGAAAGGGCAAAGTCTGTTTTGCCCTGCAATTTAGCTTATTTATCTTTGCGACTATGTTTAATTAATTGACAGTTAATTGACAATGGTGTTTTATTCACATTTTGCTGCATAAGCATGGAGTTGATGTCATTATTTAAAAGACATCAGTTTTTAGTCACTATTAAGCCTTTCATAAAACTCCTGATAAAAATATAGGGAATTCCCAGTTTTATGAACATGTATTTGAAATGTGGCAGTTTCTAGCTGAAGAACACTGTTTGGCAGCATTTAGCGATATAGCAAACAGTATTTTGCAAGAGACAAAAGGGTTCAGGATTTATCTGATTCCAGTGGCAGCTTGCTTAGTTATCACTATTGATCCTTAGCCTCAAGGGATCAAGAACAAATTTTGCATCATGCCATTGTAGGGTTTAAAATTTGAGGCCACATCTATACGACAATTTTTTTTCTATTAGCAATATTAGATAAAGATAATTTTCAGGAAGATTGGATATATATTATGCTACAGCTGAAGACGAGCGGATGATAGCAAGTGCTAGAAAGCCTTATATCTTAAGCCCAGATGATAGCAAGTGCTAAAAGCCTGATAGATGGGATGGTAGGATATCAACCATTAAAAGCAGAGTGATATATAAAAGTGTAGTCTATATATATATATATTTGTTCAGAATTTGGAAAAAAATTGTTGGAATGAAGTACAATGAGTTTTAAAATTTGATTTTTTTTTTCACCAAATTCCAATAAAAAAACTAAAAAAAAAACTCTTGTATAAAAAAAATATATTTTAATAATTTTTATTATATATATAGAATTGTACAAATTGAATTAATCTTTACCCTAAATTGAAATTTGTTTTTTAAATGATAAATAATTATTTTAATATAATTTAATTCATTTTTTATTTTTATAAATGGTTATTTTTATAAAAAGAACAAATTAAATTTTCCATATAAATACCGTTATTATTATTTTAATTTCATTTAAAAGAAATATAATATGATTGATTTTTTATAAGCGAATATGATAAATAGTTCTTAAATTTGTGTAGAATTTATATTTCTTACTTAATAATTTATTATTATGTTTATTTATTTTTAATATTTAAGTATGGAAAGATATATATGAATAATTTAAACTTTAAGTTTTTATATTAATTATTATAAAAAATTCAACATTTGGTAAATTTGTTTTTTTGAAGTTAGGTGATCTTTAAAATTGTAATTTTGAATCAACGATATTGATATGCTTGTTATAGAAAAGGATGCAACACTTAAATAATCTTATTTCAACTTGATTGTGCAATGTTAACAATTAATTTGTGATTTTATCAAAGCCAAAATGATAATTATTGAAGGCATAAGGGTGTAGTAGAGGTACAATTTTTTGTTGTTGTTGTTGACATAATTCATAAATTCAAATGCTTATTATTGGTTTTTTTAGCAATTATTTTGAAATCCTATATCAAAACATTAATCTCCAAAATGATTTTAAACTAATAGTTCTAAAATTGAGATACATACTTTAAAACCAAAAGGAATTAACATAACATATCTTGATTGAGATCAAAGGGGAGGTGGGTCTATTTTTGTAGCTTTGCGTTCATCAATTGCTTCCTTAGTGTTGATTGGTTAATGAAGGAGATACTTCTTTTGTGCATTGGCTGAACTATATTGCTTAAGTATCAATTGGGTTGGAGGTATAGATGGAGAAATGATAGATTGGAAACCCCCCTTGATGCTTGTGATGGTGATAGGGTTGTTGAATAGTTGCTTCTAGTGCATGTAATTACTTCTTTTGTTGGGGCAATATACTTGTGACAATCTCCACCTTGAGATGAAAACTAATCTCTTGTTTCTTTGATTTATTGCACTAAAATGATGCCCATAGTCCATCTTTTTTGGAATAGTTAGTTGCTAGCGTAGGACATTTGAAATCAAGGGGGAAGGACAATTTATTTGAATGGAATAGTGTGTAGTGCCTAATTTGCTCCCACACGAATAATACTTAGAGAAATAGGATGAGATCTAAATTATGAGATCTTGAGTTGACTTGCCCAAATTAGAAATAGGATGTAGAGTTCTCATAAAATTTACCTCCTTCAAAGGTGGAATTGAGTCTAAAAGCTTGGTAAGAGCTAATTGTCTTTGTTAAAGAATTCAATTCTTGAAGCCATAGATTGCTATACCTTAATGCTTTGACCTAAATAGAAACCAATAGATAATTGTACTTGTTTCACCAAATGTTGTTGCCATTACCCCATTACATTGACACTTAATTGAGGCAAGGCATTCATTAAAGTTCACTAGAGTTTGATGGAACATGTAATAGTAATGGACATGTCTTATCAATGTTGCCCTTGCTATGCAAGGAGAGATTGGCATGTGCTTTGACATGTCTTATTGATTCTTTGTTAAGTGGATTGGGATTTCTATTAAGGGATAAGTCAAATATGAGCTCAATCATTAATATTTGATGTCACCTTTTTTCTTGGCAGCGACAATAGCTAATGCATTGGCCATAACATTTGTTCTCTCAAAGGACATGAAACCATTTTACTATTTTAAACAAGCTTTAGATATAGTTGTTAATTTCTAGATGGATGGCCAATCATTAATATTTGATGTCACCTTTTTTCTTGGCAGCGACAATAGCTAATGCATTGGCCATAACATTTGTTCTCTCAAAGGACATGAAACCATTTTACTATTTTAAACAAGCTTTAGATATAGTTGTTAATTTCTAGAATGGATGGCCAAAAATCAAATGGAAGGGTAATTGAGATCATGTGTTTTATGGGAATGCTTGAGTCACCAATCATAATTAATTTCTTTGTATGTAGATTAGTGGCTAGTATTAGTCCTTGAAATAAAGTAGTGTTTTGCCTTGTTGGTTGTTACTTTGAGACTCCATGCAAATATATAGATTGTTATTCCACTGGGGCTATAAATAGTCCCCCTTGCACTTGTTACCCAAGTTTCTCTTATTATTTTGATTGGTTGAAAAAGGACCATTTTGTTATGTGTGTTACGCCTTTATGTTGATGTATTGTTGCTCCAAGAGTAGTGAAGTGTATTTATAGCTCAAGCATGTTTGGGTAAATAGGGCATTCCATACAAGACGAACACCTTTAATAACCATCACACTACTAAATCAAAATCACAATGTAAAAAATGTAGATACAAAATTAGCATACTAAGAACCAAGTTGTGAACGAATAATATATATGCAACACTCATTGTTTGGATCAACCTTACAATCTTTAAGCAAATGTATCATTGAAGCTTTTTCCTTGCTAGAAAGCAAGGCACTCAAGTGAAAACTTGTGCCACACAACCAAAATTTCCCTTATATTGCTAAAAACCACTTGTGTGCTTTCAATGTCCTAGTTGTAATTGGGGGAGAACCAATGAATGTCAATAATTATTTTGTTTCAGGAATATGGCACCACCCAATTTGCTTGTGTCACACTGAGCCAATGAACAAGGGACCTTGAGTTAATGGTTAACATCTAAAGTGAACCAAAAAATTCCAACATATATTGTCCTCCGAGAGGGCTAAGGAAACACCATGAGACTCTTGTTGTAGATGATTTACAACTCCTAGGGAAGGAGAGAGGTTGAATAAGCAACAAAATGACCTCAAATAAGAGTATGATTTTTGTATCCAAGTATAGGGAGAGTTCCTCTTGCCACTAAAATATTCTTTCCATGGGTTTTGTATCATTTGCATTTTGTATATTCAAAATCAAGAAATCGTGAGGGTGGTATGGGTAGGTCTCATAGACCAACTCCTAACTGGGTTGTAATGAATGGCCATACATTGTGCCATTTAGTGACTCGTGTTCATGCATTATGTTAAGATAATGGATGGATTATGGAGTGGCTTGTACATATTCCCTATGGTCAATTAATATGACCACATTTTATTTATTATTGTGAAATTAACCAAACCATTGGTCTCTTAGTTTTGGTGCCTTAGGATATGATAGTATGAAATTGAGGTTAGAGAGCCTTTTTCTCGTTGAATTTTCTCTGGAACAACGTCCATATGGTAGTCATGTGATGTTAGGTTGGAAAGTAGAGATCTAATAAGAATTTCCAAGTCTTTGATCACAATCAACTTGGAGAAATTTGCAGACTTTAATCCTTGAAACAAAATGTATGCTTCAATGACATTATTAGTTGTTACTTCGAGACTATAGGCTTATGAATAGAATTTTTCTCCTATAGGATTATAAAAAAACACCTCACACCTACCACCCATAAAATAAGTTACATTATTAATATGCTAATGCACCTACAGTTTACAACAAAGAGGTGATCTAGTGTTTTTCCTCTTTTTTTGCTAAACTTTTCAAACAAAAAAAATGTCCACAAAAACTCAAAAGTTCTTAGAAACATGTCTTGCAACCTTCAACTATATGGCAAGAAAATTTATCATATGCTTATACATGTTTAAAAGAAAATAAGATTTTGAAGAATCTTCAAAATTATTCAACTTTTTCTTTAGGACACAAGCCTATGGAGATTAAAAATCCTTTTTTTGAGTTTTTTTATTATCACCTTTCCCTAAACCACTTGTTGACCTTATTTCGATAGTTTTTCCATCTCTTTATTTTTTTCCTTTGTATATGTAACATCCCCATCTTGATCCTCTGGTTAATTGCAATTAATTATGTTAATGATATTGTATTTCTTGTGTCAACATGAATGCGTTATTGCGCCCAAGATGAATTGGATTAGTCTAGGAACAATATATATGTGTAATCTAAATTCTTGATTAACAAATATGTTGATACAACCAATTAGGAACATATGAACATTGATATGGGCTATGATACCACAAGTGGGGAAATAATGAGGAAGTTCTAGGAATGATCTTTCCATGAAATTTAAATTCAAATTTGAACCTTTTCTCTCTTGTATAAGAACTCATTGACTATGAATGACTAGTTAGTTGAACAGCCAAACTCATAGTTGTGGTGGCGATAGTTGAATTGTTGTTTCAAAATTCAATGAAAGGAATAGGTTGAGTACATTCATTGGAATTTGAAATTGACCCATATAACCATTAGGGGAATTTTGAGGTCTAAAATGGGCCTCCTAAGGAAATTATAAAATAATAGTGGAAATAATAAAGTAAGATTTGATGACATCATCAAATTTTTGGGGTAAAAAAGAAAAAACTACTTTTTTCAACTCGTATTTTAAACTTATCTTCTAAAGTGTTTACTCAAATTTCAAGTAGGAGTACTCGTTGGATGCACAATTTAGCTCCTCATCCAAGGAGTACCCATGTTGCATACTTTCTATGGACCTTGCTACACAAAAAATGAGAAATATATGAAAAACGAGATTGCAATCATGTTTTTTCATGTAATTCTCATTTTTCGCATAGTAGGTGTGTTCACTTGGATTTTCCTTGAAGTTGTTGGGAAGAGGAAAGGGGTTTGAGGTAACCACAAACCAATCTTTTAGGTACAGAATCTAGCCAATATGTACCCAGAGAGGGCTCTCTCTGTAAAATTTAGCTTTGTTTTAGAAGATATTAGGCTAGTTATAAAGTCTAGGGGTTTTGTTTGAATTTGGGTGGTGGAATTCGATAGCTGAGGGCAAGATTCAGTAGTTCAGGCCATTTGGCTATGGAGTAAAAAAGATGGCCTCACTGGATTAAGTTTCTAAACAAAAGATGGTTTCACAGGGCAAGATAATCAAACAGGGAACAATTATAGATCTTTAAAGTGAATGAGATGGAATTAAAATGGATGAAAGGCAATTAAGAATCTTTCAACACATTCAAAGAGGGAAATTGAGTGATTATCAATAAAGAGCATTTAAGTATTCTTTACTAAATAATCAAAATGCATAAACTAGAGAAATAGGAGCAATTAAGAATTCACTGTTTAAACTAGTTTAGAAGAAAACATTTAGAATAACAATGATTAAAATCAGATTACACTTAAGCACTTTCTGATTTATTCCTTTTCATTAATCATTCAGAAATGAAACACAGTGATATAATAAACAGATATAAAGACTTTAAAACACAAGAGAAAGATGACTTATTGATCCATAGTTTGACACATGAATCCTGTAAAAAGTCTTTCGCATCAATTCATCATCCAGCTAGCCATAAAAATTTTCTCCAACAGCACTTTATTCCGAAAAAGTCAATGTTACAGAAAAGTATATGAATCCACCCTGAATACTCCGATTGTGGAAGTATTTATACAAAAATTTATAAAAAATATCTCCTAACAATTTGAGATATAATCTAGGATAACTAATAAGTATTTTACAACAAAATAGAGACAGATGGTCTTGTAGATAAGGAAAAATGATAACTGATGTTGTGTTGTTTCCTTCTTTTGAGAATGTGCTGGAGGCAGGCCCTATGTTTTGGCTTGCTGCTGTCCTCTTCAGTAATTCTATGCTGGTTGTTTCATTTCACTGATACTCTTTGACTGCTTTGATACACTTTGACCTTTATTCATCCTTTTATCCTTTTTACCATGACCTACTGTAGTACATAATCAAAAATTCAGGTAAGGATAATTTTTACAAAAGTTCTAACAGTTCTTCCCACCATTTATCTTCCGGAATCCTGGTCCTTTGCAACTTTCTGAGAGTTTCATCAGTCTCTGTATACCTAAAGAAAGTAGGTTGAATAGGGAACAAATACTTTACTTCATGCTCAAGATAAAACAAATTTTCTAATCTATCATGAAGATTTTTTCCTGTAGGCAATGCTGCTGTTGATGAACTAGTTGAGGCACTGGCCTGAGTGTCAGCATACTTATCCAATTTCTCAACATAACTTTCAAGGTCCATCAATTTATCCTCTGAAACTAAAGGACTAGGCAATCCTTTATTCAACAAAATATCAAATCTTTTTCTGAAGGCAGTGATTTCTTCTTGCATGTCAGAGCATCTTCGTTCCAAATTCTGCATCAGAGTTCTTTTGGTAAAAACTCTCTTTATTTCCAAAATTGTGCCTGTCTTGTCTTGAATGCCAAATTCTTCAAGTTGCTGCTTGTTCTGAGTATTTAGAAAATGGATGAGTTCATTGGCTTCATCAGGCCTGTTTCCCAATTCTTCTCTTGCTCTTAGGACTTCTTCTATAGCCAATTTGACTAAATCACTCTGTTCCTGCATTATTTGAATTGAGGGCCAGACATCTTTTATTGATTGGATGATGTTGGCCCAAAGAATTTCATTTATTTCCTTTAAAGGCTTCTCCAATGTGAGATCCTTTTCTAATTTATGGACCAACTTTTCTAATCTGTTGACCTCTCTTGTTTTATCTGCAACATTCATCTTTGAGAGGTCATACTTTTGTTCCAAAGAGGTAATTTGCATCTTTGTTCTTTGTAGCTCAGTCACTTGGAGTTTCATTTCCTCCATTGATTTTGTTAATTCTTCTGGACTCAAATTGGCAGTATGCACCTGTGGCAATTTTGTTGGTTGACCTGTTGTTGTAGTACCTGTAATTACCTCTGGTGTAGATGCCGAAAGACTAGGCTGCTCATCTTTCAATGCTTTTTCAAGCTCTTTGTCTGTTTCGTTAAGTTTCGCATTCAGTTTTAAGAGAAAGTCCATTAATTCTTCTTCAGAATTTTGTTTTTTAATTTTAGCAGCCTGAGGATGTCTTGAGGCTAGTAGCTTTAGTTGTTTTCTCAAAGCTGCAATATCATCATCTTTCTTCTTGATTAATGCTTCTATTCCCTTAACATCTTTGGGATTATGTCCCAATCCAATGATAATTTCCTCCAAAGTTTTAATCCTGTTGTCTTTAGCCTGAGAAGAGGCTTTTTCAAGGCTTAATTGAGCATTTGTATTCTCCAAAGAATCCTGCAGTTTCTGGGTCATCATTGATTTATCCGTTAGAGTAGAATAAATCATCTCACATGTCTGTTTATGCAGCTCAATTTGATCTAAAGGATGAATATCCTTTGCTAATACTTCAAAATTAGTCCTGATGTAATCTGCAGCTGTCTAAGGTTGCTGCACTTTAGGTTTGAAGTGACTCATTAGCATTTTTCCCTGCTGGATGTCAAAAGCTGACATCAACCTCTGTTGATTCTTAGGGGCCATCTTCAAACACTGATTGTAAATTTGAAATCTGAGAGGATCATTTTTGGCTTTGATATTTATGAATGTTCTTTTAATGTCCCGGGCATCTTTCACTGGTGGTTTGAAAGATGACACTTCTACACTTTGCTGCCTTTGCAGCTCTTTTTTCTATAAAGTAGTGGATGTCCCACTGTTTGCACCTGTTTGCTGACTACCCAATTGTTCTTCCCCTTGACTATCAAGAATTTCATAAACAGATTCCACTTCTGGAAGAGGGTTCAATTTTTATCTTTTCTCATCTTGTTGTTCAGAAGATCCACCGATGGGAGTAGCTGCTTTAGCATCTCTCTTTTTGCCCTTTTCTACATTCAGAGGAGTCTATAAGATTGATACTTCTGCTACATTGGTCTGAGTAGGGGAAACCTGTACTTGACTCTGTTCTTTAGAAGTCTGAGGCTGTTCTGTCATTGTAATTTTTTCTGTAACCTGTATATCAACCTCTTTCTCCTTTCCTTTAGATGACACTGTAGCCAATGCATTGATTTCCTGTAGATTTTGTTGAGAAGTTCCAGCAGAAGAAGGACCAATACTTGGTATCTGTACCTGTCCAAAAGAGTCTAGGTCAAGTATCTTTTCAAGGTATTTCATTACATTTTCAACATTGACCTGCTCACTATCATGTTCTACCAATGTTCCTTCCATCCATTCATCCATATTGGCATACTGTTCAATTTCTGGGATTCTTTGATGAATGTATGGTGATAGTTTATTTTTCATTCTTCTGTCACAAATAAAGCTATTTGGGTCATAAGGTACCCAATAGAAACTTTTTTGTAATTTAAGATAATCTTCTAATATCCTTTCAGCTTCCTTACCAGCATCTCTGGAGTTACAGACAAAGGGACCTAGCTGGCTTTTAATCCTGAGTTGAGCCTTTTTCTTTGCATTACAAAAATGTACTATATCTGAGTTGATCATCTGCCTGAAATACTCTAATGAAAAGAGTCTGATTGGGACATACTTGGGCAATTTGAATGGGCATAACTCACACCCATAAACTCTGATTTCTGTGTGATTCTGGTATAGGTACCAGTACCTATCTGGTATTGTTTTGAAAGCTGAAGAATTTTCTTGATTTCATTACTGAGCCTAGGAGGAGAGACTCCTGTCAACAAGGTGGTTGCTGGGTGTACAAAAAGATCAATAAACTCATTATAGGAATAAGGAGAATCAGGGGAATTATGAGTGATGGTAGACCAAAAGATCACAGACCTAGGATTTCCTTTGGCATCAAGATTTTTAACATGAAAAGGGAAACTTTCTGATTGGTAATAAAGCATGAGATGATAAATAACAAAAGAATACTTAAACACTCTCTCGTTCTCTAATATCATGAACTGATCATGGATTTTGTCTACAATGTAGGATGCAAAGTCATACTTGATAGCAAGGGGTTGTCCAGGGGTGAAAATAGACAACAATACTAGGGTTAATTGGTCAACATATTCACTAGTATTAAAACCCATTATAAAAGATATCATGTTCAGAATAAGTCTACCCTCATTAGTGAAAAAAGTATACCCATAAGGGGGAGGGCCCTTGGGCTGATGTTCTGGCAACATGAAGGTCTGACAAAGACGACTCAACTCTTTGTGGGATAATTTGGTAGATTTCTCAAGTAATTCTCCCATGGACAGGGGATTGAGGGCTTGATCAGGTTGAAATTGCAACATCTCGTTAATAGACTGAGCAGTTATGGGAAAAAGGATAGTCTGACTTGGGAACAAAACTGCTCTTAGATTGGGATCATAGTTTTCATGACAATAATGGATTATCTCAGGGAAAATATGGACTGAAGGAAGAAGGTACATGGGAAGATTGGATTCCCATAATCCAAAAATATCCGAACCTTTCAAGTAATTGTCTCTGCAGTAGCAAAAAATTCTAAGAGGACTTTCACTGAGAACCAGGTCCTTAATTTGAAAATCTCTGTCAACTAATGGAAAATAATATAAGTCTCTATGAGGTGCATTCAAGGGTGCGACATTTAGAGCTACAGGAACCTCCATTTCTGGTTCTTGTGGATTCAGAAATGAATTCGGGGTTTTCTTTTAAAATAGGGACAATAATTGCAGTTCTGGGAATAAAAAAGATCGAATTGAACTTCTTTTCAGTCTTCAGTGTGGAATTAAAACCAAAACCAGGATTTTTTTACAGGGTTCAATGGGAAATTGGAGTAAATACATGTTTACAGGAAATGAACAGTGGTTAAACAGGTGCTGGCTATGGTGGATAAACCCTAGATTACTTGACTGCAAATTTCTTCAGCGAGGTAGTAGTTGGCACACTTTGACAGTTAAATTCGAAATTGGTTGCCCGGGAGACTGGTTACTGCATAGGATGATGAAAATGACATGGTCTGTTTGTTTTATTTGCAAAGTCAAAAGGTTGGCGAGTTTTCGATTGATGACATCAGCAAGTACGGTAGATCCGTCACAGAGGGCAGGCGGTAAGCGGTTTCCATCGCACCGCTTTTTGGGAAAGGTGGTTTCGAGCGGATGGGCAACGATTCCATATGATGAACGACGCGTGGCATTGTATGATTTAGAAAACCGCTTGGCCATCGCGCATTATTGTTCGGACGCGGATGGCTAGCAATATTGATATCAACCGTAGATCTGAGATCTGTTGATCGAACGGTAGTCGGGGTGTCGAGATGACAGGGGTTTAACAGGCGGGCCGAATGCAGTTTAAATGTTAATTAATCATATCGGGGATGATTTGATTGGCGGGTAAGGTTCTTAATTAACCGAGAGGGTTAATTAATTCCTTTTTAAAACACGGAATAGTGATCGGGAAGGATTTCCAAAGGATTTTTACCAGAGTTAAGAATTGGGGTATAGGATATATATCGGGATTTTAACTCAGGTAAAGGTTTTAACCTTAGGTTAGGGAGTCGGGCAAGGGGAAAATATACAAAGAGATGGGTTATTTTGAAGTTTGGTTTAAACTAAACTTCGGTTTATTTTTTGTTTTAAACACATATAAAATATGTTTAAAGGTTTTTTCATATATTTTTATTATATGATAATTAAATTAGATTAATCTAATTACCATAGGGGGCGGGATTAATATTAAAGATATATTTTAGTCAAAGGGAGTATAATGGGGGTGTTTTATTTAAACATATGGGGATTAAATACTTTGACTAAAATAAATGGGTTTTTTGGGTATTTTATAAAGAAGGAGTTATATATAATAGGAGAAGGTTATTCTCATAGGGATTTAAATAATAAATTAGAAATTAATATGACAAATGAGTTAAGCGCTAAGTGTAAAACATTAGAATAATGTATTTAACTTATGCTTGCATGAAAAAGGGTTTTTATGGAATATTGCATGATTTTCCTAATTAAAATGGGATTTTACTTTAGGAAAAGATTTTTTAGAGGTGAATGAATGTCATGATGAATGTTTTTAATTACTTAGGTTTTTCCAATTATTGGGCGGAGGGTACGGTCCTTCCAAAAGTCAAGGAAATGCCTTGAGTCCCTCTAATTTTCAAATACCTTAATACTTAGGGGAAATTAGTGAAATGTTTAGGAAAAATGAGAAGGGAAGTTAATAATTTGACTTTGTCTTACTTGAAATTCTTCCAGTGTATTATCTGCCTTTGCACTTGTGATGAAAGTTAAAATTTTAACCATCTAAAGCCATCATTCATCACATGTAATTCAGCAACACCATCTACCTACCCTACCTACTTTACTCTACCATTTTTCTTCTTTATTAGGGAGCACTTAGACTGGAAAACCCTTATCACACTTTTCTTTTACATATGAAAATCTACCTAATTCTAACCTTATTACATCCAAGGGCTCAGATTAAAATGTTGAGCTCCTTTTATTCACTCTACCTATCTACTTATCTGCCAAGATTAAACAGTTTGGTCAGATTTTATTCTCTATCTCTAAAACATGAAATTGAAAGATGAACTAGCCAAGCTTAAACTGTTTGACTATTCATAAATTGTGGCATAAGATACAAGTTGCACACAATTTGATTATTACATCAAAGCAAAAAGTAGTGGCATTTAGACTTGCACACTTTCCTTGGCCTTTCTTTTGGTGGGGTTCATTTTCTTTCACTTTTTTGGCCATTTTTATTTTTTCACCCTTTGATTTTTCTTTTAGGGTATACCCTCTTTACATTTTTTAAATTTTTTGATTTTTTGATTTTTTGAGAATATGGAAAACCTTTGCAACAAGAAAAAGGTATGAACATATTGCATAGTTCATCAAGTCAATCATGAAATATGACACCTATTGGTATAGGAGTCTAATAAATAGGGTCCATCGAAAGTATGCAACATGGGTACTCCTTGGATGAGGAATTAAAATTTTCATCCAATGAGTACTCCCGCTCGAAATTTGAGTAAAAATTTTGGGAGATAAGTTGAAAATACAAGTTGAAAAAATAGTTTTATTATTTTATTATTTTTTAATCTTTTTACACTTTTACTTAAAAAATGGTGAGTCATCCCCCATGGTTGACATAATCATCTTGAATCCTATTGGTTCTTATAAAGTTTATTTTGGTTGTACATTTTTCTTAGGAGGCCCATTTTAGACCTCAAAATTCCCCGAATGCTTCCTCGAAGATTGAGATAAACATGGGGCTTGTTCAAAAACAAACTATAGAGTATAGATAATTTTGGAAGGGGTAGAGAATCATGAATGGAAAACGAGGTGATCCAATTGTTTATAAGAGGAATTCAACCATTCATAGAGAGATTAGAGGTGCATTGTTGTCAAGAGCTATATATTTGTGAGTATAATGTTTCCATTCTCGAGTGGAAATATTGCTGAGATGTTTTGAGTGAATATATTATGTTTAGGCTCTCCAAAAATGAATTCAACATGCAAAGAATGACAAGGGAGATTTGGAACTTAATTGAGCATACGGGGCTCATGAATTTATGCATAATGAGTGAATATGATAAGCAACAAGCAAGGAAATTGTTGAGGGATTGTAGAATATAAAAAATATTTTTTTGTATCACTATGCTAGACAATTTAGGGGCTTTTGGAATTTGTGGAGTCCTCAGGGTGAATAGAAAAAGGAGCTTTCTGATGTTTTCTTAGTAGTGAATGGGAGTTTCTTGTAGAAATTATACAAACAATATGTATATCGTGGATTCAATCCGATCTAACAATGTACTAAAGCTAGATACTGAATCGCTTCTACAAATTAATTGCGGAAATTGAACACAATTGCCAATCACATGAAGCAAAGAAGAATCAAATCCAACCACAACACATATAATTTCCAAGGGAAAGCTTGCTTCTCAAAACCCCTCTATCATATATTGATCCACAAGGAATCATGAAACAATTACAATGCACTCTTCTCACAAGAGTCTCCTGCAATCTGCTAATCGTCTTACACTGATCCAGACAAAACTGGGCCAACACTTAGCCAATTCTTAGCCTGTCTTCACCCTGCCTTGCTCACACATTTCCTGATGAATGCAATCCCTATTCTTTAGGAATTTCAGCCTTCCTCAATTGCGCTGAGTATCATGGGCATCCTGTGGTGTTTTAACTACATTTGGGCAGTCTGCTAATATCACAACTGATAGTTAACTTCCCTTTAGCCTTTGTCTCAACTGGGTCTCCACTGGAATTGACATGCATGCAACTATTAATAGTAAATCATCAGTTGCATGTTATATGATTGATTGTGAATTAAATAATATTTAATTCACTTGATCTCTTACTAGTGCAACGAACAATTACAACTAGCTCAACTGACTTTAACTCACCTAACTGAGTTAATTGATTACTCATGCATTAAACTAATGCACTTAACTGCAACTTGAACTCTAAAGCATATATAATCACTCTGCATGCCTCACCAACTACCCTCAACTCGAAATTCATGAGCTAATTGAGTTTATCACACTCAGTTAACTATTACAAGTTATTATGAGATAAGATTACATTTTATTGTCCATTTTATTTAAGGGAAAATTAAAATAGACACTGCACCAAATTTATCCCACACCAGTGTAGATGCTGCTAAGACCTGTTGGTTCTACACTAGTGTAGCTGCTGCTTGGACTTATTGGTCCCACACTATTGTAGGTGTTGTCATGTTGTTCCTGGATGCCAATTTCACTGATTCTTGTTGCAAACTTCAACATTTCCTTCACCCAACTCATTTAATAGTGAGTTATTAGTTTCCCCATTGTGGTATCATGGCTTGGACACGAGGTGGATAGCTTTAGAAAGTTGATGCACATCTAAGACTATGGTTGGGTAAAAAAGGATTATTGCAAGATTGGTTTCCAGTAGTAAGTGATTTTCATATAAGTTCAAGTTTGGTTTAATTGGCAATGTAACTATTCATTTATTGACGTGAAACAAATGAATGAAAATGTGTGAATTATTGGACACATAATCCTTTGTGATTTTTGTGTCATCATAAATAACTAGTAAATAGTAGGAGAAATATGAAATTATAGGCGATTATGAAAGGTTAATATACCTGTTGGAAGATGAAACCAAGATTCACCTTACTGTATTAATGAGAATTACCATTAATTAAAATCATCAAAGCATGAGCTAAATTGGAATTACACCTATTTATGACAGTGGTAACAAAAATTTGGTGGCTCATATCTATCTCTTAGTCTACTTGTCATTCTCTCCTAGGTGTGTGCTAATTACCTTACTAGTTTTTCACTTTGCTTTGCCCTACAAAGTAGCATTTAAATCTAGTGTCGTTTCTCTCTATACTTGGCACTTTCACCATGCTCAGGTTTTGCTTTAATTTTTTTCTACTCCCATGTCCTTTGAAAACCACACACCACTTTACTTTCTTGTGGCTCTCTTATGGTTGTAATCCAAACACTTCCAAATGAATAATTGCTCAAAATGAACAAATTTTCATCACTTGTAGTTCCAATTACATTCTAAAAAATTAAGGTTGAAGTGTATGAAGGTCCATAACTTATAGTGTCGATTGCATTCTCAAAATGCATGAAGATCCATGGCTTATAGTACAAAATGGGAGTAGCATTTGAGTTCCTTCCTGGTGTTGTTGTCTTGAACAAAAGAGAAAAAAATTTAATGAAGAGGATATTTATTTTCTTTAATACTTCAAATAATATAACAATGGTTTGGTATATGTTCACCCATTGTTCTCGATTTTCCTCATAAAATGCTTCATCAAGCACCGTAACATTGGTATGATAATATTTTCCATAAAAGCTTTGTATATCTCTTGCATCGAATTTTTCCTCTTTGCAGTAAGGTTGGTTCAAAATACATTTGGAGTCTTTCCACGAGATATGTCTTGAATTGAAAAAAGCCTAAATCACTAAAGTTGGGATTGAGGGTAGAAGCCTTTTCATAAGCTTAATACTCACAAAGAAATGTGACGTGTGGATTGAGGCTTAATCTAATTTTTCTTCACGAAGAAATCATTGATAGAAGACATAATCTAGGGATCTTTGTTACACAAGTATTTTTGAGACCATGCTCATCATACCTCTCATCCATCACGTCATTCTTCAAGTCAAGCAATGATGTTTTTATTGGATAAAGTAATTAAGTAAGGATGGAAAGTGCCACAAAGATATGTGAGCAACCAAACAAAAGGAGATGTGATTTCTATGATTTTTCTTGTCCATTTTTTTTAGTTTGATAAGGCTTCGAGATTAGCTTGAAGATGCATTCACTCATATTCGTTGTTGGTGAGGTGATAATTGGTAAGGAGAACTACCTAGAGTGGTCTAGAAAAATAAAACATAGTCTCATCCTTAATGATTTGTAGGATGGAATTTGTGGAGAGGATGGCTGTGGACCTAAGAAGCCTACAACAGATTAGGAGCTAGTCATATGGAAGAATAAAGATAATATAGCTCATTCCTTGATTGATGTATAAGTAAATGAAGAGGTGAGTCATCATATTGTTTTCATTACATATTCTTATAGTGCTATGAAGAAGTAAACATTTTTATATGACTCATGCTTAGAATTGGAGCTTGTGCAACTGTTGGTGAAACTCTTCAACCAAGAGTTGAAGGATGACACTACAAGGAAAAGACCCTCTAGCGGAGGTTATAAAGGAGGTTTTTAGTGTTATAAAATTGGCCAAAATTGTCAAAAAAACATTTGCTACAACATCTGTTTATGGTTACGGAGGTTTTGGAGGAGCTTTTAACGAAAATTCAACACAACTAAAAAAACTGGGCGGACGGAGGTTATTACGGATGTTTTTTCATTAGTGCGCTAATAAGGTTTCAACGCACCGATGTGTGTCATCTAGAAGGTGGCCCGGGGCAGTCAACGGTGCATGCACCGGGCGGTCAAGGTATAAAACTACACTGGGTGCAGTGTTGGTGATACAACGCACGGGGCCATTCTAATTGGTCTTCGAATTTGTGCGGTGCCCATACGTCATCTCAACGCACAGAAACATAGACTTATAGAAAAGCACCGGTGTGCAGTATTTGACAAATGCAACGAGATTTATAATTTGTATTGGTATTTGTGCGGTACCCATAGGTCGTGTTAGGGTCCTATAATAATATGATTCATAATTTTGAATTTACTCTGATTAGTCTTGTAATTTGTACATACTTTGCTTTCTGCAAAATTGTTTTCCCATATTAGAAAAATAAAAAATGTAAAGAGGGTAAAAGTCCTAAAAGAAAAATCAAAGTACTTGAAAGAAAAAAGATAAAAAAGGATATGAAAACGAACTCCAAACAAAAAAGAGATAAAAATAAAACATGAAAGTGATGCAAATCCAAATGCCACTACTATTTATTTTTACTGCAAAATAAAGATTGTGTGCAGCTTGTCAAAAATGCCACAATCCATGAAGGTCAAACTTCTTAATGTTGACCTTTCATGCTTTAAATTTCATGTTGTTAGATAGAGAATAAAGATCTAGCCAAACAGTTTAATCTTGGCAGATCAGTATTTAGGAAGAGAATAATGAGGAGCTCAACAGTTAGATGGATCAAATTTTCCAGGTGGACCTATCAGTGGTAGAATGTTGAAGCATTACTATTCCCCAGAATAATAGTAGTTCACTTTGTTTACTTTACTCATTGTACATAACATTACAGATTTTAGATTGGATTGGATGTTTTTCTAGAAAAGTTGAAGCCCAGAGAGAAGGCCCTAAGATTTGAAAGACAAAATATCATAAGTATGAATAATGCAGAGCTCATAAAATAGTTTCAAGGCCAATGCAATCAAATTCAAAGGCTACTAGTCTTAAAGTTCTTGACATTTCACTAGGAAATGCCTTTGCCATGTGGAGCCACTGTTAGGGTCCTATAATATTAGGATTCATAATTTTGAATTTACTCTGATTAGTCTTGTAATATGTACATACTTTGCTTTATGCAAAATTGTTTTCCCATATTAGAAAAATAAAAAATGTAAAGAGGGTAAAAGACCTAAAAGAAAAATAAAAGGACTTGAAAGAAAACAGAGCAAAAAGAATATGAAAAAGAACCCCAAACAAAAAAGAGGTAAAAATAAAACATGAAAGTGATGCAAATCCAAATGCCACTACTATTTAATTTTACTGCAAAATAAAGGTTGTGTGCAGCTTGTAAAAAATGCCATAATCCATGAAGGTCAAACTGCTTAATGTTGACCTTTCATGTTGTTAGATAGAGAATAAAGATCTAGCCAAACAGTTTAATCTTGGCAGATCAGTAGTTAGGTAATGAAAAATAAGGAGCTCAACAGTTTAATTTGAGCCCTTGGAAGAAAGGATATAATTAATTAGTTTGTTGTTTTAAAGAAAAATGAATAAGGGTCTGCAAGCTCAAATGCACCCATGAAAATGAAGTAAAAATGTTAGGGTAGCAGATGGGTAGATAGAAGCAGTTTTCACAAGCATGGATAATAGATAATTGGTAATTCCATTTACTAATTTCCCTACAAAATCATTCCCCTTGTAAAAATACCTTCTCCCCCTTCATTTTTCCCTTTTCTCCTTTTCCCCCTTGCAAAAAGTCCCTTTTCCTAAGTTAAAACACATTTATCCTTGGAAAAGTAAAAAAGCTCTTTGTTAATTTCCTTTATTTCATAAAACCCATAAAAAATACTTTATCCTAAGTATAAATGCTGAAATTTTATATTGGGCCCCACTGTGAAAATATATATCCCCGATATCAGTTTTAAACACTATACTTAGTTTATTTAAAACCCTGCACTTATTCACATGTACATTATTAACAAATTAACCTAATGTATTAAATCCCTTATATACCTTTTAAACCCGTATTACTATAATTCCTTTGTATATTATTCCCAATCCATTATTTATTATATAACCTATGATTTAATTCCCCACATGTTATATAATCCCAGACCCACTTATTAAACCTCGCCTACACATATATTCCACTTACCTTAACCTTATTGGCTATATAATATAAACCCCGACCATTTACATATATAACCAATTGCATAGCATAAGTCCTGGGCCCCATTCCTTTTAAAACCCGATGACTCCGTCGCATCTTCCCAACCGTCAGATCTAAAACAATAAGATCCCATGGTCCTAATCCCTTGTTGCACATCCGAAAGCCCGATTGTTAACATAACCCCAACCATGTGATATCCACTGTTTCCAGAGTCTCCCTCCCCGCGACATGGCACTTTCCTATTCGATCGCATCGCCAGGAAATATACCACCTACCACCTTTGGGACTTGTGAAAACCACTGAGCAGTTTTCCCCCCGACGTGCAAACCACCCTGTCAATTCAAATACACTTGCGCATTCAATGTAAACACTCTTGGTTGAAAATGTATATAGCCGCCCTTTGTTAGACCTTTTACCACTTTCTGTTATTGTTTTCACGCATAAAGAGCTATTTAGACCGAAAAGATTGCTGCCGACTCCATTTTTAAGCCAAATGGAAACATAATCCAACCAATTCGCTGCTACAATCATCGAAGAAGTCATCCAAAGCGCTATTAAATACCAGCAGAACCTCAGAAAGCTTTCTGCAACCCCAGAACCCTTCTGCGCAGAAAAAAAATCTTCATTTTTTCAGGTATTCTTCAAAGAAAAGGCCAGTGACTTGACCTGAAGAAGTAATTAAACTAATTGAATCATTTAGGAGCCTTTTTTCGAACCTAAAGAAAGCCCTTCTCCTTCCTAAAGCTCTTTTTCTGCAAACCTTAGACCTATTTGCACAGATTATAATATCTAAGACTATTCTAAAACACAGAGTTTGATTAATTGGATCATTCAGAAGCCATTTGCAGACTTGAAGAAGCCTCCCGTGCCTTTCAATCCATTTTTGCAGACCCTAGGTGTCTTTTTACAAAATTCTAAAGTCTCGAGATTACTTTTAATCACAGAGAGTGCAATTTAAATTAATTGAAGAAGTTTAAGCCTCTGCAGACATAAAAGTAAACCTTTTTTTATCTTCCAAATCCTTTCCTACAAACCCTAAATGTCCTTTTTTCAGAATTTTGAGGTCCTAAATAACTATTTTTAAGCACAAAGATGAAAATTTGATCAAGTAAACCCTTTGCAGACCATAGGATAAAACCATGTTTCATCCTAAATCAACCTACAAATTGTTATAATATTTTTGAGGTGCTATCACAGGGCTAAATTAGTTTTTTCCAAGTCAAAAGATTAATTAATTAAAGAATGAAACAGAAACAATGGCTTCCAAAGCAGTAGTATCTGTCAATCCTCTACAACCCCCTGTTGTAGATGTAGAACACACTCCCCTAGCTGATATAGACTTCAAGATTAAAGACACAGTCACAAAGTTTAACCTTCTTGAACTCCACTGCTGGAGTTATGAAAAATCCATAGATCAGGCTAATGAAGTTTTTATTTGGGAGTCAAATCTACCAAAGTATGTTGTCCCACACACTTTCCAATGCTCAAAAGTTATCAGACTCTATCAATCCCGCTATTTCCCTGATCAGAGAGCCATGATAAACCCTGAAAAAGAAATTCTATTTACCATTACTGCTGAGTCAATCAATCATATGCTGTAGATACAACCCAAGCCTAATGAAATCCCTTTATCCATTGAGGCCCTCACTCAACTATACCTAAATTTGGACTTCCCCAAGAGGTTCCAGATATTTCAAAATTTCATGCCTTCCTCTATAGAAATTCCCAATCTAAATCCTCCTTACCCTTCTGCAAAATTTTCTGAAAGGATAAGACATATCGTCTCCATGTTGTCTTTTATTCTTGGATATTTCACAAATGAGCATGATGATATTGCAATACTAGTTTTTTTTATCTACTTTCACACCTGGTTAGCCTCCTGCTACCATTTTTATTTTTTCCCATTACCTTGTTGACAATATTCATGAATAGTTGGTCAAAATGCCTTCTGAAGGTGTTTTCAAGTATTCCTCATTTTTATTCCATATGTTTTTATACTTTCAGTCTAAGAAATTTTCTATAAACCTTCAAAAGCTTGATGTTGAAGGAAACCTATAGTCAGTCATATTTTGGACTCCTCTTATCAGAAAAGATTCACCACAATCCACCTATACAAATTTTATAGATTCCTTCATTCATCTTATGGTCAATTTGTTGAACAACAGCAAGGAGCCCAAAATTAGTGAAGAGATTAAGAAGGTCCTACAATTTTCAGAGCATAATAAGATAGGTGATTGGTACTTGTACCAAAACCATACTGAGATAAGAGTATATGAATCAAGTCTTGTTCCATATAAACTGCCCAAATACCTCCCTATGAGGTTATTTTCCCTTGAGTACATAAGGAAGATTCTTAATTCAGATGCAATTAATTTCTTGGCAGCAAAGAAGAAGAAACATTTCAAATTGAAAAATCAGGTTGGCCCTTTTATCTGTAACAATAGAGATGCAGGTCCAGAGGCTGAAAAATGTTTACAGGAGTTCAAATTTTGTAAAATTTTTCTGTGGTATTATGATCCCCTAGGAGTGATAAGTAAAATGAAAGTTAAATGCAAACTCACTCC
Organism: Pinus albicaulis; assembly: GCA_034641835.2. Taxonomy (NCBI): domain Eukaryota; kingdom Viridiplantae; phylum Streptophyta; class Pinopsida; order Pinales; family Pinaceae; genus Pinus; species Pinus albicaulis. Next base: position 688,544,195 of record CM076583.1, read on the forward strand.
TTATGTGCATGAGAAAAAACTAGATATTGAAAAATTCTCCAATCAATCTGAATGGTTGGAGAACACCTTGGTAGAGGTAGAGAAGCAAGGTGATACTAGTCAAACCTTGTAGACTCCAGCCCAAGAAGATAGGAATGCAAAGAGAAACAGAGAGGAAGGATCATACACTGCAGAGATAACCACAAAAACAAAATTTAAATTGATGTACACAAAGAAACCTAAGTTCAATCTTGTCAATGAAGGAATAGAAACAATAGAAGTGGCTGATACAGAAACAAAAACAAAGGACAATGCACCTCCTACAATGATTGAAGAAGAACAACAACCTTCCACTTCACACATTCAACTTATTAAGAAGCAACACAGTGTTGACATGTCCTCTTCTAGAAAACCAACAGAGATGGAGATAGATATCATGCAAAAATACAAAGAAATAAAAATGAAAAATGAAGCATTGAATACTGATACATACAATCAGTATTGGAAGCAGTCACCCAGTGACCAAAGCAGATTGCGTTTTTCTTTTGAATATAAGACTAGGAAAATGCGGATTACTTTCTTGCAACCTAAAGTCAAGCATCCTAAAACACCAACAGATTACAAAAAGTCCTCATATGAAGTTCAAGCAGATGACCTTCATCCCATTGATCATATTGAATTTCAGAAACAGGCTGGTGAAATGCTTTACTCAACCATGAAAAATAATGCAATGAGTGTGCAGAAGCTTCAAAAGACTCTTGCAAACATCAGAGATCAACTCAGATTAGAAAAATCATCCTCACAGGAAAAATATAATAGAATTAAATCTTTGGAAGATTTAGTAATTGAAGTAGGATTTGATCCTAGTAGTGTAAAAGTTGCAGATGAACTGATAAAAAAGAAAAATGCAGACATTTCTGCATTAAAGAAGCAACTCAAGCTGCCTCCTACAGAACACCCTCAAGCAAAGGAAGTACTACAATATACAAATAAAAAAGATGAGATGATGAGTCTCATTCTACAGTTGACTGCCCAAATAAAGGAAATGGAGAATGAAATGGACAAGTTGGTCCAAGAGAAAAAGGATAGAGAAGTAGAAGTTCTAGTCACAGTTATTCCTGTAGTCACCACAGTTGTACCTTCCACATTGGCATAATCATTAGCTCCTATAGTTCCAATGGCTACAACACTTCCAGACACTTCATCAACAACTTCAGTAACAAAGTATTCAACTACAACAACATAACATACAGATGAAGCAAGCAAGTTAGTAAAAGCTATGCAAGACATGTCTATTCAGACCAATGAGATCAACGGACTTAAAGAACAACTTAAAAGTCTTGAAGATGAAAAGAAACTTGCTAAAATAATGCATAAGAATGAAGAACAATGGGCAAACAGGTCGAATGAGCAATTGAATAAGTTATAAAAAGATCTAACATTAAAGGAACCCATGGCACATGTTAGACAACAGATTTGGGCCAATATCTTTGAAGAAGTCAATGATATTTGGCCATCAATCCAGGTTATATATGAGTATAAAGACTTAGTCAAATCAACAAAAGAAGCTATCTAGAAGATCAAATAAGAACTTGGTAAGAAACCTGAACAAGCTCTTGAAATCATCAAATTTCTAAATTCTAAGAACAGGCAAGAGCTAGAAGAAATTGGTATTAATGACAGAACATAAACCATCCTAGAAGTTAGGAAGCTAACTTCTAAAAATAATTTGATGATACAGTTAGAAGAGAAATGCCAAAATATGGAGATTTCCATCACAAGGTTTATGATGAAATTTGATGTCTTGAAGCAGAAAGGCCTTCCAAATCCATTAGTTATTCATGAAAAACTAATGAAGCAGGATGATTATGATAAGAAAATGAGAGAAGTTGCCAAGTACCAGGATAATATGCCTTCCTCACAAGGAATTCCAATAGGGAAGGTGCTTTACAAGAATTTTGAGAATCTTTTCTACTTATAGCATGAGGTGAAACACATATTTGTCAATAAGCCTACATTCTTAAAATACACTGAAGCAGATGAAATATGCAGGAGAATGATGAAAATCAAATTTCTAGAGGCAAAATTTTGGGAAAAGATGACTGATTTATTGTGAAATCATTTTGCAGTAAAAATAGAGCGGTAGAAACATAATAGTAAGTAGTGAATAAAAGTAAAACAACAGGTAAAAGGTTAAAGAGTATCAGGTTAAAGTGTATCAGTTGAAAGGTTAAAGTAAAATTCAAAACAGAGATAAAGCTGCCAGTGTGAAAGACACTCAACCACAGCCTTCGTTGAGCAAAAATCAAGAGAAAAATCAACAACAAAATATCAACAAGTGAAGACAACAAACAATAATTTCAATAAAAACAAGGACAAGTAGCATTAGTTAGAAAGTTGTCACTATCTTCTTGCACAAAGATATTTCTTTTCCATGAATAATTCCTAAGTTGTTTTAGGATATTTTGTATAAATACTTCTCATTTAGAAGTATCGAGTGTGGATGAATTGTTGAACATTTCTATAGTTGTACTATTTTGAACCAAAGGGTGATTGTACTAATTTCAAGTCAACAGACTGGATTATAGCAATAAAGCATCATATTACAAGATTCATGTGTTGGGCCACTTTAGTGAATTATTTTCACTTGTTATTTGTCAATTTATTATGTGTTTCACATGTTCATATGTTTGCTTAAATCTAAATGATAAATCATGAATGTTATTTCAAAATATGTTAAAAGCACTCTGTTTTGAACTGTTTATCATTTATATGTTTTTCTTCTGATATCCATATAAAGGAATTATTAATTGGTCCCTTATTTTGATTGACCTCTGTCTTTTCACTCATTATCCGGATTTGAGAACCCTTAATTTCTCTCTTACCCCGATTGAAACCATTTTCACCATCAGCGTTGAAGATCTGAAGTAACTCAACTATCTTCCCCTGTAAACATTTCCCTTTAGATCTTAATCCTGATCTGACTGCTTGACACATTGACTCCATTAGCCCAATGGAATACAAACCTACAACTATCCATCTGAGTAACTGATTTCACCACCAAATCAAATCAAAATCCAAATCCCAAGTAATCTTACATAACTAGCCTAAAATCAACTAAAATCAACAAAGCCTTAAATCATATAGAGAGAGCCCTCTCTGAGCATTAGGAAGTCTAGATCCTAAGGCTTAACGGTAGGTTTGTGGTTACCTCTAATATTCTTTAAACAAAATAAAAAATCTCACAACCTTTGAGAATTATTGGAGTGATAATAGGTCGTACAAATGCACCGGTGCGTAGTCTCACATAAACGCACCGGTGCGAAGTATCTCACAAATGCACATCTGTGCTTCAAAATACAAACACGCCGATGTACAGTAACTGACATGCACTGGTTTTCATTTGGTATTTTTTAGAAACGTCAACCCGTGGCAGTGCAATTATTGTGATTTTTTAAAATTCATTATTCATCAAAAGTCGACACATCTTATAACAATATTCATATTAATTAAATTTTTATTAATGCATTTGAATGTGATGTTTGGATTAATTTGTTATATCATATCATAATTATTGTGATTTTTTAAAATAAATTATTAATCAAAAGTCGACACATATGTATCTTATAACAGTATTCATAAGAATTAAATTTTTATTAGTGCATTTGAATGTGATGTTTGGATTAATTTGTTATATCATATCATCACATTTCACATCTCTTCATTATAATATTTAATCATCCATAAACTTAATCAGTGGTGTTACATTTCACAGTGACAATGGAGAACGCAATAGAGTAAAATAAAACATATATATATATATATATATATATGACAGTCTTTGTCATACAAAATGGGACAATTATTGGTATCCCTTTGTCTTTCAATTGGGACACTATGTCCATTACATTAAACAAAATGTTTGATTTCAGATTTCATAGACAAATATTTTAAAAAATACAATGCCTTGCTTTGATATCCAAACATAGTGATCATCATTCTTCGCTTGAACTACTGTCACTGCTAGAGATAATTCCATGACTTGAGTTATTTTCAGGAATGTTTGTTCACGTTGTTGATTGTTTTCTTCTTCTTCACCTGCCATCTACAAACATAAAAATAAACTGTAATGAGTGTATATACATTGGTGAGAATAATGAAAATTGCAATATTAAATAATATACATCAATGTAAATCGAAAAGAAATGACGTACAATAGCAACAATTGACTCATAAACTATACACATTATTTCAAAACCATGTACCATGCCATCTTTCAAGATTTCATATGTTGGCGCAGTTCCATACTTTGTTTCCTGCAAGTTTTATACCCCATAACAAATCATATATTTAATATAAAAGATTTTTTTGTTCTATTAATTATAGACGGATCTAAGTAAAACAAGATCGATAGATGCTTCCAAATTCCACAATTAATTTCTGATATGCCAACATATACTCACAACCTATATTTAACCCAATTTCAATCAATTCGTTTGATGGTTCTTCTTTGTATATTAGTACCTGTTTGAAGACATTCAATGATGATTTTTGTAAAAAACTTTAAAAATACAAAAATGAAATCTAGTTAAGTTGTTATAAGGAAGTAACAATTACTCACAAACTTAGATATCAACCTTTTTCTTCCTTGTCGTCCTGTTTTATGTGTTGAATGAGTTTCATTTTCTTTTCTTTTCTGCAAGAAAATACTTGAAAACTAATATTTAATGCTAAATTGTTTATTTATTGTACCTAATGATTGAAAAATTCAATGATTACATATTACATTTAAAGCACGTTGTTGTTGAGATGGCTTCTCCTGCGACGCAATTTTGTCCATTTCTTTGAACATCTCCTTGTACACCTTTTTGGACATTCCTACTGGCATATTTCTGATATTAGATCGTTCATCTTTGAGATTTTCATAATATTCCTGAAAATGTAACATGACAATAAACTATTTATTTTTTATATTGATATATGAAAAGTAAATATAACAAAAGTGATATTTATAAATAATTCTAGACAAACATTTAAAGCAATATTATTTTTTCATTCCTTCTTTTTTGTTGTTGTACGTTTTTTCTATTAAAAGTCTGACATGTCTCATTGACCAATTCTCTAGAAACTCTTCCTGTAGTTTAGATAAAATTTGGTTCTTGGAATCATTGGATTGATTTTTGTGTTGTAAGTGGAAAGAACATTTATACATTTGTTCCACTAGATCCCTCAAAATTTTGTAAGAGTTTTTCCCCCTTTCTTTAACCTCCATCACCACTCCATATGAGCTAAGGAGCAATTCATTTTCACTTGCATGTTCTATTTTTTTTCTTTTCTTAGAACAACATTCATTTTCTGAGTTGTTGTTCCCCGTAGAACATTAAATAGATGTGAATTAATAGATTGTTTGACACATGTTATCTAATAATTTTAAGTATATTATTAATGAAAATAAAAAAAAGAAACTTATATTAGATCGATATTATTTTTTCATTCACTTGATTCATCTTTTTGCAATTTTTCCATCAAGCTTTTACACCCTTATGGTCCTAGATCAGAAATAATTTTATTGATCTTCGTCAAGTTGTGACTCTGCATGATACATAGTAAACAATACATATTAGTTAAACTTACATATAGTTCAAAAATACTATTTTTTGTAAATAATTTACAAAGAACTTGCCTTTTTTTCTTTTCTTGATGTGTTATGAGTATTTTTGTTATTTGATCTCTTGTCAGTCATTTCTTTATCAATCTGAAACCTGTACCATATCATTCATTAATATATTTTTAAATAAATGGTCAACTTCTTAGGTAATTTTTTTTTTTTTTTCAAGAAACCAGTGTGCCATTCATGGTATACGCACCGACGTCGGTGCGTGGGTGTCTTATAAACGCACTATAAAAACAATATAATAGACCGTACGGTGCTCTATGTCAACAAGGAGCACCGGTGTGTTACAATTTAACCACTGCACCGATTAACACAGAGAAAATAATAAAAATCGTCCAGTGTTAGTTTTTGTAGCATAAATGCCTCGCGCAAACAAGGGACCACCATACGGTGCTCTCTGTCAACTAGGAGACCCGGTGCGGTGTGTTATATGTTACATGGGGCACCGATTAACGCAATAAAACAATTTTTTGCGAAACAACACGTTCACGGTGCACCATAATGAAATAGTGCACCGGTGCCCTATTTTACATATGGCGCACTGATTAAAATAATTGTTTTAAATTTTTTTATTACACAGTATTTTCGCAGTGTGCTGGGATAATACAACGCACCGGTGCGTTAGGTTATGCAAGGCGCACCGATAAAAAAAATATCTTTTTTTTAAATTCACGCAAGGGCCGACATGGATTGGGATCCGACTATGCAAGTCGCCCTGTGGATTGGATGCCAATCTAAAATGAAAATCCCTAATTTTGAAATTACAGAAACAGGGAGAAGAAAGGGCAAAAACAAAAGAGAATGAAGGGTTTATGGTAAAAATGGATTGTTTGTTTGTTTGTTTATGAAAATGAAAAACAAAATGAATTTTTTTCTTACTTCGTAAAAAAACTACAGAAAAAGTAAAAAAAATAATCAAATTTAATCACAAGATCGTTTGAAATTATATGCTACAGGGTTTGAATCTAAAATGAAAAGTCATAATTCTGAAATCACAGAAACAAGGAGAAGAAATGGCAGAAACAAAAAGAATGAAAGGTTTAGGGTAAAAATGGATTTTTGTTTTTGGTTTTTTTGTTTCTAAAATTGAAAAACAAATTGAATTTTTTTCTTATTTCGTAAAAAACTGCAGAAAAAGAAAAAAAAAATCAAATTTAATCACGAGATCGTTTGAAATTCTATGCTACAGGGTTTGAATCACCAGAGGTTTGGAATTCTGGTTGTCTGAATACTTCTGTTTGAACGTATTTCGCTGCTCCACAGTGCTCTCGTGCTCTCTTGCTCTAGGTATGTCTCCTGCAAATCTCTGACTGAATTTTTTTGCAAAAATAGTGAAATAATGAAAAGTGTTTAGTATTTAAAGAATTGTTTTATGAAATTAGATTTTTGAAAATATTTTTTCTGCCCTTTATTTCTATTTATTTATTTATTATTATTATTATTTTTTTAAATAGAGTTGCGCTTTTTTTATTTGCATTTATTCGCCACCGGTGCTTCACTTAATAGCACCACACCGGTGCGTCCATTGGTAACACGACACCGATGCACAGTAACTAAAACACACTGGTGCGGTTATATGTACAATAGCACCGATTTGCGGTTAAGGCACCAAAATTAATTTTAGGTGTGTAAACCAAAATTTAGTGAACTCCAACCATAGAAATTGAGAATGAGAATTTTGTTTATTTGTGATGGAAATATGCAATTAGAATTAGAATTTTGTTTATTCTTGAGAATTAGAATTAGAATTGGATAAATTCTTGATGGAAATAACTATTCTTCCAATGCATTTTGTTATTGTAGGAGGTCCCCACTGATTATGTGGAGAGAATGCAATGTGGGGCGTGTGAAGATGCAATACTATAGGGCCCAAGTGGGCAATTGTGGCATGTGAAACTGTGCTATGTTAAGACGTGGGAAATTTTCACAAATGGTTGGGAAAGTTTTGTTTCTGAGCAGTTTATTGAAGTTGGAGATATTTTAGTTTTGAGACATGTTGGAAATGTACATTTTTCTGTGAAAATATTTGTGCCATTTATTTTCAAAACTACACCTCTTATTCTTTCAGAAAAATAAACTTGAACCTTTCCACAACCTGCAACAAGAAAATGTACCAATAGGAGCCTCTGAAATGCATATCTATTTCTGACATGCATATCTATTTCTTCTGTTGAGGTCTCGAAGGAATTGATTATGGCTAGTCTACTTCACTGAGGAATCCGCCTGAATTTTCTTTGGTTCTACCGAAGGGTGCAATTACTAACAGATACAAGATTGTAAGCTCCCTCCAACCCTCATTAAATTGCAGAATATGGATAAACTCCATAGAAATTCCTATAATTTGCATAAAATGCCTCGAAACACAGAATGGAGTGTTTGATTTTTGAAAGTTGTGTGTTATTATGGTGAAATAAATTATTCTTTCTATTTTGTGCTAATATGGTGAAGAAATGGAGTAGTGCTCAAGTATATGACAACAATCATCAATCATATTCTCAAAATATATGGGTTCTTTGTTAAAAACATAGCTACAAAATCTGGTCATATCGCTGTAAGGAAAATTCAACTGAAATACCAATACGGCAGGGTCAGTACTGTCTACAGTCCCATGAACCCATAAACCCCACAAAATATCTGAAAAACCTTTTAATAAAATGCAAAATAGTCCAAAAATGTTTTGTTTTGTTTTATTTTGTTGTTGTTGTTTTTTTAATTGCATTCTTGACACTCGAATTATTCTAAAATATGTTCATGGAATTAACATCCATAAGAGGCAACACAATGATAATATACTCGAATTCTTCTAAAATTTGTTCAATGGAATTACTAGTACATGTGAAATGGTACATGTGTTATTTCATCAATATTTATACTTTTTAAGATGGGTTTTTATAAAGAAGAGGACTTAATTACCTTATACCTTATAAGATTATTTTTTTCAAAACATTATAATATGTATTTTGAATTAATATTAAAAATCAATATTTCATTTGATAATTTGCAATTATGTTGATCTCAATAAAAATGGTGTACATTATAAAGTTTTTTTTTTTTTGGTATATAAGATCATAATAAAATAATGATAATTCTAAAGTACATGAATTTATTTGCATTATTTTCTAAACTTTAATATGTTACACAAATTCATGTTATTCTAGATTTGTTATTTTACAATTATTTACAATTTTACAAATTTAATTTTTTTAATAAAATCATTTCACATTAATACAATTAAATTTTTACAAATATTTTACATACAATTACAATTAAAATTACAATTAGAATTAGAATTAGAATTAGATTTATAATTAGAATTTTACAATTTCTTTTTTTTCTAAATAAGTTTAATCTATTGATCATCAGAAACAAAAATATGTACATCAGGAGTTAACCAGGTCTGGGCCTGAGGACGAGGCCTGTAGAGCAAAAATTCATAATCTTAGCACTGCCCGCTGAGGGAAACCAGTGCATACATTGATCCATCAAAAAGAACCCACGCAGGGGCAATGTCTAAATCTAGAAAAAGCCTATAGATCTTTGACCAAAACCAGAAAAACACACATAGACATTTAGCATACTGAAGACAGTGCCATAGCAAAAAAACCTGGAACTGAGGAGGCTTACTCATCCGGTTCCTCTTCCTCGACCCTGCACCAAAACTCATCTGGTTCGCCATCAGAATTATAAAGGTCCGCAGTGGAGTGAATGACTTTTTCAGCAGCAGGGGTGCGCTGACCATCGCCCGGATGAGGCTGGTGCTGTGCGTTTGCAGTGTCACGGTCTTGAATTGCACTTTGCTGCTCATCCTGTATCATTTCAATATCAACATTCATGTCATTGCCATGGCTATCAGCTTCCTCGGTGATGGCTCTGTCCTGTTCAGGCATGTCTTCATCCTTCGGCCCAAATTGACCATCCCGCCCTTCAGCAACGGGAGCCTCATCGTTAGGGGACTCACGGAAAACAATGGTGACCGTGGCTGTAATGCGAGGGCGATTAAGCGCACTTTGAAAATAGAATTGCCTGGTTTGAGAGTGTGCCGGAGCGTTCTGGCAATTGGTGTTCCAGTGCTCAGACCGAAGAATTCGACCACGAGCAGCATGAGAGGTTATGGCAGAGTCATGAAAGTCTGTAGCAGAGGTACTGGAGGACGGGGAGGAGCGCCTGTACATTCTCCGGGAAGAGCCTCGACAGCACCTCATTCTGTGCCTTAGACGAGGCATGCTGTCAAACGGAGCAGGAGAGCTGGATGGATGCTGAGACCCAAGCTGAACGTTGGTCAAGTGAGAGAGCGGAGAAGCGATGGGAACTCTGAGCAGATTCTCAAACCAATTCCCAGACTTACGCATGCAATTTCCAGCAATGGAGAAATGAAGATTGTCGCCAAGCTCAAGGCAACCATGAAGCCTTGTTCTCTTGCCGGTGACAGTGCGCTCGGAGGGAAGCCGCACTGTGGGCAAGCAATACACCGCTGAAGGCCTGGGGAAGCAGCTTCTGGCGTGCTCGTTCTCCATCCTGAATTCAAAGACCTCGAATCTATTGCCGTCCCACTGCATTAACCTCTCCATTAATGGAGTAATGACCAGATCTTGTTTAACCTGCGGAGAATAATCTCGAACTTCGTTATTAGAGTTGTGAACCGCGCCCATCATGGATTGACTTAAATGCCTCACGCATGAGTACACCGACCTGATGGGGCCAGGAAGTTGCCATGAGGTCGACTATCACGGAAAGTGCCGTTCCGCTACCAACTTGTCGTAAAATTAATCACCTCATCCTAGAATTTTACAATTTTACATACAATTAGAATTAGAATTAGAATTAGAATTTTACATACAATTATAATTACAATTAAAATTTTACAATTACAATCATTTCATAGTAATACAATTAAAATTTTACAAATATTTTACATACAATTAGAATTAGAATTAGAATTAAAATTACAATTACAATCATTTCACAATAAATTAAATATTACAATTACAATTAAAATTTTACAAATATTTTACATACAATTATAATTAAAATTACAATTACAAATACAATTACAATTTTAGAATTTTACATATAATTAGAATTAGAATTACAATTTTACAATTTGTCATATATACAATTATAATTACAATTACAATTATTTCACAATAAATTAAATATTACAATTACAATTAAAATTTTACAAATATTTTACACACAATTACAGTTAAAAGTACAATTACAAATACAAATGCAATTTTACAATTTTACATACAATTAAAATTAAAGTTTCAATTACAATCACGACATAATATTTAATAAATATCATGGTCATTTAATATTAAATTAATTAATAAACATCACTATCATGATAACCATCGTACAAACATCATATTCGACTAAAAAACACATTCAAATTCGCTAACATCATCGTGATCATGATCATCTAACAAAACACAATTAGAATTGAATAACATCATCACAACACAAACATCAAATATACATCTCATGTCAAATAACTGCTATCACATACACATCTATCTGCAAGCTGCACATTAAATGAACATATCTAACATGACCTAACAATATACTCATCATGATGATCACCAACATGTAAATTAAGTACAACTGCAACATGGACATAAAATACATGGACCATATATATATATAAAACTCAATAATGTCAAAAATATACAACTGTAATATAAATGTCATGGATCAACTGGTGGTACATCATTAATAGCAGTACTAGTCCAGGCTAGCTCAGTCAATGGTGCGGCCTTGACAAGCTTGATACATGTTGATAATAATGTGCCTGCTGATCTGGTACTGGTGCCTCATGCTGATCAGGATCAACTGTCGGCTGCTCATCGTGATGAATCAAAATGGTCGATGGTCCAAATTTTGCTCTCCATGATGATTGCTACTCGATGCTAGTGGAGGCTGCTCATCTGGCACAGCGCGAGGTGAATGATCATCAGATGATGCGTCGCTGCTCACGGAATGTCGATCAGGTGCTGCGTCTCGACCACGCCTATAACGTGCAACGATCCTCATCAACTGCGTAACTAAGGTCGTAGCTCTTATGACATGCTGCATCAGGATATACATGTCACGTAACATGCCTCTCCACATATGTAACAACATACCATAGGTCTGTATGTCTATCATAGTAGTGGGTCTGACTCCCACCTCAACAATCAATGCAGTGAGTTGGTCACCCAACTCCATCCTGAATCTACTATCAATCCTACCGCGCCTAGTAAAAGGTGGTACCGATGCACCAGTAGGAGCAGGCCTCTCTGCACCGACCTCCTGATGATCCTCGGCATCTAGCATATCCCAATCGTCATTAGGATCCACACCTGGATCTTGTGGTGGTGCTAGCATGTCCTCGCCATAAAAATACCCAATGTTTGCAAAATACATACAAGTACACACCAATAATTAGATAGTTTCATTACACAATTTAATAAAAACAAGTTAAAGAACATGTTAGAATAAATTTAAATAAAAGGGTAATATTACCTCTATCATCCAGCGGCTCATCATCTGTGAAGAGGATGTTGGCACACCCTTTCCAATCCAAACCAACATAAGGACAGGGGACCATAATGAAGGGATGCTCGTTAACACTGGCTAGCAACTCCAGTGCATCATGCGATATCCTCGCAGAAAACATAGTCTCGCCCCTCTTGGGCATTATCTGTCCCCACATGTGCATCCGTGCCTCGTACATTGGCCTATGAGGCTGCCGAGCAAAAGTAGGCCTCGCCTATGGAAACCTCTCAAAAAATAAACAAAAAAGCTCTGAAGTAAAAGGGAAGTTGACCCTCCCTTATGCATGAGCATGACATCTATCTAAGGCTGTACATAAATGCCACAATAAAATGGCAGACCACCTGACAAGTCGTGGCTCCTGTACTAAAGAATCAACATAATATAGAAGTGAGCAACTAATGCATTTCCCGTCACTGGTATTGTGTGAAATGGCCTAAATCAGAAGTGAGAGGCACCTCACCTCTTGACTACCAAATGCATCAATACGTAACTAACCTCTAGAGACCTGAAAATCTGAAGGAGACAATATATCTGCACTAATGTATCTCTGGGAGTACACCAACTAACTCCTTGCTGCATAGCCAATTGGAACCTCTGGGAACGAGGGAAAATCCACCCCTTTCCTCGATAGCCCTGTAATGAAATATATGTCCTCCTCAGTGGGCATGTACCACTGGTTAGGACCAACTCGGAAAGCCTGTCGGTGGGCATTCCACCTGCGGATAAGATGTCTCAAAAACACACCATGGCCCTTTACGGAAGTAACCTCCTCATAGAACTTGAGGAGACCTACCTGCCTTAGGAGCCCTTGGGTAGATGGTGTAATAGGGCGAGGGTACACATCTCTCTCCCTTTCTCGTGCCTCCCACAGGCAAACCATGTTATACTGGTCCGCTTGTTGTTGTTGTTGTTCCCCCTCTTCTCTCCTTTAAAATCTCTGAATGATTGACATACTAAATACAATTTTTTATTAAATGAGACATGTATTTAGGAATATATATATATATATATAATTTTTTGGAAAAAAAAAAAGTTCTGTAACGAGGCATGCAGAATGCCGGTGCGTCTTTTTTTGTCTCGCACCAGCATCGGTGCACCGAAAAATATTCAGCGCACCAGCGGCAGTGCACCAGGAAATATTCAGTGCACCGGCGGCGGTGCACCTAAAAATTTTCAGCACATCGTTGACTATGGACGGTGTCAGGAGTGCGGTGTGCTAACTAAAATTTACGTCTCGGGGCGTATAGTTCAATCAGCACACCGACCTCCTGACATCATTACATAGTCAACGGTGCAGTATTTTACCAGGCCACATCGTTGACCCTGTCGAAATGCGGATTGTGGTGCGCTGACAAAAATACCCGCCCCGGGGTGGATATTTAAGTCAACGCCCCGCATTGCCGCTATTCCACATGGTCAATGGTGCAGTCAGGTAACTAACCGCACCACACTTTTTTTAAAATTTTAAAATAACTCAGTGCGCCTTCCGGTACTACCCTAGAACCAGTGCATATACTGTTAGCAACGATTGCGGTGCGAGTCGAACTGCTCGAGCGCACCGCGTGACAATTTTTTTTCTTTCTTTCTTTTAAACGGTTGATTTTAAGGTAATTTGAAATTTTAATCCGCGAAAAGGCTTAATTATGGAAAACAAAGAAAAATGCCTGTATATTTGGCTGTCGAGGAGGCATATTGGCTGTATAATTAGCAAAAGAAAAATTTCCCACCGTTTTGTAAAATTCAAGCTGGAGATTGGTGGGAAATGCACAGCAATAGTGCGTGCAATGGGTGAAATGGGAGCACTGATGTTAGGGTGGCTCAGACAAGGATAAATTTCATCGGTGCTTGAGAGCTTCGAAGCACTGAGAAAAGTGAAAAATGCAATTTTTTGGCCGCAATTTTTTTTTTTTTTTAAAACCCTGTTTTTCATAGGCGTACCAGTGTGGTTTCTTAAGACCGCACCAGGCGGTTTCTGTTTTGGTGTGGGGTTTTACGACGCATCAGTGTGGAAGATTTGTAAAGCACCAGTGTGCTATAGTAATAAGACGCATCGGGGCAGGTGTGTACAGAGCACATGGTGTCCGGTGTGCCAATGTTTTGTGCGCACCGGTGCTTTCTCTTGTTGAACACATTGGCGCGGTTTAGGATGATAAGTGTACCGGACGAAAAAAATCTGCAAAAACCTACACCCACCAACCTCATCTAGTAACCTCCGCTAGAAACGGATGTCTGGGGTATTTTTATAAGGGGTTCCTCAAAAACATCCGCTAGAGGGTCTTTTCCTTTTAGTGTGATGAGCCCATGGCCTTGGATTTTGAGATCAAATCCATAATGCAAGACACAACTTCCATTAGAGTGAAGATATGTCTTCCTCTCAAAGCCTTCATTAAGGCTCGCTACACTACATAATATCACTACCTTGAATCCCTTCAAGCTAGTGATCAATTGAAGACTATTACATTTGACTCTTTGGTGGAAAAATTTGTGATTGTGAGAAATATTTTAGAAATAGGAAGAAAAAAATTCATCCCTATGGAGAGACCATATCCCTTTCTAAGAAAGGGAATAATTATTCACATGATTCTTCTACAGGATAAACTAGTAAAAGAGAGCGTGGAAGAAATAACTTCGATGCATGGGGGTAGACATAACCACAGAGAGAGACTTGATATTCACTATATCCATTGCTATATAAATGGATATGATGCATCAACATGCAGAATCCCCTAGGAGAATATCAAATAAATAAAAAAAAAAACGTAGAAATAAGATAGCGGTAAAACACTAGATCTAACAAAAGGTAAAGCACTTGAATCTTCTCATTACATAATTTACCACTATAATATTGGAGTAATTAAAGATTTGTTTCATACTCCATTTGATACTTGGAGAGATTCTTGGATACTTGACATAGGTCCAACATGGCACATGACCTTTTGGAGAGACTTCTTTGAAGGATTCGGTAATAATGTACATGACATAACATATTTTACAATTAAATAAAGTCTCAAACATTTAAAACTTGGCACCGTCAGGGTCAAACTTTCCAGATTCCTTGATTCTCTTCTACATGATGTACACTATCTTCCAAAGCTACAAAGAAAGTTTTTGTCCCTTGTCCACATTTAATAGCAAGGTGACTCCATTAATATCTTCGATGGAAAAGTATAAATAAGGAAGGCCTTTGAAAATAGGGTTGACATGACTAGAGTGGATGATGAAACACTTCTAAATCTAGAAGGGACATCTACTCATGCACATAATTTTGCATACCTCACATATAACAATGAAGGTACATTTCTATCTACTCTTCTATAACATGCTAGGTTTGAATATATTAATTATGACAACCTACATTTACTAAAAAAGGATGGCGTTTTTGGTTTTCATACTCTTCCTAGGAAATTAAAATGATGTGATGCATGTACACTTCGAAAACATAACAACCGACCCTTCCATGATTCCACTTCCGGAGCACGTAGAACACTTGGACTAATACATCCTAACTTGTGTGGCCCCATGCCTATTATATATACTATTTCAATAAATATATGATGAATTTTATTCATGACTACACTAGATGTGTTGTGTTTACTTATTGAAATATAAATCTCAAGCTTTTGAAACTTGTATGGATTCTAAATGAAGCACAATCACATATTGGCTCTCTTCATACTGATAATGGAATAGAATACACTTCTAAGGTATTTGAAAACTATCTTTTACAACATGGGATTCAACATAAAACCATCAATGAATATAATCTCAATAAAATGTTGTAGTTGAAAGAATGAACATGATTATCTTGAATCTAGTTCATTCCATGACATTTTTCAAAATGTAAAGTTGATGTTTTGGCTGATGCAGTTCTATATGTAGTATATGTGAAAAACATGTGTCCATCTTATTCTCTTAAGAATAAGAACCCTTATGAAATGTGGTATGGTTGCACCCTTTTGATGAGGCATTTTAGGGTACTTTGTCCCACTTGTTATCCCCTGATTAATAAGGAGTAAAAAAACAAGCTTGATGTAAGAAGTTGAAAGTGAATAATCTTGGGGTATTCAAATACCACAAGGGAATATTGTCTATATGTTGAGGTAAACAAGAAGTATATTCTTTTTGGAGATGTAATATTTTTTAAATATTCCAAGACTAACAAAAATAATGAGTAGAAACTTGATAATATTGATAGATTCACTCAAGTAAAGAGATATCATGAATTTAATAATGAGATTTCATGTCCTGAAGGGGGTATCCCTATCTTAGATCAATATCTTGAATTTCCTTTTGAAACAATATCTTCTCCTCATCAAGTTATGACCACTCCATTAGATCAAGAAGATAATTTGAATTATGTGTTTGAGAGGATTGGAAGGTTGAATCTTTATGCAACACCATATCAATCAGTGGAGCAACCTGGACCATTTCAGAAAGGTCCACCAAAGTGGCTCATCAAATTTCATCCTAATGAGGTTTGAAAAACAAGAACTGTAGGTTCCATTAAACAAGACGAAGGTGATGTAGATGATGTGGATGTTTAAAATGACTGTGAATTGAATTTATCTACTAATTTTGAACCAAATTCCCTTAAAGAAGCTACTACTCATGATGAGAGGAAAGGAGCAATGTAGAAGGAATACAATGATTTCATTAAGAATGGGACATGGAAGTTGGTGGACCCTCCATTTGGAACCAAACCAATTGGCTACACATGGGTCTACAAGAAAAAATACAAAACATATGGTTCACTTGACAAGAACAAAGTGAGGCTAGTGGAAAAAGGATTTGCACAAAAATAAGGTGTTGAATATGAGGATACTTTTGCATCCACTGTAAAATGGGGCACCATCTATACTCTCTTTGCCTTGGCGGTGCACAATGGATGGAAATTCCATCAAATGGATATGATCACCATTTTCTTGAATGAATACTTAAAAAATAATATCATCATGCTTCAACTAGAAGGTTTTTTTGTGAAGATACAATGCAAACTCATTAGTTACTCCTTATACAACCTAGAAAAAGAACTACGAGCTTGGTATGAAAAGTTAACTTAGCATATTTTAAAATTGAATTTCAAACACTTTAAGATCAGTGATTCAACTCCATTTGTCAATAAATTTGGAAAAACTGTTTTCGATCTTGTAGTTTGTAGATGCTTTGTTGAGAACAAGTAACATTGAAAGTTATATTGCATCCATAAATAAAGGCTTGAAGAATATCTTTGAGATGAAAAATTTGAAACATCTTCACTTCTACTTTGACACTGAAGTGACCCAACATCCAAAGTACATATTTATCTTCCAAAAGAAGTGCATTGGAGAATTTTTGAATATGTATGGCATGGATGAATGTAATCCTCTTTCTACTCCAATGAAACATAATTTTAACCTCACATCAAAAGAAGTAAATGAAATTGAGGATGCAAAAACGTATATAAAAATTGTGGGAAGTCTCATATACCTTACCACCACTAGACCAAACAATTGATTTGTTTTCTAAGATACTTTAAAATTTTATGCAAAATCCTTGTGAAGGGCATTGGTTTGTTGCAAAAAGAATTTACTTGAAGGGAACTCAAGATTTTGGACTCAAATATTCCAAGGTGGATGACTTCGTCTTGATTGGATATTTTAATTCAGAGTTTTATGGGGATAAAGAAAATGGAGTGTCAACTATAGAATATCTCATGAATCTTGGATAAAAAATTATCTCCTAGATATCACACAAATATTTAGTTCCAACAAATTCTACAACAGAGGCAAAATACATGGAAGCTGTAAAAGCAACAAAGGAAATTATGTGGCTCAAGAAAATATTTGAATATTTGCAGGAGAAACAAGTGAATTCTACTCCTCTTCTATTTGAAAATACTTCTACAATCAAGTTGGCCAAGAATACTAGATTCCATGATCAAACCAAGAACATCAACTGATCCATAAACTAGCATGGATACTCCACTGGATAGTTCATCACAATATTTCTACTAAAACATATTAGAAAATATGAAATCTACAATATAAGGATTTCTTTATCCTTGTATTTATGGATATTTTAGTCACTTTTTATTGTGTGTGCATCCAATTTATAATTATGCAACCCTTTCTTAGGAAACAATTATGCAACCCTTTTAGGAGAAAACCTAGCTAGAAGGTGAGGCCGATCTACTCTCTTTCTCTGAATATAAAATGGCTACAAGTACAAAGAAGTAAGGCCTATGGCTCATGGGATACTATAGTGCACAAATTCTCTCTATGTTCCCTCTCCCTATCCATCTTATCTAATTTTCTCGACTATGGAACAAAATGCACTCGAGAAGAACGGAACCCCTTTTCCTCATAGCGGCTCGATTATAACACAACCCAATAGCATACTGATCCTTAGGTTTGACTCCTTCAACTCTTAACTAGAGTTACAATATGGAATATTATAGAGTCTTTATTAATCATGATCATGTTGCTATCCCATTTTCCATGAGTAATGGAACTGTCGTAGCATCCTATCGAATTGTGGTGGATAAAAGAGGAAGGTCAAATTTCAAGTGTCATAAATTTTTCATACAAAATTGATTGAGGTGAATCTTGTGCCATTAGAAAGGTCTATGTGTGTAGAATGGGAAAAAGGATGCTTCACTAAAGCAGAAAATTTTTACCCCCCAAAAAATACCATTTAATTCCTCAAAACGCTTGTAGAAGGTTTCTGACTAATTGGGTCCTACCGGTAAAAAAAAGTCTCGTGAGCTGATTCCTCCACTTTTTCCACTTTGAAAGAATTAAGATGGATATATAAAAATATAATCATCCAATCCAGATCATCAATACAAAGTATCATTTGATTCAATATTGTGTAGAGGCCAAGACTAGTCATTTGAGATATTATTCCACACATGGCCAAATTGCATACATATTCACCAAAGTGTTGGGAAGAGAAAAGTTTGGAAAATCTAGAATGATGTTTGGGATCACAAAATCCCCTTCAACTTAGGGTGATAAAATTGGACACACAATACTTTTGGATTTTTATGTCATTGCAAATGACTTGTAAATAGGAGGAGACATATGAACAAACTTCATAGAAGATGAAACCATTAATGCAAATCATCAAAGCATGAGCTTTGGAGTTACACCTAGACTTGATAGAAATGTGGTTACTTAATGAGTAGTGAAATTGGTTAATGAATTTATACATGTGTTTGTATGTTTGATTTTTAAAGTAAGGAAAAATGATTTTTAGGTGCCCTAATCACTTGTTTTACTTAGAGATAGGGCTATAAAAAGTGTCTTGAATGAGAATGTAAGGCTAGAATGATACACGAAAAACCTTTTTTTCTGAGTCTCTTGAGAAAACTTGATGGTAAGTTGGTAGTGGAAGGCTACCAATGGATCTCAAACATAAGGGTTGGGATTGCAACAAACATGCAATGCAGTTTTGTACATGTTGCTGAATGGGTAGGTTTTCCATACAGATTCAAGAACCATATTCAAAGGTAAATTCCTTAAATTTTATGGTAAATCCTACACATGAAAAGTATTCATATAAAATTTTAAAAAAATGGTATAATATTCTCTAACGAATCCATGATCTTTTATATTTTATTTGAAGACATGAATTGAAGGCCTTGGATCCTTTTGAATATATCGTTTATTATTAGCACCCTTGCAGAAATAACTATGGTGTTCATGCAACTGGAATTTATTTTTATCAAGGGTCAAGAATACTTGAAGGTCTTCTTTGCAAAGGTGTTTTCATGACTCACTAGCCTCAGAAATTTTTTCCCCTTATTGCCTAAAATAATTTAATCGATGAAGTTTGGGCCATTGGTTTGAATATAAAAATCCAGTCATTTTATTTTTCCACAAGTCTCTTCATCATCATATGGTAAGTTCTTGGTTATATGTGGCTTGAGCCATTGGTTAAGCATGGAAAGGAAACTTCCATTACACACACACACACACACACACACACACACACACACACACACACACATATTCCAAGGAAATAGATCAACTTCCCTCTCAGCACGATGGCTAGAGTAACGTTGCTGGTACTAGTCCAACCCACAAGTATACTCAACAGTTCACAAGGCACGAAGCCATTACAATAATATTCACATGCATGAAGCCATTACAAGAATTCTCTTCATGGCACTAGATGAAATTTGAACCTGGGTGGGGAAGATAACATCCATTTCACCCAACCAACTGAGATAACCCCAATTGAGACACACACACACAAGTGTATTTTTGTTTTTGAGGAAATAAATCAACCTCCCTCCGACTCTAAGCGATAGAGTGAGGTTGTTGGTACTAGTGCAGCCCACATGTATACTCACTTAAGAGCTCACAAGGCTAGAAGCCAATACAATAATATTCGTAGGCACAAAGCTATTACATCAAAATTTATCAAGGCATTATAACTCATTATGTCACTAATGGGGATTTGAACTTGGGTGTGAAGGATAAAAACCATTCTGCTCAACCACCCAAGATAAACCATATTGAATAAACACACACACACACACACACATTTTGAGGAGAGAAATAAGCCTCCCTCTCATCCCAAGGGCTAGAGTGAGGTTACTGGTACTAGGCCAACCCACATGTATACTCACTTAAGAGTTCACAAGGTTTGAATCCAATACAACAATAATCATAGGCAAGGATCCATTACAACAACGCTTATCAAAGAATTATAGCTCATCGTATCAATTGCAGGGATTTGAACTTGGGTGGGGAAGATAACAACCATTCTATTCAACCACTCGATATTACCCCAATTGACACACACACACACACACACACACATTGTCCCTCTCAGCTCAAGGGATAGAGGGAGGTTGTTGGTACTATGCCAAACCATATTTATACCCACTTAAGTGTTCAACAATGCTCGAAGCCAATACAAAAATATTCACATGCATAAAGCCATTACAAATGATATTTATCAATGCATTATATCCCATCGTGTCACTAGTGGGGAATTGATAACCACAATTGACCATATATATATATATGAATTCAAGACTCGAGTGTATTCTTTGCAATTTTTTTTTAAGGATTGACTAGCCTTAGAAATTTTTTCCCCATATTGCCTAAAATAGATTTAATTGATGAAGTATGACCATGGGTTTGAATGAAAAAATCCAATCATTCTATTTTTCCTTGTGCTTATACATCATCATGGGTAAGTTCTTGGTTCAATGTGGCTTGAGCCATTCGTTAAGCATGTAAAGGAAAGTTACATTACACACACACACTTTATACACACACACACTTTACACACACATACATAAATGAATTACATTATATATATCACCCAAATGTATTCAAATGCATAGATTTACATGTATTTTAGGGTTTGAGTAATTCTAGGTAAGATTATTCATTACCATAACTTAAGAATATTGTTTTTTAGGATGGATTTCTAAAAACTCTTATATTCTCCTCTCTCCTCAAAGGAATTTAATTCTTTTGGAGCTCGTTTAAATCCTTCCACGATTGATCTTAGATAAGTCGTAAATATTCCTCATGACGATGGAAGAATTTTCACTATTGGTGATTAGGCCTTTGGTAAACATATACATAGTGGAAACTCTCACATTTTTGTTGACACACAATGAGACCATCAGTAATTGGGTGAATGCATCAAGAACTTACTATGTGAAACTTTACAAATTTTTGCTGAAGCTTACAACTATAATGGAAATGTATGAATTAATCACATTATAAAATAAATTTTTTGAAGCCTAATGAAAATTTCAACACTTTTGTAATCAATTGACACTTTGGTAAATCTATAAATACCTTGGTAATCTATCAGCACTTTGGTAATATGTTGACACTTTGGTACATCCATTGGAACTTTGGTAAACCCATCGATGGTAAGGGAAATGGATACAATGAATCATGATGGAAAGATTATATTTTCCACTAATTATTGATGAAGCTATTAACACTTTAACTAGTATTTTAGCATGCTATGAGTAAGTTTCCAATGCCATGATAGGTTGTTACACAACATTTTGTCACCGTCCCTGCAATCCCCCGTCCCACACATTGGAGGGATTTTCCTGTGACCTGTGAGCAGTGACATGACCTGAAACCACTTTCATGGCATCCCCTTTCATAAGGAAAAACATTCCTCTGAAGAAAATTTCCTCTAAAAAACCCTAAAAACAGATCTTTTTGCCTTGGCGCGATTAGCCAGTTCAACCCTCGCGCCAATGGGGAAAATCCACCATAGAGGGTGTGCCAACTGGCGCTCTGTCCCTGTGTCTCACTCGCGCCAAGATTAATAAGGGATGTTTTTTAAAAATAAATGGTGGAAGTTTGATTCCAACAAACTCCTGAACGAGTCACTAAAAGGAGTTGGGTGGTTTGGCTCCAGATCTCCATGTATGGGAAGTGGTTTTCCACCTATCATGGAAGTTTCCTTAGAGATAGGGCCAATCCCATGATTATAGGGATCCCAACTCCCCTTCCTCCATCTATAAAATCTTGCCTTATCCCTTAGCAAGATAGTTGAACTTGTAGGAAGGAAACTATAGCCAAACAACTGTTGAGAGCCAAGCCGAAGAGAGAGAGCTTCGTCCCGTTTCCAACAAGTTTTGTTGAAACATGCTCCGCTGTCAGCCCCGCTGAAGGAAGATCAAGCATCAGAGTTTTGGGTTGTATCTTTCCTTTGTTATTTTAATGATAAGTGACTTTGATTATGGTTCCATTCATGTGTCTATTTCTTTACGCAATGAATTATATCCTCTTTGACTGATGTATGGTTACAGGCTTTAGATTTTACATTGTATGTCGTTGTATCCTTTGCATGTGTGCAGGTGTTCGGACACGTCGAACGAAAGAATTGTGATCTACTAAGCGAGGGATGGGAAGCGTCATCCTTTCTTCAATGACCACTGCGTAGGATTTGAGGTAGGCAATTCGTTATAATTTTTGTCGTTTTTGTAACTAGGAAATTGCGTCACTGCGTGACTTGATTATTGCTAGACCCGATCTGGGCTAGTAGGGATCGCCTCTGTCCGCAAAGGGGATTTACCTCCTCAACAAACTGGAAACTCTGCTGGGGACTCAGTTGGAGTTAGTCGTTCTTCTTTTGGTTGCTTTTGGATTTTGATTGATTGATTTGCTCTTCTGGTTTGCCTCCTTTGGTGTAAAACCCCTGTTCAGCCCCCAGAAGACTTGATCCAGTATTTGTTTGCTCTTTTTCATTTCTTCCCATAGTAAACTCGATTGGCGTAGTTTATAACTTGATAGTTGTGCCAAATGGCGCTTGTTGCTAGTTAGGCCCCCGCACCAATGCTGTTTTGGCGCATAATACAACCAGACAGTCGCACCAACTCTGTTTGGTGTTAGGGTTTGCTTGTTTTTGAGCCCTCTGAGTTTTATTTCTAGTCCTGGTGTCATTTTTATCAGTGGTTGAGTGCCTTGAGGTATTTTTTGACTGTGTTTGACCCTTGTCCTCCGGTTGTTTTCCCTTTACCATCAGTTTTGCATTCTAGCCCTAGGGTTTCTAGGTGCTATAGTGTGTTGAGCCTCCCGTGGGAATTTTTGGTCCTTGTTTTCCCAGTCAACTTCATTTTCACTTCTTTGCATTAGTTTTGTTGCATTCCATTGTATCATTGTGTTAGTTGAGTGATTTATCTCTTTTTCATTCAAGTTTCACTTCGTCTCATTCGAAGTCTAGATTACACAGTTTGTGTGAGTCTTTTTGAGATTCTTCTTCGATTTGAGGGATTTCTCCATCAGTTTGAATTATGACCATGTGCTTTTGCATTGAGTGAATTTGTTTGTTCCGGATCTTTCACTGTCATTTCTCGAATTGGTTTCTTCATTAGTTTTTCATTTCGTTTGGTGCATTTGCTCTAAAACATTGAAAAATACAAAAACAAATCTCTTTGCATTTTGATTAGTTTAGTGAAAATTGAAAGCTTTTCCGCATTATTAGTGTTATATAACTCTAAAAGAAAAGTTTTTAGTTTCATTAGCGTGCATTAGATACAGTAGCGGATGTTTTTGTGATCATTTTGTTGTTATTTGAAAAGCTCTCAACCTTTTCGTAGTTAGCTCTTCATCGAACAAAGTGATATATTGTGGCATGTAGTGTGCATTTAGAGGATTTTTGAGATACAACATTCAATAGGGCATGAAATTGAAACATAATTTGAAGATCAACTATAAAATTTATTCAATTAACCTAAGGCAACATTGAAACATTAACGGAATATCTAGAGGTCTAGGCTAGTGTCGTGTTCTGGCATTGTTAAACCTAGTAGATATCGTTCGCCTTTTGGCTTTAGATAGCGCTAGTACGGACTTGTGCTCCCTGTACCGTCACGTATATAAAGGGAGACCCCACTAGGTTGCTATCCTTTATCCGTAGGAAGCCGAGTCTGCCGCCTTTTACCCGTGATACACTGGACACAACATTAAGGGAGATTACCTGCACGTACGTCAAGTCCTTGGTTGATTTCTCTTTCATTTTTTAACCAAGGTGTATATGGAAGTTCACAGATATCTGGTACACCCATCTGCTTAGATTACTAGAGAAGTCATTTCGATCTTTTCTGACTCATTAAATTTGAAAAGATCATCAAGCGCTTGTCCTCTCACGCTTGTTTCCAAACTGAAATAGATAGAGTCATCTTTTACTTGTTTCTAGACTCTTAAAACATGAAACAGTAAAATTTTCCAGTTTCAATGTGTTAAAATTAATCACGTACGATCAGACGCCCATTTAGAGATTGTTTTTCGGCCTGTTGATTATTTGCCTTGGTTTTTTCTCGTGTGTCTTTATTTTTATCTCCTCCTCTTTTTTGCTATAGTCATAGTGGCGGAACCCTCAGTTTCGTCTACTGGTAGTCCTTACACAGCCGATTCATTGGAGGTCTCTCAGTCCTCTGTTGAACATCAGCAGCCTATTGTATTCGAGTTTCCCGACGGGGGACTGGTTATATCTGAACTTCCCTTTGGAGGACCAGTTGACTTCAATTGGCCCTTGTCCAACTCTTGGTTTGGATTTGGAGTAGGGGAACACTTCTCTCCTCTTACATTGGGATCAAATTTCTTGGCTGCTGTTATACCTCCTAGCCCTCGTCGTCTTTTAGAGGATCTTGCGGCAGGGTCAGATATGGACTCACCTAGTCCTTCTCCTAGTGAGGAAATCCCTACATCTGGTGAAGATTACCAGCTTTTTCCAGAAAACATCCCCAAATATTCTGTCATGTCTTCACCTGATCCTTCGCTTCCAGCAAGATATAGGTCTTTAAGTCAGGTCATGGCCGCTGTGGCCTCTATGGGAATATCGACTCCATCCACGAGGCTGGTTATCCCCTCGTTAGGAATGTCGCCATCGACACCTCTCACGACATCTCCTTTCGTCACATCAGTACCTGTTAGGTCTACTGTCTGCGTAGTTGCGTCTATGCCCACTGTCACTACTCAGTCAACCAGGACCTCGTTAGTTCCTGAAGACATTTACATAGATTTTACTATTTCGGAGAACATTTCTCCAGAGGAGTATTGATTGTCTTTACAACTGTCGAACTCCGAGGTTGGTCAGTCCTCTCAAGATCTCAACCATCCTTACTTTTCCCATTATGGACCGGATGGTCCCCGATCTACGTGTTTCCATATCAATACGATGAGTAGGGAAACCCTCTTCGTTTTCCTGCTCCTGAGGCTTATCAGTATATTAACGGTTTTCTATCTGCCCAGGCTGGGCAACCTTCTAACCCACAAGGACAACCCTTCCAAGGAAAACCTTTGGCCCAGTCCGGTTATTTATACGACCCGTAAGGACAACCCTTATAGGGGAAACCTTTGGGCCAGTAGGGATTGTTGTATGGCCCGTAAGGGTAGTCTTACAACCCTCAAGGTCAACCTCTACAGCCTCACCCTGTGGTCCAACCAGGGTAACCTCAAGGACCCGTAGGCCAACCGGGGTATCAAATCGGACTGTTGTACAGTCCTGGGGGGAAAATCCATCCTTCTCAACCATTGGTGCAACCTCAGCAACATCAGTTTCCAATTGGTACGAATGTTGCACAGCCAGGGCCATCTTATGGCCTTGTCACAGGTCAACCTAGTTATCAGGCACAACCTGGCCCTCTCCCGCTATCAGGCCAACTTGCTCAGCTGGGGCAGCCTGGTTTCCTTCATCAGCCAGGTCGACCTGTTCAACCAGGACAACCTGTTCAGCTAGGTCAACCTGTTCAACCAGGACAACCTGCACAACCAGTTAACCCTGCTCAATAATCGATCTATTCTATGCCACAGCCGAACCCACCTATGTGCCCAACTTATCAGGCTCAGCAGGGCCCCACTTACCAGCAGCCCGCTCGACCCCAAGGCGACTATTACCTTCAAGGTTAGTCTCGATCGATTTACAACCCGCCCCAAGGTTCTAGTTATTACCTTCAACAACCAGGCTACACTTATACTCCGCAGTCAAATCCATACACTGCTCAAATGGGGCCCACGTATAATCAGGGTCAGTACCCTAGTTATCAACCCCCATACCCTGGTTATCAGCAACCATATCAACCCAATTATATGGCTTATACCCCCTATGGTCAAAATCGTCCAGGATAGAACCAATGGGGGCATAATTATGTTCAACCAGGATGGAGTACAGGGACAGGTCCTTATCGGGGACCTGACATGCCTTTTAATCCTCAGTTACCTTTCCTCGCCACGTTCGAATTACCGAATGTATCTATATTGAACAATGATTTGATTCTTCACAATCTGTACTGGCCTCCGGTTCCGACCAAGGTACCTGGTGACTGTTCCAAGTTTGAGGGTAAATCTGGAGAAGACCCCCAAGTCCATCTCATGACCTACCATTTGTGGTGTTCTTCAAACTCTTGGGTTGATGACTCGATCCGTCTACGTCTTTTCCAGCGCACTCTTACCAGCGCTGCTGCTAAATGGTACATAGAACTACCCCGCGATATTTTTCAAGACTTTAATACTCTAGCTATGGCATTCCTGACACAATTCTAGTTACCGGTTCGTTATGAAGCCGAGACACATCTCCTGACATCTCTGAAACAGGACAAAGTCACTCATATTTTAGATCATATTCATGAGTGGAGACGTCGTCGTCGACTGATCAAGTTTGATATTCCTGATCAGCTTCTAACTCACTGGTTCACTACCTCCTTTGTCAACAAGATTGCACAGGAAATTGCTATGGGGGCATGTGTAACCAAGGAACAAGCCATCACTTGTGCCCAGTACCTCGATTTGGTGTACTCTCAGTTCAGCATGTTATATGATATCTTGACTGATGCCCCGCAGCCAGGGACCTCTAAAGCACCACCTACCCCATCGGTTGACGGTGTTATTGGTTTTGTCTCTCAGACTTCTCGTAAGTCCTCTAATGGGAAGCAGAAGTCCAATTATTCCCATAATTCTGCTCCTCCCACCACTCCAGATTCTGGTAAGACCGTAGAGGTCAACGCCGTTCAGGCTAATCTTGCGGAAAAGACTTCCAAAGGGAAGAAGAAGGGAAAAGGCAAGTCCAAATCTGATGCCTCGAAACCAGAATCCTCCAAACCACGTGCTGATGATGGTTCGCAATGAAAACCAAAGTACCCTTGCCTGATCTGTGATAGAGACCACTACACAAAATATTGTCCCCGACGATCCGAGGTTAGTCAACTTCTTAAAGGCTCTAAGGGAACTCCGACAGTTCTTAAGGAACCTTTTCCATCTCAGCAGACCCAGATGGTCGAGCAGCCTTCACCATCTGTACCATTTGGGTCCCAAGTTTTCATGATGAATGGTGCTGCACCTGTTTCGATTGCCACTCGTTCGAAGGATTATGCTGGATCACGCCAGGCAGCTGGGAAGGAATTCATTGATGGCCTGCCTCCCCCACTTGCCTCTGGTCCTTTATAAATTGAGAAGCCCAACGCTGAACTCGTTGTACGACCACCTTCCAAAGGTGTTCTTCGAAAATATTCCTATAATCCAAACGCCCGTGCCGCTCAACATTACAGCATTGTTGAGGATTTGGCACAGGCGCCTTCCGTAATGTCTGCGTTGGAAGTGCTTCAAAGTTTCCCATCTCAACAGAAATCTTTGTTATCTACAATCGACGGAATTGATCCTGCCTATTCTAGCCTTCTCACCTTCAATCTAGAGAATTTTGTCCCCCGATTTCCACATCAAATCGCCCTTGTTATGCAAGTCAGTATCAACGGCCTCAACATTCACAGATCCGTTGTGGATGAAGGTGCCTCTACCTGCGTTATGTCATCTACCTGCTGGAAGGCCATTGGCTCTCCAGCCCTCACTTCATCTCCCAATGCCCTCGAGGCATTCAATGGTAGGGAATCAAAACCCTTGGGTGTTCTCGCGATTTTACCAATCACATTACAAGGTAAGACAGTCAACGTTGAAGTGGAAGTGGTTGATGCTAAACTCAACTATAATATTCTACTTGGTCGCAGCTGGATCCATGCCATGCTATGCATTCCGTCCACCCTCTTTCTACTTTTGAAGTTTCTGCATGAGGGCAATATTATTACTGTCGATCAGTTGTCTTTATTTACCTCATCCTCCGAGAACAATGTGCCATATGTGGATCAAATTCCTAATCCCCCTGATAGTGTGGTACCTAGTATTTTCAAGGACCCCGTTCTCATGGGTATTTTTCCCATGCCACCACCGAACACCGTTCAAGTCAACATGATCTCTAGGTCGGATGACCCATGGATCATCCATTCTCCTGAATAGGTGACCTCTTTTGGAGAATCGATGCCTCTGACCCCAGTTGAAATTAATTATTGTGAGATCGTTGCTACATTAGATCCTCCTCCTACGGAAAATGCTCCTTTGAGCATGGCTCTGGATGTTTATTCTCAATCCCCTTGGCTCGGCGATGCAGATTCACCCGATCCTTTGAGAGAAGTCTTTCCGTCTGATGAAGCTATCGTTGAGACTATGTCTCTCGAAGATCTGCCATGGAGCGATGGACATCATCGTTCCTCGTTCATGCCTATCCTGGGGGAAATGTCTAATTGTCTTGAGCGTGATGTATCTGGTTATCCCCCTCCCGAGCCTCCTTTGAGCTCGTCGGAGCATAGTTCGTCTTCTTGTGTCAAGCTCCTAAAACAATGAAACAATATGCCTCGAGGATGGTTCTGAAGTGTGTCAGCCTCGTTAAAACAATGAAACATGTTCCTGTTCAATTCGAGTCTTTGACAAGTTCTCGTAAAATACCAGTCGAGTCTTTCTCTTGATCTCATAATTTGAACCTTCACTCCATCTGCCTTTCATATGGACTGAAGCTTGGGGG
The DNA here is from genome assembly GCA_034641835.2 of Pinus albicaulis. Classification (NCBI taxonomy): domain Eukaryota; kingdom Viridiplantae; phylum Streptophyta; class Pinopsida; order Pinales; family Pinaceae; genus Pinus; species Pinus albicaulis. The sequence goes on from CM076583.1 coordinate 688,573,704, forward strand.
GCATGTGCCTCAAATTGAGTCACCATGCTGGGGGCATGCTTACTTTTTCAAGCATAGTTTGTTTCCGTTTCAAGCTTGTGTAAAAATGAAACTGGTTTCAAGCATAGTTTATCTTTGTTTCAAGCTTGTGTAAAAATGAAACCAACTTCAAGCATAGTTTCCTAATTTCAAGCTTGTGTAAAAATGAAACCATTCCCATTTTACCTCTCGTGATTTCCATTTTATCAACCTGTTTTTCTAGATGAGCCTTGGTTTTCTCATTCCACCATCACTATCAGCTTGGCCGATCATATGCCTTCACTTGGTTATTTTACCCATTCTTGAGGAACCACTGTGATGAGTGGTCTTGTTAGCCATCCTCTTAACCTTTATTTTTTATAAGCAGTTCCACCATCATCAGAACCAGTAGCTTCCCTTTATACCACTCGTTCCTCCAGGAGGAGTCACCTTTCATCTCTTTTATGACTCTCTAAAATTGAAAATATTATCGAGTCGCTTGTCATTTTGAACTCGTTAAATGGTTGCGAAACGATATCTACCTAGTATACGTTTACCCCTTTTTCAGGCTGGGATAGATTATTTACAAAAAAGGAATACCCTAGCCTATTGCTACTAGGAGGTTCTCCCAAACATAGTTTTCTACCTTTTCGGATCTGTGGGACTATTTATGAAAAGGGACTGCTGAAGTTTTCTTTTCTGCTGTTTTTTCAAACTCTCTAAACATGAAAAGATTCCGAGTTCTTCCTTTTTCAGACTTGTTAAAAACTGATGACATCGGACTCCATCGTAATGACGTTACTCGAGTTCCTCCTTCCTAGGGCTCGTTAAATGTATTAGGTTGGATTTGTCCGAAGGAAAAATTTATATGACAAGCATATGGTATCCTCTTCAAGATTGTGTAAAAATAAAGAGGTACTTGCCAGAAATGGTGGGGGAAAAATGGAACCAGTGTCACCGTCGTGTCGGCAGTATGTCGCTCTTGAACATGGCACTTCTCTGCTTTCGTGTTGGGTTGGGGACATCTCATCTCATTTTCTGCTTGCCTCCATGGGTTTGGGTAATCCTTTTTGACTTCTCATATGTTCTTTGCCACGTCATCATGACCTCAGATCCTTTGATGTTAAATACTACCAAATCCAGTGTCGTGCCACCGATATGTTCAAGAGAAGTTGGCCTCTGCAGTTTTCAACCTCCCTTTGATTCTCTACTGATATTGATTCAAAAAAATCATGTTCCTCTGTCTCGTGTCGATGATGTGGGAAACACTATGGCCCACCTTCAATCAAGGTCACTTCCTATCGACTTCAGCTCATTATCCAGGAAGTTGATCTAGAGACTTCCTTATGGTACCTTGGAGCCTGCATGCCTCAATGGCAGGTTCTTCGCCTTCGACGCAAGGTTTTCATCATTGGCCTTCAATCGAGTGATTCTGCTGGTGTTCAACGTCAGCTCACTATTCACATTCTGTGGATTGTACCTATAGTACCTTGAGGGCCATCCTCATTATTGGTGGTACCTATCACGTCTGTTAACGACTTTCATTATCGGCTGGTAATCAGACGATGTTCTTGCATGTTCAACTTCAGCTCACTCATTCACATGCTAGGACTTGTACTTTGTTCGGGTCGAGATGGAGTGCAAGACCCTGTATTTTGTCTGATGAAATCCAGACTACAGATTATTTGTGGATTACCATGATTGGTTACATGACTCATTTGATTGGATGGCTGCGACCATACCTGAGTCTACTTGTTGATACTTCTTACTGGATGGCTGCATCCATACCATGGATCCCGGTTATTATACACTCTATTATGGATGGCTGCGCCCATACCACATATCATGTATCAGAGATATCAATTGTACTTGTATGCAGGTCTTCCGATGGAAATGTTTTCAGTTGGGCACGTTCTCATAAAGCATTTCACCCCTCCCTCTCTCTCGGGCCTCATGCTTTAGGGGGCATTTGTTACACAACATTTTTGTCACCGTCCCCGCAATCCCCCATCCCGCACATTGGAGGGATTTTCCCGTGACCTGTGAGTAGTGACATGACTTGAAACCACTTTCATGACATCCCCTTTCATAAGGAAAAACATTCCTCTGAAGAAATTTTCCTCTAAAAATCCCTAAAAACAGATCTTTTTTCCTTGGCGCGACTAGCCAGTTCAGCCCTCGTGCCAATGGGGGAAATCCATCATACAAGGCGCGCCAACTGGCACTCTGTCCCTGTGTCTCACTCGCACCAAGCTTAATAAGGGATGTTTTTAAAAAATAAATGGTGGAAGTTTGATTCCAAAAAACTCCTGAATGATTCACGAAAAGGAGTTGGGTGGTTTGGCTCCAGATCTCCATGTATGGGAAGTGGTTTTCCACCTATCATGGAATCTTCCTTAGAGATAGGGCCAATCCCATGATTATAGGGATCCCAACTCCTCTTCCTCATTCTATAAAATCTTGCCTTCTCCCTTAGCAAGCTAGCTGAACTTGTAGGAAGGAAACTATAGCCAGAAAGCTGTTGAGAGCCAAGCCGAAGAGAGAGAGAGCTTCGTCCTGTTTCTGACAAGCTTTGTTGAGACGTGCTCCGCTATCAGCCCTGCCGAAGGAATATCAAGCGTCATAGCTTTGGGTTGTATCTTTCCTTTGTTATTTTAATGATAAGCGACTTTGATTATGGTTCCATTCATGTGTCTATTTCTTTACGCAATGAATTATATCCTCTTTGACTGATGTATGGTTACAGGCTTTAGATTTTACGTTGTATGTCGTTGTATCCTTTGCATGTGTGTAGGTGTTCGGACGTGTTGAGCGAAATAATTGTGATCTTCCAAGCGAGGGACGAGAAGTGTCATCCTTTCTTCAATGACCATTGCATAGGATTTGAGGTAGGCAATTCGTTATGATTTTTGTCGTTTTGTAACTAGGAACCTGCGTCACTGTGTGACTTGATTGTTGCTAGATCCGATCTGGGCTAGTAGGGATCGCCTCTGTCCGCAGAGGGGATTTACCTCCTCAACAATAGGTTCAACATGGTAGTATAAATTATGACATGCGTAATTCCATGTGACAACACATGTGTGATGTGATAGAGCCTAGATGGCTGTATGGATGATGATGTGGTAGTGTAGTTGGTGCCTAATATTGTAGTATGAAAATGATGTGGCTGTACCGTAGTGGTGATGTGGTTGTACGAATGATGATGTGTACCATGCATGTGGTAAGTCATTCATACTTCATATAAAGGCTTATTGGTGGTTTGTCACAAGAATGCATCAACGTTTTAGGTCAATGCTCGATGGTCGTGTCAATGATTTATTTGAGGGTTGGCATAATGTCAAAGGATTGTGTTGATGGTCTATGGTCACATTGATAATTAAAATGGGGTTGGAACAATGTCAAAGGATTGCGCCAATGACCAATGGTTGCATTGATGACTTACATGAGGTTGGTTCAAATTCAAATGATTGCACCAATTACTAATAGTTCCGTTAATGATTTACTCAAGGTTGGTACAATGTAAAAAGATTGAATTAATGGTTTATGTTGCATTTGTGATTTTATTGAGGGTTTGTGCAATGTAAAAGGATTGCATCAATAATTTATGGTCGCATCAATTTGCTCGATGGCTAGGGAGATGTCAAAGGATTTCATTGATGGTCGATGGTCACATCAACGATGCAGTGAAAGGTAAACCTTCGATGGGGTTTCTAACATGGCATGATAGATATCCCACATGGACATGCTAAGATATATTGCGTTGATGTGTTAAGAGAGAGAAGGCTCTTAGTGTAAATTTTAAAGGACCATAACTTTCTGCCTATAGGTTAAAATTTATTCAAATTTTGTATCATTGGAAATATTTCAATGAGTCAAATATGATGACGGTATTAGAAATGAGTTTCAAGTTGCGTGATAATTGTACAAATTTTATAATCCCCATCTCCTTAAGGTGAATTAGGAGGTAAGGTGTGGGGTGGTTGTTATTGTACATAAGCGAATGTGATTGACTCAAAATAATTTTCTATGGCCTTATAGTTGGTAATTTAAAATTTTGAGATTAATATTTAGGATTTGATTTGAACCATTCACCGATTTAATCATTAGATTGGAGTCTCCAAATACCTAAAAATTTCATACATTTTTCTCCATAGAACTTTTTAGAAGAAGTCAAAGAAGTCTTGAAGCCATTATATCTACCAATTAATTTGATTTTGTTCCCAATATTGTATTACTTGTATAATATTTCGAGATATGTAAGATAAATTTTTCATTTTTCTTGTTCAATGTACTTCCATTAAACCATAAAATCATCTTTAATTGTATTCTATTAAAAACATGTAGGATTCACCTTGCATTGTTCTTTTTCTTTATACCTTAGCTTGAACCATGAAAAAGCCCCAATATTTCTCTTCGTTTATAACCAATGTAGCTCATTAAATTTCTTTCTTTTGGATAATTAAAATTTTATAAATTGTGTCCAGAGATTTGATACGATATATAACTTAGAAGGAGGGTATTTTTTCCCTTCAAAAAGCAATGAATTTCTCTCCAACCATACTCCACATATTGTAAAAAGGGTCACAACATGTCATTGATTTAATTTCTCTTGCCTCATCAATGTTTTAAACAATTTTTAATTGTACCACCCACTAAACCATTCTTCACACCTACCATTCTTTCAATCTCTATCCAAATTTGTTTAGCATATGAACCTTTAATGAGAAACTTGGATTTTTTTTTTCATATTCTTTGTAACAGATACATATGTGAAGTCCTTGTTTAGGTATTTTTCACATTATTTATCAAGTTAGAATTGTATCAATTATTTCTAACCACATATATTTTGGTTTTATTTGGTGCTTTACCTTACATAGTTTTTTCCACCACAAGGTTATATTTTTGGCTTTAGAGAGAGAGGCTAGATTGGTATTCCAATATTGTTGAATGATATCCTAGAGTTTGATTTTTTGACTAAAAAATTGTATCTTACTCCTCTCTAAGTATTACAAGGTTTTTGTGTAGCCTAGATAAATAAGCATTTCACATTATAACATCTTCCCCTTCTAACCCTATATTGTTTGTTTTTATCCACCCTGTTTACAATATATTTGTATTCCCTTAATTTGACATCTAATAGAGAGTGAAAATATCATTATCATATATAATTTCTCTGTCTTCCAGTAACTTGTGTCCATTTTTGTAGCTTATCTTGGGGTCTATGCCACCCTTCACTTGCTCCCTAGTCCATACTCTCTATACTAATTGATTTCCAATTAAATGGAAATGTTGTACTAACAACTTCTAGTGTAGGCACATTTTTTATAGATTTTATTTTACTTATCTATTTTATAATTGGACTTAGATTTATGTAATTCTATACTGTAGTATTTTTCCACAGAATCTCATGAAAGATGACTCTCCATAATCTTTTTATTGTCAGTTATTTCCCAAAATAGTAAATTTTCTTCAATCCCCACCCGCTTTCATCTTTGGGATTGGTTATTGCTTTTTCTTAACCAATGGGTCCCCCTTAGTCTGTTTTTTCCTTATCTATATAAATTTAAAACCCTTTTTCTTGACCCTTTCTATAATTACTTTTGGTATGTATGCTAAAGTTTGCTAAAATATTGGAATTGCATCAAGAACCAATTTAAATAATATCAATTTCCACCACTTGAAAGCCATATATAGCACTGGTTGTTTATTCTTGCCTTAATTCTATTAATTAACTATTCCCAATCCTTTTTCCCATAACCATTAGGATTAAGTGGGAAGCCTATATATTCAAAACCATTTTTGAAGTTAATACATCTAAAAGGAAAAATCTATAGGAATTATCTATTTTCCTCATGATTGAGACTAGTGAAGAAAATGATATATTTTATAAAATTTACTTCCCTATTAGTGCATCCATTATATAGATCCATAATTTCCTTCATATTTCTTGCTTCCCTCTATATTCCTTCAAATAATAATAATGCATCATCCAAAAATAACATATGAAATAAAGATAAATCTATCCCCATCTTAACTCTAGATATTTTCCCTTTGTCTTGACTTCTGAAAATTCTTTCCTTGATCCTTTATCTTTTATGAGAAAGAGTAATGGTGGAAGTGGGCATCCTTGCCTTAGTCCCCTTGATGGGTAAAAAATATTAAAGTTAACACATTTTTTAACATAACAAAGGATGTTGAAGTCAAACAACTCATTATCTGTTTCACCACAAGCGGGGATAAGCCCACATGTAAACATAACAATTTGATATATAAATAGTATGATCAATCATAAACTTTAGGTGATTCTAATTTCATAATCACAAACAGGGGATTTTTTATTTCCATGGTAAGAATACTTTCTTGCACTTTCCTTATTACATCATGGATTTGTCCACCTTCCAAAAACCCTAATTGTTTCTTTGATATTCTTTTTAAAAAGATCCTTTTGATTTTGATTACCAAGATTTTGGTCAATATCATATAAATAAATTTCGCACTTGAATTATTCATAACTTTAAGGGTTATCCTTTTTTAGAATTAGAGCTAAGAAGGTAACATTAAACGATCCAAGATTTTTTTTTTTTTTTTATGCTATTAGCCTCCTTAATCACCCTTAATAGACCCTCTTCCAATTTTTTTTAGAATCCTAATTAGAATCTGGCTGATTTGTATGAGAGCCTAATGAAATTGTGCTTGAGGGTTTGTAAATTTAAAGTGTTGAAAATTGAGTTTTTGAGAGCTTTTATTTTAATTTTTAAACACACAAACCATGAAAATAAACCTTGAAATATGCAGAAACAATAGATAAATACACCATAAAAATAACCACAACACAACAAATGATGAAGGAGTTCACCCCTCCTGGGCTACGTCTCCTTGGTCAAGTTTCAAATGGCTTGGCCCTCTTTAATTATGCTCAAAATGGTGATTACATACATTTACAGTACTCAAATATCTTCAAAAACTGTTCCATCAGCTTCAGAATATCATAAAATGTTTGTCTAGCTTCTTTTTTATCTGAAATTGGTCAAAAATTGAAGTTATGAGTGTTGTGTAGGTAAATCCCCTCTGCGGACAGAGGCGATCCCTCTAGCCCTAGGGTGGGTCTAGTAGCAAGAGGACATGATAATGTGTCGATTCCTAGTTAATGAATGAAATGAGTCGGAATATATTTTCCTATTTGTGATCCAATGCGGTTGTCGTAGCTGTAGCAACGGTCTCCTGATCCTCGCCCCGACACGTCCCGATCCTTCAACAATGGTACTCGGGTGCTTGCACAAAGATCAAATGACTACAATAGCATACAAGACAATAATTGCATTCATAAATAGCTAATTATTCAAGGAGAATTAAACTTATTGCGTAAGATAAATCACATCAACAAAAGACGGGAACCAAAAAATCAGTCATGTATATATTAAGAGAAAGAAAGAGATTACAACCAGAGCCTTGACGTCGTAGCCTCCTTTAGCGGGTCCAGTCAAAACGAGTCTTGAGCATTCGTGAGGGAATTTGGACGTGGCGAGGCAATAAGCCTAAGCTCTCTCTCGACAAAGGTCTCTCTCTGCTCTATCTCACACCAGCTATATCAGACTGTTTTAGCAAAATGTTCAGCAATTCCTATTCAACTAGCTGCATCTATGTGAGAGAGGTGTATTTATAGAAGGAGAGGAGGAGGTTGGGATCCCTCAAATGGTGGAAGGGAGGCCTTATCCTTTGGGAGATTGCCCCAAAAGGAGGAAACAAGAAGCCAAAGGAAGGTACTCGACATTATTCAATCTAACAACCCAAGCTGACTCACTCACGAAATAGTTAGCTTGGAAAATTCTCTTCTATATTTAAATTTTTTTCCAAAAACAGCTCGGTGTGGGCAGCTCACTGAGACAGAGCACCAATGGGCGCGAGGCCCTGTGTTAATTTCCTTTATCAGCACGAGGCCATAAATTCCTACCAGAACCAACCTGTTGGACGGATAAATCGTTCTTGCGGACAAGAAAAATCTCCCTAGTATCCTACGATAACTAGCAACAAACAGACAGATGTAAATTAATTTATCTAGATTATATTTGATCTAGAATTATATATAATGAAGGATTTAGGAATTACCTGTAGTCCAACACTGATTGTAGTCTTATTTCCTATCGCTTTGAATACGTCTCCTTTCGGGATCTGCATTCAAAAACATGAAAGAATCAGAAGCACTTGGAAAATATAGATTAATTCACAAACCATAAATCTATCTTGATGACCAAGGAATTCAAGAAATAAGCCATTTAAATAAACAACTCATTGAGAAAATAGGATCCATTTGTATTATCTTCAATTAAAAAAGGAACCTTACAACCGTGTTTGCCTTGATGTCGTACAGGTCCTTTCGGGGTTCGGAACAAGCGTTTCCTCTACTTTGACAAGCCTTTGCACTCTCTCGAATAACATAAACATGAGTGTGTAATCATTCCCATATGATAATTAGTTAAGAGAGTCTGAGTTTCTCCAGCAATTCTCCTCAAAAAATCTCAAAGCCTAACTCCCCTTGAGGCTGAACTATGGCCTCAATTTATAGCAAAAGAGAAGAGGTTGTAGCTCCAAATAAGAGGGGATAGAATCCTCTTTCAAAGGGATTAAGTTACACATACCAAGGGGTAGGCTCCTTTAATGGAGGGATGAATGTACATGAAAGGAGCGAACTTTTCACCGAATAATTGCTTCCAGAAGCTTCCAGATTCAACCAGCTGGGCTTCCAAATTTTACTTCTGCCTTCACTTTACCTTTTACAGGGAACCACACTTTTATAAGCTTTTCTCTCAATTTCAAGGCTTGGTTTTAGGAACTTGATGTTTGTATACTTCTAAGGGAGTATTGTATGAGTAATGACGAAACCATACAGACAGTAAAACATCATGGTGACAATTTTAGTGTAATAGATTTCCCCTTAAAATGCGAAGTCTGAGACCATTCGAAGTGTGATGTGCTTTATCATTTCGAGGATTACCTTGTGGACACCCCAGTCGGAATCCTGTAAAAACATTCAATGAAAAACACACACACACACACACACACACACACACACACACACATATATATATAATCACTGAGGTAGGCATTCCCATACTTAGATCAAACATTAACTAAAACTTGTTCTGATGTAGAAATGATTTTACTATCACATAAATAATGTAGACACAGTATGGATTCATCCATTTGTTTATGAATAGTCTACTGCATAATGAATAATAAAACTCCTCACAGCTTGGATGGTGGAAACTAGATCCAGGGTCTTGATTTTCGCTACCCGAACTAGTACGATTCTATCCATGCGATTGATTGTGTCAAAGTCGAACACGGTAGAAACCACTTGATTACCAGTCAATGATGTGAACTGTTAACAAGTGTGATAGAAACCACCAACAATGACAATGGCTCTCAAAGTACTCAGTATAATCCATGGAATGCGAATAAATTATCTGAAGTCGAACATTTCATGGAATCGTTTGATCGAAGGTCAATGATGCAACCTGTCGTCGAAGACGAGAAACCTGCCATTAAGGCATGCAGATTCAAAGGTACTGAAGGATTCTAGATCAACTTCCTAGATGATGAGCTGTCGTCGAAAGAAAGTGATTCGTCGTAGGAAATCCCACGACACAAAACCATTAGATCAATTTTTGTAGAAATATTTTTGCAAGGACTGACTCAGGGATGGTCAACGCGAACAGAGACAAATGTTTGCAAATGAACGGTTTATTTGAACTGTCCTCTTGAACACATAACGAAACTGTAGATGGTTTGGTGACAATTGACCTAAGCTAATACCCAAAAACTGGCTGAAGACTTTCAATATGGTTTGATTAATAGGCAAAGGATTTTCCAGGTAGAAGTGTGACAAAAGTGTCGTGTTCAAGAGTGGTAAACTGGTTTTTAAACAAAGTGTGGCAAACAGATTCGTTTTCTCTCTTTTTCCCCCACCATTTATGGCAAGTACCTCTTTATTTTTGACAAGCTTGAGGAGGATAACATTTTCTTGTTATATAAGCTCATCCTTCGGATGAGTCCAACTTAGTTTAAAATCGAACCCTAAGAAGGAGTGGTTCGTTCCTGTTTGTAATCGACAGGTCCTATACTATTAAATTTTAACGAGTCCAGTATAGGAGAAACTCGGTGTTTTTAAATTTTAGGGAGTCAGAAGAAAAACTTAAGGAAACTCCATGGGTGTAATTTTTTGTAAATTTAGTCTCTCAAGCCCGAAAAAGGATAAAATAATACAGGAGAGAACTCTATTGACCATGATTAGTCAATGTATACCTTTTTCGTAAATAGTCCATTTCAGTCCGGAAAAGGGGTAAACTTATACTGAGAGGACGACTGTTCATTTCCTTTAATGAGTTCGAATAGTCAAGTACTCGACAATATTTTCATCTTTAGAGAGTCTGAAAAGGGCTTAAAAGAGAACTCCAAGGTTTTGCTTTTTCGTAATTTTCAAGAGTCCGAAAAAGTGATAAAAGTATACTTAGTAGTTTCGCTTTTTCTATAAGTTTTAACGAGTTCGAAAAAGTGATAAAAATTTACTCACATATTTCGCTTTTCATAATTTTTACCGAGTTTGAAAAAGTGATAAAAAGTATACTCCTTTGTCAAAAGGACCATTTTACCCGAAAAAATCCTGTATTCTGCACAAAAACTCAAAAATTAAACATACCTGTTTATGATTAATAAAAATAATTCGGAAAACAACTTTTCAAAGTGAAAAATAAACAAAATAATATTTTATTTATTCAATAAATCTTATAAAAATGAGTTTTTCTAAATCATTTTTACCATTTGATTTCAGAGTGAAAATTGATAGCTTTTGGTAAAAAACGTTCCATAGGAGATTTCAGAAGATTCGCCTGTCAGAATAAAAAACCGTCAGTTCCAGGTAATCCACATCATCCTTACCTTCATTTTTGTCCTTTTACTTTCTTCATTTAGGGCTTAAATTGTTTTTTAAAGAGGAAAATAGGTTCAAAAATTCGCTCATGGGGGTCCGCAGGTAAAACACATGACACCTGTGGACCCCGAAAATTTTACAAAGGGAAAATTGTCGTGGTCCCGCACCTTATGCATAAGACACGTGCAGATCCATGCACTGTTTTAATGTGAAAAGTGCGGAGGCACCATAAGAAAAAAAAAATGAATAAATCTCCCAAATTAAACCAAATTTTCTCACTCAACTTGTTTCTGATCTTTCAATTTGTCCATTGCAGGATATCTAAAAAGCTTGAGTGGAGAGAATGTGAGCATGAAGAAGTTGGTGAGGCTGCCATGTTACATCTGCCTACATTATGTGTATTGAGAGAATTCGGTTTGTACAAATTTTGGGCCATTCAAGGTATGAGGGCTCAAGTAGATTTACTTACCTGGCTAATAAACAAATGGGATGTACAGGAACAATGCTTTATCATTGGAGGTCACCGGCTCGAAATTGAGCTAGAAGATATATAATTTCTCACTGGTTTATCAAAGAGGGGTGAGCACTCTCTTTGTTTGGGGCTAGGGCAGGTGGCCAGTCTGTCGCTAGCCTTCAGGAAGAATTTTGCAATGAAGAAGCGGACCCCAAGGATAAACGCATTGACATAAAAACCATTATTCGTCCTGAGCTCAAAGTGGTTGCGTTTACCATAACCTGGTTGTGTGGGAGCGCAGTTCCACATGTTGCTACAAGATCCAAAATGCAAACTGCTGTTGACTGCTTTAGAGGCACCATTTTCAATTGATGCGAGGTAGTGTTGGCCAATGTCAAAGGCCAAATGACTAGAGAAAAAAATAGCTGACTTCAGTTGATCATGGTAGAGTCAAAGAGCCTCAGATGGTTCAATGGGTTACATTGATGGCCCGACATAGTGAAGGCGGTGAGGTTGTTCATTTTACCCCAGCATATTTCCATTGGCTGGAGAATCAAATCTTCGTGATAGAAGATTTTCCTTATGCTGGGATATATTTCCGTGGCAATCGAGATATGTCTCTTCCTCCAGGGATATAGTGGGATGACTCAGGTAAGAATCATTTTGACATGTTCTAAATTTAATTTTTATTTTGTTTTTTGAATCGTCCAAAACTGATGACAAAAATTTCAAATGCAGATGTGGGTCCACTTCGACTAGCCACTCTCCGTCCTTTTGATAGGAAACCAGCTGTAGCAGCACCACCACCACAGGATCAGACAGCAGAGGTCCTTAGCGACCTGGAAACCATCTAGAGCGGTTGACTTTAGATATTCCAGAGACTACCATAGATGACATTCCACTTTGCTTACAGAGATATGTTATCGGGGTTCTGGGACCGTTTAGGAGATTTCTGAGCAAGGTGGCATAGGATGTAGTGTTTTATCGTGATCATCACCATGGATAGTGGATGATTGATATTGTAGAATTATATCATTTTTTGTATCACTTTTTTCCGATCATAAGGAATTTTGAACCTATGATCGAGGATGATGTAATATTTTTGAAAACACTACTCTTATGCTATGATATTACTACTATTTCCAGTTATCAGTCTTAACATGTTATCGAATGTTATTTTGATCTACTGCTTTAATTATTGCAAATGTCTATTTATAACACTAGAAGCTACTGCATCAGCTAATGTGTTTAAATTTCTTGGAATGTGTTGATACTCAATATAATCAAATTCTCATTCCAAGAGACGAACTTTCAAAAATAATCTTAAAAAAACTGGGTTTTTAATTGCATATACTCTATTCAATTGTAATACAACGAGTTCAGAATATAACCTAACAATCAAACTTTGAATTCCAAATGAAATGGAATCAAACAATAACTCAATAACTGCGTTATACTCTGCAATATTCTTCGTTGTTTGATCGAGGCTTACCCCATGCTTAGATACCAACTCATCAGTGGGTGAATAAATAACCTACGCTGCGGAAGAAATATTCCGTGTACTACGACAAGCACCATCAGCAAAACAAATGTATGTTTGAAGGGACGTTGACATTTGCAAAATCAAGAGTGATCCAGATAAGCAGAGATAGTAGTAAAAGCACACTTAAACTAGGCACGCTCTTCTAATCTACAACATGCCAGCTTATGAAAAAAACTAATATACAGGGAAGATCTCCACACAAGAATCAAGCATAATATCTCTTCAGATAAAGCCCATTTCTGGGTTTGCCTAAAGAGACCCTGTCAAAGTTAATTAGTTCATAGGCCCCTTTTGCAAGATTTTTCTTGACAATATAAGGACCATGCCACATGGGTTCAAATTTCCTAACCCCTAGCTTATTGTTAACTTGATCATAAACCAAGACTAGGTCTCCTTCTTAGAAAATACGAGGTGTAACACTTCTATCATACTGAGCTTTCATTCGTTTCGCATGAGCTTCGGTAGCTAATGAAGTGGTGCACAGATTCTCATCTAATTGAGATAAGTACAAAAAGCATTTCTCCTCTTCAGAAGTGGTTGGTAGTAACTCTATGGATAGTTGGAGTGACAATATCTCGCATTCAATTGGTAATACCGCTTCTAAACTGTAAACCAGTTGAAAAGGGGTAAAACCTGTCGATGTTTTTGCTGAGGTTCGATATGCCCAAAGTGCTGAAAAAAGCATGGTATGCCAATTTGATTTATGAATTCCAATGATTCGTTTGATCATGGTGACTAAAAATTTATTGATAGCTTCAACCAGACCATTAGCCTGCGGGTAATATGGTGTAGAACTGTCATGGCGCAGGCCAAGTTGATCGGTCAGTTCGGTCATCATGGTGTTTCAAAAATTACTCCCATGGTTAGTAATTATCGCTTGGGGTACACCAAAATGAGCAATCACATGATTGAACACGAAAGTAGCTACAATTTTTCCATCTGCCGCAAATGTAGGCATCGCCTCGGCCCATTTGGTAAAATAATCTACTGCGAGAATAATATACCCATGCCCCCCGCCCGAGTGAGGGTTACATGTAATGAAGTCAATGCCCCATTTTGAAAAAGGACCGACAAAAATTATAGCGTGAAGAGGAGCAGGTGGTGCACGCATATTTCGATCAAAGATTTGACAGTTGTGGCATTTTCGAATAGTAGAAATACAATCTTTAAATAAGGACGACCAAAAATAGCCAGCGTGCAATATATTTTGGGCTATGGCATACCCAGACATATGATCGCCACATGCTCCAAAGTGACAGTTATTTAAAACCTTTTCAGATTCATCAAGAGTGAGACAACATCGAAAAACAGGTTCTGCACCACGACGGTATAGTGTGTCACCAACAATATGATATTGTTGAGATTGGAAACGGATTTTTCGTCGTTGGGACCATGAGATTTCTGGCCGAAAAGTTTGGGTTTGGAAATAAATTATGATATCTCCATACCAAGGATTGATGGTACTGATAAGAAACAAAGATTCATTCGCGATCAGATGTTTTTCCACAGTTTCTATGTCAGTACTTGGGAAGTCACACATAAGTTCAACGAATACCAATGATTTATTTGATTTGGATTTTTCAAATTCCAAATCAAAATCATGTAGGATAACAATCCATTTGGAGTATTTTCCCCCTAGCATTTTTTTGGTCAAAATATACATCATAGGGTTACAATCAGAAATCACTGTTGTTTTGCGTAACAGTATGTAATGACGAAATCGTTGGATAGCTTGAACTGCTGCCAAGGCCAATTTCTCTACATGTGAGTATTTGATTTTAGTTGGATGCAGATTGCGACTGAGATAATAAATCACATGTTCGTTGTGGAATTCATCTTTTTAAACTAAGACCATGCCAATCGTAGAATTGGAGGCTCCTAGGTATAAAAAGTAATCCTGGTTGTAATTGGGAGGATGCAATAATGGTGCATGGGCCAACGCGTGTTTAAGAGCATCAAAATATGGATCTGCGATCTCGTCCCAAAAGAAAGGAATATTCTGCTTTAACAACCTGGTAAAATCTTTGGTTAACTCGGCATAGTTAGGAATGAATTGGTGTAAAAAGTTCGCTTTCCCTTGCAAAATTTGGAGTTGGCGAAGAGTAGAAGGAGGAGGTAAATTGATGATAGCGTCAACTTTCGATGGGTTGACACGAATGCCTTCCTTTGAGACAACAAATCCCAAAAATCATCTATATTCAACAAAAAATACACATTTGCTAGGATTCAGACGAATCCTATAATGCCTACATCTCATAAATATAGCTCGTAGATGAGTAAGATGATCTGATCTGTGTGATGAATGAGCAAGTAAATCATCGAGATAGGGTTTCACAATGTGTTTAATGTCATGAAAGGCATAAGGCATTGCCCCCTGAAAAGTTGCGCCAGCGTTCTTAAGTCCAAAAGGTAATTTGCAGTAAGAAAAAGTCTCCCACGGATAAATGAAAACTGTTTTGGGTTGATCAGTAGGGAGTATTTTGATTTGATTGTATCCCAAAAATCCATCCATAAACGAAAACATTTCACTTCCGGCACAATCGTCAATAATTTGATCGATATAAGGGGTTGGATAATTGTCTTTTGGACAAGCTTGATTTATATCCCTATAATTGATAAATACTCGTATCATCCCTTGTTTTTATTAACAGGAACAATATTAGATACCCAATCCGTTAAAGGAATTGGATAAATAAAACCTGCACGAAGTAATTTCTCAACTTCTGCTTTAATAGCGACAACTTTTTGCGGATGTATCTGACGTAATATTTGTCGGACATGTTTAGCATCTAGGTATGTTTTAATTTCAAGAACAACAATTGATGGATTGATTCCTAGCATTTCTTCATATGACCAGGCAAAAATGTCACATAATTCTTGAAATAGGGCTTTATATGTTTGGATTTCATCTGGCGTACAAGAAGCACCTATATGAATGTTTTCAACAATTCCTGGTTTCAATGAGATGTTAATAGGAACTCTCGTAGAAATGTTTGCTAATTTCAATTCAGAATTGGAATTCGTGAGAGGATTCTGGGGTTCGTTGACATAATCAGTGGTAAAAATGGAGGAAAAATCAGTTTCAAAATGATCGAGATCAGGTAAAAACGAAGATCAATGATGCAGATCTTCCCATGGTAATTCTTCTATAGACAAAAATTCACGAATATGCTCATCAGTATTGAATACTTGTTGAACAGGATCCAGAATTGATGTCGAAGCTAAGCTCGATACGGAAAGTGATTCCTCGTTGATCACATTCACTAGATCAAGTTTAGTTGAAGGAGTATCAGAAAATGACTGTACTGCCTGATATGCTAATTCAAAAGGACTCAAAGGCATCGCACCATCGAAAGAATCCAGTTATGAGTCTGAAGGTACTATCCAAGGATCATTAAAGGAAATAGTACTTGATGTAATCATATTGATATTATTAATAGGAGGTGGTATGTTGGGATCAGGCAGGGAAAAAGTTCCCAGTAAAGCAAAATCTTTAATTAAACCTACTCCAACATCTTTATAAGGGATAGTCAATTTTTTGACATTTTGGATGCTATTAGTAGTGGCTGGGTCGAATGAATAATATGAGAGATGATCTATTTTTACGATCTTTCCTTTATGAGGAAACATGATGAGACGAAAGACCGATGATACAACAACAATCATGGTGTAAGACCAACTGCGACCTAGGAGAAGGTTGTAATCCAGAGGGGCATCAACCACTTCCACATCTACATTAACGGTTTTTCCTTCGACCTCTATAGGTAGATCCTGTAAAATACCATATGTGTGGAATCCTCTTCCATCAAAATCTTTGAGGATAGTTGACGATTGGTTAAGCGTTAGAGAACCAAGTGATTTCCAAAATTTTAACGACATGATACACGTAGAAGCCCCTTCATCAATAACAGTACGAAAGCAACGTTTGTTTTTGACTAAAACTGGAATTTGAAAAGCCATTTGATGAGGTAGGCGGGGTGTAAAATTTTCCAAATCGAAGATCATTAGGTTCGAATCCTGAAGATCTATAGCTTCTATGGCTGGCAATAGTAATTTTCTTTGGGCTGGACATGATTGCAACACTTCCAAAGTCGACATTACTGAAGGGGAAATCGCCAAGTCTTCAACAATATTGTAGTTCTGAGCAGCTCTCGCATGTGGATTGAAAGCTGATTTACAAAGTACACCTTTAGCAGGCGATTTGATTACTAAGTCAGGATTTTATTTCTCGATCTATAATGGATCAGAAACTGAGGGAGATGTAGTTGATGCTGAATTATAATTTTCTACTTCTTTATCACCAATAGGATTTTTACTACCATAATCTTGCGATCGTGTCGCAACCATCAAGATATCTTCTAGCGTATTCAAGGAAGATCCAATCATGTTACTATCTTGAGCAGGAAAGGGATCCTTCAAGACAGCAGGTATGGGCAAACCCTTAACAAATTTCAATACCTCTGCTCTATGCAGGCACTCTTTAGTAAAATGATCCTCATCATAGATCATACAAGGATAACGAGGTTTTCGTTTATCATCAGTTGGTTCAGTTTTATCATTTTTATCTTTTGAAGATGATTTTTTTTTTTTTATTCTTACCTTTCTTCTTACCACCAGTTTTAGGTTTGGCTGTAGATGATTCTACAACATGAATATCGGCGGAAGTTTAAATGGAAGAATCTCATTTTGGTGAATCGACTAAAGTTATAATAGGAGAAGTTGTCTTGGAAGATTTATTCTTACTATTGCTAATGTTAACAGAACCAATTACACCATTAGCAACATGAGATCCTGAAGGAGTTGTAGTTAACCGATCAGGTCTTCGTAAATCGGGGATTTTTTCATACAAAGTACCTGATTGTGTATATACAAGGTCAAGGTACTGATCTTGAGCAATGACTTGCTCTTCTGCAAAAACGCCTCCTTTGGCCACATCTTCAGTAATTTTGGGCAATAACGATTTGATAAACCATTCAGCCAAAATCTGATCCGAAATAAATACTTTCACCAAAAATATCCTATGTCTCCATTCATGAATGTGATAAGATATTTACGTAGACGTATATTGTTTTAATGAGGTAAAAAATTCCGTACCATTGTCGTATCTGAATGGTAATTGAAAATGGGTTAAGAAAGCAGTAGCTAGTGCATTAAAATTATTAAATAAGCCTCGTGGTAACTCAAAGTACCATTTGGAAACTAGACCAATGAGAGTTCTCTGAAAAATACGTAATCGAATCGAATAATCGATTAGTGAATCGGATGCACACCAGAGGTGATAAGTCATAACATGATTAGATGGATCTTCTCCTGATTTACCTTCAAAATTTGGAATATCACCAGGCAACTTATTAGGCATCGGCGGCCAATATGGAAGATAAAAAATGGGATCATTCGTAAGGCGTGATAGATCAGGTAAATCTAAAGTTGTTATGAATGGTAACCAATGGCTAGGGTCTTGATAACCTTGTGTGATCAAACCAGTTCCAGGAGGAGGATATCCAGGATATCCTGGAATTGGATGTGCATTGGGAATTGTGAAACCTCCTAGATAACCAGGATTAACCGTAACAAACTGGGGTTGTTGAGGTACTTGATAAGTATACCCAAGATGCAATTGATACTGATATGTTGGATTTTGTGTAGCATTTCCAAATTGATACTGCCCCAGGTACGGTTGATAAGTAAATTGTGGTTGACTAGTGAGAATCGTACTTGTACCAGATTGTCCTGCAGGTATCTGGACTGTAGTCTGAATTGTAGGTCCTGACTGTGGCACAAATACTTGAGGAATTTGTACTGATACAGGGGTAGTAGAAACAGGAGTTTCAGATACTCCAGAAATAGGTGTGGTAGGTTGAACAGAAGTTGCAGCAACAACAGAAGATTGAGGAAAAGTTCTAGGTGGACTAGGCCCAAGCTGATGAACAGGATTATGTGTAGAGACTTGAATGGTAGGTTGGACAGGTTGCTGGGTTGGACCATAACCTATGGGCTGTCCAGGTTTATTAGGTAGCTGCACATTGGGTTGCCAAGTCTTTTGAATTTGAGATGGATCCCACATCGTATTAATTCAGGGATATTGACCCATAAAAGGTTGTGCATATGAAGGACCATAACCAGGTTGAACGTAAGTTTGATAATTAACTGGAAAATTTCCAGCTCCTTGTAAGAATGGTTGACCTAAAGGAGGTTGAAAACCTTGAGTTGGGTACTGACCTTGAGGTTGATATTGACTTTGAGGCATGTACTGCATTTGGGGTTGATATTGACCCTGAGGTATGAACTGACTCTGGGGTTGATACTGACCCTGAGGTATGTACTGTCCTTGAGGTTGATATTGACCTTGAGGTATGCACTGTCCTTGAGGTTTCTACCTAGGCTATAAATATTTTCCCACAGGTTGACCTCCAGCTGGTAAAAACTTACCCTGAGGTTGCCCTCCGGGCAGTAATTGACTACCTTGAGGTTGCCCCCCAGGCGGTAACTGACTTCCTTGAGGTTTCCCCCCAGGCGGTAACTGACTTCCTTGAGGTTGAGGATTTGGAATATTTCCAGACATCATAAAAATCTGTTCTGTGTTCAACGTTCCAGTGTTTGTTTCATTTGTACCAGATGATAACATTTGTTCAATTGGTTGAGGAGATGCTCCTGAGAAGGTACCAGAGAGCGAATGGTATCCCGGAGGAACAAACAAACCACCGTGTAAAAATGTTTCTGGAGATTCAGAAAACATAGATGACTCACCTGACATAACTAATGAAGGTTGATAACCTCTTGGTGTAGGGTAAAAAGGAATTCGGGGTGGTGAATAAGTAAGACCTGCGTTTTGTAAAAAATATGTCAATGATAAATACCAACCGTCAATTCTAAAAGGATTGTAGAATATTGATTCACGCTCTCTAAGATTCAAATTTTCTTGGGTTTCAGGAAGAACTACGTCTTCATCTGGACCAACAAGTTCTTCAATACATATGAGATCAAAAGGAAGATTTTCAGTTATGTGATGTATTACTCTAGGTGAATCAAGATCACTAGAAGTTGGAGTAACAAATCCTGAGGATGATTACAACACAACAGGTTCAGTTTCTGGCTTAGAAATTTCAGGTTTTTCAGCTAATTCAAAGGTTGTAGAAGCAATGTCAGTGATTTCAGAAATTGAAATTGGCTCTTGAATATATTATGCTGTTTCTGATTGATTTACTTCATGATAATAAGGATGAGTAATTATGGAAGATTCTCCTGGTTCCGTTGATCTAATTCTACTGGTAGTATGTGGTACCAGAGCTTTCATTCCTTCAAGTTGGCTTGGTGTATACTCAAGGGGTTTCCCCTGAAGTCTACGCGATTGTCTTGGTAATTCAGCCATGATTAAAACTTCTTAATCACATGCAATCAAAGAAAATTTCAATCAAAAGTCCTATAGTCACTAAGGAGACAATCAAATGATCAAACGCTTATAAAATCTGGGAGATCAAACCACACACAAACAATAGATTCCCACACTAAAAACACTAGTTGGCGATGAAATCCAACATCGTATTATTTTAATGTAGAAATGGCGGTTGGAATAGTTTACCCCGACACCCTGCTTAATGAAACAGACCGGTGAAAATTCTTCCACTTAAACCATCTCAAATGAAGATAACCCTCCAGAGAGTCCAAGTGAGTCTAGTCGACGTCTGCTCCAGGTACAATGGGATCTTTCCTCCACTATCACCTTAGGAAAAAATCTTAAAGTTTATGGTCACTAAGGTCACCAACATGAACAAATACACCTGGGGGAACAGTCTACGATCTGATATACGCGCAAGGGTAGAGTAACAAAGCTCAATCCCCTTGAAGGCTCCTTGACATAATCCAAGGTATATCGACAAGTGACCCTAGGCTCCTCGACAATGGTCAATCCAAGGTTTACTGTTGTTAATACGCACACATCTTCTATCGTTCCTAATGAGATAGAATTGATCACCTCACTGGTTTGGATATGATCTTATGCTTGACTCCTTTAGGAGGAGCTTCCCAGAGCATACAAGCTACTATTGGATTTTTCCTACCGCAAGATCAACTACTTGTTTGTTTTAATTGTCTTGGAGAGTTAATTACTCCCTACTCCAAGACACTAGCCTAAGCTATGTTGGCGAAAATGGTTCTAGAAATACAAAAATTACAAGATTGATTTTAATTTAAGCGTTGATTTTAATAGGATGTTTCTTAGGAAAATAGGTGCAAAAATGAAACTTTGATGATATGTAGTGACCCGACTCAAAACACACTAAAAATGTATCTATTATGAGAAACAATTCATTTCCTTTCAATGAATTCTATCTAAAAGAAAGAGTTGAGAAATGCAATCTTTTAAAACAATTCTTTCCTTCAAAACAAGAACACATGAAATAAATCTTATCTCATGAGAACTTAGAATGATTAATTGCTCAAAAAGAAATCCTTTTATTCTTTAAGATCAAAACTACAATAAAAAATTCTCCAAAAGAAAACTACAATTTCTAGAAATAAAACTCAAAACTAAAAACACTAATTTCGAGATCTAAAAATTCTAAGAATTAAATCCGAAATCAAAAGTTCAAATATTTTGAGGATGTTTTTCTTAGTTTGTAATCTAACTAAGAAATTCTTTGCTGAAATCAGCAAAAACTCAAAAACATCCAATTAATGCTTTTTAAGTGAAATTCAAAACTTAATGAAAAAGTTCTTTAAAGATTTACAAATGAGAAAATGGGATCTAATTCTCATAAAACAATTTCTTCTATGAATTCAAAGACTCAGCAAGAAAACAATGAAATACCAGTGATCTAAGGTATACAGAGGTTTCTAATCTTTGAGTGACACAAAGACAAAGCAAAAATCACTTATAACATGCAGATCTTGTAGAAAATCATTCAAAACTTAAAAATGCTGAAAGAAACTCTCAGAAAAATCTTTCTGACAGAACATACAAGTCTGGGTACATACTGAGAATCTTACAAGCCGATCCTAGAAAAGAGAATTTTAAGTTTTTCAAAAAATTTTCTCAGGGTCCGCAGGTTTTAGTGTAAACAGGTGCGGTGCCGCACTATGTATACAGAAAAACAACGGATATGGCCGCACTGTGCCTAAAGAGAAAGTGCGGAGACCAGAAAACTTAAAGGAAAATAAAAAATTCTAAAGCACTTTTCAGGGATTCTACAGGAATAAATTACCCAAGGCAGTATCAATGAATCAAAATCAGGAAAATAGTTTCACAAGTCGAAAATAAAAGAAAACTAAGTTCAAGATCCATTCCCCAGTGGAGTCGCCATTTTGTTGGACGGATAAATCGTTCTTGCAGACAAGACATATCTCCGTAGTATCCTACGATAACTAGCAACAAACAGACAGATGTAAACTACTTTCTCTAGATTATATTTGATCTAGAATTATCTAGAATGAAGGATTTAGGATTTACCTATAGTCCAACACTGATCATAGTCTTCTTTCCTATCGCTTTGAATACGTCTCATTTTGGGATCTGAAATAAAAAACATGAAAGAATCAAAAGCACCTGCAAAATATAGATTAATTCACAAACCATAAATCTATCTTGATGATTAAGGAATTCAAGAAATAAGCCATTTAAATAAACAACTCATTGATAAAACAAGATCCATTTGTATTATCTTCAATGAAAAAAGGAACCTTACAACCGTGTTCGCCTTGATGTTGTACAGGTCCTTCCAGGGTCCGGAACAAGCGTTTCCTCTACTTTGACAAGTCTTTGCACTCTCTCGAATAACATACACATGAGTGTGTAATCATTCCCATATGATAATCAGTTAAGAGAGTCTGAGTTTCTCCAACAATTCTCCTCAAAAAATCTCAAAGCCTAACTCCCCTTGAGGCTGAACTATGGCCTCAATTTATAGCAAAAGAGAAGAGGTTGCAACTCCAAATAAGAGGGGATAGAATCCTCTTTCAAAGGGATTAAGTTCCACATACCAAGGGGTAGGCTCCTTTAATGGAGGGATGAATGTACATGAAAGGAGCAAACTTTTCACCCAATAATTGCTTCCAGAAGCTTCCAGATTCAACCAGCTGGGCTTCCAAATTTTACTTCCGCCTTCACTTTACCTTTTACAGGGAACCGCACCTTAAATGAAGAAAAAGTGCAGCTGGTTCCGCATGTTCTAGAAGAAACAGATGCTGCACCGCAGGTAATACTAAGAGAAAGTGCAGTACAAGTATTTTTATGACTTTTATAAGCTTTTATCTCAATTTCAAGGCTTGGTTTAAGGAACTTGATGTTTGTAGACCTCTAAGGGAGTATTTTATGAGTAATGATGAACCCATACAAAAATTCAATAGAGGAAATGTTCTTCTCATGGCAAGGGATGCAATGAAACTTTTGCAAGGCATGACACTTCATATAAGTCACAGAAATGGTCCTCCAATGTGTGGGATTGGGATTGCAAGGACGGTGACAAAATGCTGTGTAACAGATGCCCCCTAAAGCATGAGGTTCGAGAGAGAGGGAGGAGTGAAATGCTTTACGAGAATGCGTTCGAACCAAACACCACTGTTGGAAGACTTGCAAGTACAAATACAACTGATATCTATGATACATGAACATGTGGCATGGGCACGAACATCCATAATAGAGTACATAAAAACTGAGATCCGAGGTATGGACACAACCATCCATCAAGAAGGATCAAAAAATAGACTCAGGTATGGTCGCAGCCATCCAATCAAAAGAGTCATGCATATAGTCATGATAAACCAAAATATCTCACAGCCTGGATCTCATCAGATAAAACTCAGGGTCTTGCGCTCCATCTCGACCCAAACAAGTACAAATTCAAGAATGCGAATATGTGAGATGAAGTCAAACATGCAAGAAAGTCACCTGATTACCAGCCAATGATGAAAGCTGTTAACATGCGTGAGAGAAAGCACCAATAATGAAAATGGTTCTCAAGGTACAAATAGTACAATCCACAGAATGTGAACAGTGATCTGGCGTCGAACACCTGCAGAATCACACGATCGAAGGCCAATGATGTGGACCTGTCATCGAATGTGAAGAACTTGCCATTGAGGCATGCAAGCTCTAAGGTATCGGAAGGGAGTCTCTAGATCAATTTCCTGGATAATGAGCTGTAGTCGACAGGAAGTGACCCGATCAAAGGAGGGCCATAATGTTTCCCACATCATTGAAACGAGATAGAGGAGCATGATGATAGTGAATCAACACAAAAAGAGGATCAGAGGGAGGTTGAAAACTGCAATCGAAAACTTCACTTGAACATATCAACGACACGACTCCGAATTTGGCAGTATTTGACATCAAGGGATCTAAGGTCATGATGATGTGGCAAAGAGCGGATGAGAGGTCAAAACAGATTACCCAAACCTATGGAGGCAAAAAATGATGAAATGAGATGTCCCCAAACCGACACAAATGCAGATGAGTGTCATGTTCAAGAGCGACATACTGCCGACACAACTGAGAACTGGTTCCATTTTCCCCCATCCCTATTATTTTTGGAAAACAAGCTTGAAGGGTAGCATGTGCTTGTCATGTAAGTTTTTCCTTCGGACAAATCCATCCTAGTACATTTTATGAGCCCTAGGAAGGAGTAACTCGGTGACATCATGGTGATGGTTTCCAATGTCATTTAGTTTTAATGAGTCTGACAAAGGAAGAACTCATCATCTTTTCATGTTTAGAGAGTTTGAAAAGAAGCGGAAAAGAAAACTCCAGTAGTCCCTTTTCGTAGGTAGTCTCACAGATCCGAAAAGGTAGAAAACTGTGTCTGAGAGAACCTCTTAGTCGCAATAGGCTAAGGTATTCCTTTTTCATAAATAATCTCTCCCAACCCGAAAAAGGGGTAAACGTATACTGGGTAGATATCATTTTGTAGCCATTTAATGAGTTCAAAATGACAAGAGTCTCGACAATCTTTTCAATTTTAGAGAGTCAGAAAAGAGCTGAAAGATGACTCCAATAGTGACTTTTTCGTGTTTTTACTGAGTCCAAAAAAGTATAAAATATAACTCATTACTTCATCGCCGTTACGTTGAAAACCTATCACTGCATTGGGTTCTGACAAGTTATAAAATGCCAAATATGGTAAAAATAAATTACTTTTCACTTTTACTTCTTGTGAGCAATTTGTTACCCTTTTTCACTGCGATTTTGCGGCGTTGACAACAGGAAATCTGGAAGACCAATCTCGAATCCATCAGTTCCAGGTAAGAGCTAACATCCTTCCCTGCATTTTGACTGTAATTTCATTACTTGCAACCCAAAATTTGTGAATATATGGGGGGAATTTGCAAAAATTAGGGCACGATGGTTGGCACGGGTATCAGGTACGGATCCGCGCCGACCGTCCTAAAATTTGAACGGGGGCACGCCAATTGGCGCGAATGTTGCTAAAATAGTCGTGCCAACCGTGACAGTCAATTTTAGCATGTAATGTTAAACAAGGAGGCCCAAATTAATCATTCAAAAGCTTCGGATTTGGCTAATGAAAATCATATGAATGTTTTTGCAGGTGTGAAAAGACAAAATGGTGATCGAATGGAAAGAATGAGAACACAATGAAGAAGATGAGGAAAGCATGGGAAATAGAAGATGCATGGAAGCTCTCAGAGATTGTGGGCTCAATAAATTCTTTATGACACCATGTCTCAGAGCTCAACAAGAGCTGTTCAGTACTTGATCAGTGTCAGGGACGTTGATTAGGAAAAACTCATTATTCATGACCAGGAACTTGAGATTGAAGTCTCAGATGATTATTTCATAACCAGACTGCTGCATAGGGGGGAAGTACCAATCTTGACTAGCACCCCACCCTCAATGGAGAACATGAGTATGTTTATTGACAAGGTGTGCCGAGGGGCAAGGAAAGGATCGGGAAGCGGAAAAGTGGACATCCAAACTATTCTAGATTTAGCACTAAAGGTAGTGTTGCACACCATCACACAAGCTGCTGGATCGCAGGTGCCATACGAGGCCACAAAAACACAACTAATTCTTGCTGTATATTGGATGGCACCGACCCTCTACAACTGGGCAGAGGCAGTGACAATCAACATGAAGTGTCAACTGACAAAATGCAAGAAAACCAAGCTGAAGAAGTTCGGCTACGGGTCCATATTGGTATCTTTCATCTTGGAATGACTACCAATATTGCAGCGCCATGAGGTAATATTTGCGACACCACCAAAGTAGGAGCCACGGATGGCCCATTGGGCAGCTCTGATGCTAAGGTCACGGGGCAGTCAACAGATGTCCTGGAGACTGGAGTTCTTTGAGTGGCTCTGTCGACAGCTGATCATCGTGGTGGACTGGCCCTACTCTGGCATAGATTTCACTAGTGATGCAGATCTCCCGCTCCTAGAAGGAGAGGATTGGGATGAAGTACTGGGTAAGACTCATTTTTTATTTTGATGAGTATTTTGATTTTTTTTTGTTATGGATGTTCTTACATTAATCCATGTAATTACAGATGTTGGCCTCGAGAGACCTGCAGGTATGTTCCTGATAGCATGACAGATTCCTCGCGACTTTGATGTGGCCCCTCATGGTGAGGGAGGCGAGGAGGAGGAAATCATACGAAACTTGGAGGGAATCTCCCGTGGGATCCCGGACTATGCACGATTTGATGATGTTCATTGTGCATACTAGAGACACACTACAGGGGTATCAAACGGTTTCCACCACTTGTTGAGGTGGCTTTTACGGGCCATGACATGTTATCATGAGCATCACGCCGAGTAGACACCTAAGTTCTATTTCCACATATTTTTGAGAGACATGATGTCTCAGGATGCAACTGGAACATACATATTTTTTGAACTTATGATGCACATGGATGAAAACACTTAATATATATATATATATATATATATATATATACACACACACATATATTTTCCTCTATGAATCTTGTCAGGTGATGATGATTTTTTACAAATTACGCAAATTTCTATGTAATAAAATGTTAGATATTGTATAAGTTAATGCATTCATTCGTCTAGGAATATGTTGATATGTAATGTAATCAAAATTTTAAACGAACACGCAAATACAACCTTAATATGTGAGGGTTTCTAACAGAATAATGTCCATTAAGTTGAAGAACGACAAGCTGTGAGTCTAGGTTAAAAATCAATGCACGAATGTCGAGAGCAATGGCCTCGGTCAATAGTTCAATAAAAACACTATATTCAGCGACATTGTTTGTAGTTCATCCTAGATAGATACCTTGAAGGTCTATCTACTCACCAGCAGGATCATAAATCACCCAGGCTGCTGAAGACAGGTTCCGGGTACTGCGGGAAGCACCATTTGCGAAACCGACATAAGGGGTAAAAGAAATCTGCACAATAAGCAACGATCCAATAAGCAGGAAAACGCTTGCAAAGCACACCAAGCCAAAAATGTAAAAAAATAAAAAGAACACCTATGTACACAAAACATGCATGAATGACTCATGCATAGCATTTTTTAAGATACAACCAATTTCTGGGTTGATCTATAGGATGAACTTCATAATCAATAAGCTCATAAGCCCCATTCCGCAAAACACGTTTAACAATGTAGGGCCCATGCCACATGGAGTTGAATTTTGCATGCCCCCATCTTATCGTGAACTTGGTCGTACGGGGAGCGAGTCTCATATGAAGGAATGAGGGGACAACGGCGGTAGGAAATGGGCTTTGACCCGCTTTTTTGTGCTTCAATGAGCAGACAACAAAGCGGTGAGTTTCATCTATCCTTTCTAAATAGAAAAGATGCTCTTCTTGGCGAAGTCATTGGCAAAAAAATCAGCAAACTAGTTTGAGTTTGAGCAAGAGTATTTCACATTCAATTCTGGAGGTAGCTTCCAAAATTTGAATTGATATAGCTAGAATGGAGGCAATCAGACATCCTTTGCGAGGTTCGGTATGCCCCAAAGGTCCGAAAACAACGAGATGCCGGACACTATGTCAAATGATACGATTGAAGCATAGTGGCAGAGAAATTTGTTCCATTCAACGGCCATTAGCTGAGGATAACTCTGCTGATAGATACCGTGATGCGAGACCCAGCAGAGTCAACTCATGCACCATCGAATGCGAGAAGATGGGAACCATGATCACGATGACTTTAGGGACAACAAACCTAGAAATGACATGATTGAATAGAAACTATGCTATTATCTTACCGTCGATGACCGTAAGTGTAGGCATTGCTTTCTAAAATGTAGCCCCAACATTTTTCAAACCGAAAGGGAGCTTTTTATAAGTGAAAGTACCCCAAGGATAGATAAAGGCAGTCTTATGTTGATCAGTTGGAAGAATATTAATCTAGTTGTACCCAGAAAACTCGTCCATAAGGGAAAAAATCTCACTCCCAACACAATCATCAATGATTTGATCAATAAAAGGAGTGGGATGATTATCGTTAGGGAAAGAATCATTAATATCATGGTAATCAACATAGACATGAATGGTACCTTGTTTCTTATCTACAGGAACAATATTGGAGGCCCATTCTGTCAAGGGAATCAGATAGATAAAACCAACTTTAAGAAGTTTTTCAACTTCTCCCTTAATAGCGGCAGCCTTTCTAGGGTGCACAGGACGAAGACGCTGGCAAACAGGCTTTGCATCAGGATATGTAGGAATCTCATGCACCACTATACTTGGATCGATGCTAGGCATCTCTTCATAATACCATGCAAATACGTCATGAAACTCGCGGAAAAGGCTAGTATAGACCTGAACCTCATCGGAAGAACAAGTCACCCCAATATGGATGTTCTCAACAATTCCCGGTTTGACGCTAATGTCGATAGGCATCGTTTGTGTGATATTACTCAAGTTACATTTCATAAAGACTTCATGTGTCAGAATAGGTGTTTGACGCAGAGGAGAAGGAACTTGAGAAGAAAACCTCTCAAGACATGTAGACATGGCCCCAGGGCCAGGCATGAATGAGGAACAATGATGACTATCATCCCAAGGAGGATCCTTGAGAGACATAGTTTCCATGATTGCTTCATCAGATGGAAATACCTTTTTCAAGGGATCGGGAAAATCCAAATCGCTGAGCCAAGGGGATTGAGAATAAGTATCAGGAGACATACCCAAAGGAGCATGATCAGGAGGCGGAGGATCGAAAGCTGAAATAAGTTCACAATAATCAATCTTAATCGGACTTTAACGACATCTAATCTCCAAATGAATCAATCTGCTCGGGTGAAGGGATGATCGACGAATTGTTGGAACTGGAGATTATATTAACTTGAATAGTGTTGGGTAGAGGAAGAGGAAAAATACCCATGAGGGCAGGATCTTTGAAGAGACCCGACCTTACACTGTTGTAAGGCATAGGAATTTGATCTATGTACGGAATTTTGTTCTTGAAAGAAGAAGTGAAGAACAAAAACTGATCAACAGTAACGATCTTTCCTTCGTGCGGAAATCGAAAAACACGAAAGAGAGTCGACGGAATGCACAACATGGCATGGGTCCAACTGCGATTGAGGAGAATATTGTAATTTAGCTTGGTGTCAACTAATTCAACCTCGACGTTGATTTTTTTCCCTTCTAAGGTAATCGGTAAACTAGCGAGAACACCAAGAGGTTTAGATTCCCTTCCATCAAATTCTTCTAGAGAATTTTGAGATGAATTCAGAGCTGGAGAATCGATAGCTTTCCAGCAGGCAGATGACATGACACACATAGACGCACCCTCGTCCACGACCGCTCGATGGGTATTGAGTCCATTAATGCCAACTTGTATGATAAGCGCAAGCTGGTGAGGGAGACGTGGGATGAAATTCTCCAAGTCAAAATTTATAAGGCTTGAATCAGCAGGATCAACCCCATCGATGGCAGATAGTAAAGCCATCCGTTGAGATGGACAAATCTGAAGTACTTCTAATGTAGACATCGCAGATGGTGCCTGAATCAAATCCTCAACAATACTCTAATGTTGAGAAGCACGTGCATCAGGATTGTAAGAAGACTTACAGAGTAAACCTTTGGAAGGTGGCCGTACAACAGGCTCAGTATTGGGCCTTTCAATCTAAAGAGGGCTAGAAGTAGGCAGAGGAGGATGGCCATCACCGATCTCTTTCCCCACTGCCTGACGCGGTTCGGTATAATCTTTCGACCCATTAGCTATGGAAATGGATGCATAACCGTTCATCATGAAAACCTGAGAGCCAAATGGGGCAGAGGACTGAGGTTTCTCTACCAACTGAGTCTGCTGTGATGGAAATGGTTCTTTGAGAACAACTGGAGTTCCCTAGGTGCCTTTGAGAAATCGACTCACTTCGGCCGGTCGAGGACAATCCTTGGTGTAGTGCTCTTCATCACAAATCAAGCAAGGATACTTCGGTTTACGCTGTGAACCATCATCAGCATGAGATTTCTGAGAATCCTGTTTCAGGGTATCAGATTTGGCCTTACCTTTACCCTTCTTTTTACCCTTGGAAGTTTTATCTGCTGGATTGGCCTGAACGACATTCACTTCCATGGTTTTACTAGAATTCAGGGTTGGCTGAGAAGCAGTATCATTGGAAGGAGTAGATTTTTTATTCCCATGATTCAAAGGGGAAGACTTCCTAGAAGTCTGAGACACGAAACCAATGATACTATCGACAGATGGCGTCACCAGTGCTTTGGAGGTTCTAGGTCTAGGAGCATCAGACAAGAGATCATACAACGTGCCGGACTGAGAATGCACAAGATAAAGGTACTGGGCACGAGCAATATCTTGTTCCTCATTGACGCATGCCCCCACAACAATGTCCTTAGCAATATGACTGATGAAAGAGGTAGTAACAAAATCAGTTAGAAGCTGATTAGGAATCTCAAACTTGATCAGGCGACGACAACACCTCCATTCATGAATATGATTTGAGATATTCTTAGCTCGATCTTGCTTCAAAGATGTGAGGAGGTGCATCCCGGTTTCATACTGAACCAGTAACTGAAAGTGGGTGAGAAACACCATGGCTAAAAAATTGAAATCCTGAAAGATTCCATGAGATAACTCGATGTACCACCTGGCAGCAACACTAGTAAGAGTCCATTGGAAAAGACAGAGTCAGATAGAATCGTCAACCCAAGAGTTAGAGGAACACCAAAGATGGTATGTCATAACATGCGCTTGGGGGTCTTCTCTAGACTTGTCCTCAAATTTGGGACAATCACCAGGGATTTTGGTTGGAACTGGAGGCCAATACGGGTTATGAAGGATCAAATCATTCGTTAAATTTGACACATCAGACAATTCCAATGTCGCGAGAAACGGTAATTGAGGATTAAAAGGCATTGTAGATAATTGATAAAGGAAAATGTTAGAATTCCACCCAGGTTGAGAGAAATTATGCCCCCATATGTTTTGTCTCGGAGGATTCTGTCCATAGGGGTTATAAGCCTGATAGTTCTGCCCATACTAGGGTTGAGGACCGGGATACTGATTCTGAGCGTACCATTGAGGTCCTTGTTGAGCAACATATGGATTTTGCTGCGGAATGTAAGCATTTCCTTGAGGTGGATTATACACCATCTAGGATTGAATTTTAGGGTAATAAGTGAAACCTTTGGGTGCACTATATATTTCCTGAAATTGACCTTGAGGAGGGTAAGTAGCACCTTGAGGTTGAGCAGGTTGAACAGGTTGAACTGGATGTTGAGTAGGTTGAACATGTTGAATCGGCTACTGAGCAGGTTGAGTAGGTTGAATTGACTGCTGAGGTTAGGCAGGATGTCCCTGCGGAGGAGGTTTTCCTGGATACTAAGGGCCACTAGGTTTCCCTTGTGGAAGAGGTTGGCCCGATGGTTGGGATGGAACAGGTTTCCGCTGAAAACCAGGTTGACCCGGTGTAGGACTGTAGGGTTTTCCTTGCAGTACAAAAGATTAGCCTTACTGAATGTAAGGTTGCTGTTGTTGCACAAAATTTTGTCCCTGTGGTGGATACATTTTCCCCCCAGGAACATAATTATATGCTCCTGGTTGAAACTAAGGTTGACTAGATGGACTGTAGGGTTGTCCTTGTTGGAATGAAGGTTGACCCTATAAGGGTTGTCCTTGTGCACCGTAAGGTTGTCCTTGTGGACCAAAGGGTTGTCCCTGCTGGACCAAAGGTTGTCCCTGTAAAGGTTGTCTTTGTAGGCTCGAGGGTTGTCCCTGTAAGAATGGTCCTTTATGATAAACGGTCCGATAGGGATCAGCCGCAGGAAAATTAAAAGCTTGATTAGGATAAAGGGTGGAAAATATATGGGATTACTGTAGACATCATGATGGGGAGGATTTCCAGGAGCTTGCGGCTGCTGAGAACCCTGAGGTGTGAAATTCTGCAGCTGAGAATCCAGAGAGGGAGCATACTGTCATTGAATATCCCATAGATAGTCATTGAATGTATAAGTAGAAAACATAGGTGCAGTGCACGTAGGATGGGTTTTCACAGTGCGAGGCTGCGATCCACTCACCGCAGGCCTAACATGAAACCTGGGATGGATAAAGATAGACCTACGAACAACAACAGACCCTCACGATTGAGTTGTACTAACAACCGATGCATATGAAGCCACACAAATGGTATGTCAGAACGGGACATATGTAACAATGGCCGACGAGATGGGTGTCGAAGTTGACATCCCTAATGTAGGAAAACTAAACTTCCAGTGGGAGCCACTATACTGGATTGCGCCATGGATGCTACACCAAAAATGATCTGACCCAAAGTATGATAAACAGGTGGAAGAGACACTGATTGGGGGGAAGGCTGACTGGAGACATACGATAACTCTTCTGGGAAAAGCTGATGTTTCCTTGTAGAAACATGCAGTCTTCACTGCCAACAGGACTGGAAGAATCCATATCTGATGAGGTCGTAAGATCGTAAAAAATACGACGAGGACTAGGGGGTAAAGCAGTGGCTAATAATGGCGATCCCGAAGTAAGAGGAGGGAATTCTTCCTTGCTCCCAAAAGCAGACCAAGCACCCTGAGATGGCCAATTCAAATTAACCAACCCTTTAGGAGGAGACCGGGTAGCGAGAGATAAGACACTTGGGAGAATACGCAGCGAAAACTCGGCAGACCTATTGGACTGAGGTGTTTCCAAAGAAACATCAGGAAAAGGACTACCACTAGGAGGCAGTGAAGAAGACGACGAAACTGGTGGTTTTGCCACCGTGACAATATTACAACACAGGAAGAAGAAGAGATAGCCTATTCGAGGCTTCAAGGTTAATAAGGAACTAAAAAACAATCCAAGTAGAAAAATTTAATGGGCATGTGATTGTAGGCAGTTAATTTTATGACATTGAAACAAAACTTTGTTGTTTCATGTTTTAAGAGTCGAGAAACAGGAAAAATATGACTCTAGTCACTTTCATATTGAACGACATTGAAAAGAAAAGTTCTCGATGATCTTTTCACTTTTAGAGAGTCAGGAAAATATCAAAATGACTACTCAGGTAATCTAAGCAAGAGGGTGTACCAATTTTCCAGGAACTGCCATATACACCTTGGTGATCAAATGAAGATAAATAACCAAGGACTTGACATACGTGCAGGTAGTCTCCCTGAATGCTGTGTTCAGTGTATCACGGTTATAGGGCGGCAAACTCGGCTTCCTATGGATAAAGGATTGCAACCTATGAGGGTCTCCCTTTATATATGCGACAGTACATGGAGCACAAGTCTCTACTAGTGCTGTCTAAAGCCAAGTGGCGAACGACATCTACTAGGTTTAACGACGCTGGAACACGTCACTAGCCTAGACCTCTAAAATATTTGCGTTAGGTTTCAATGCTTCCTTATGTTGATTGAATTGATTTTAAGATTGATCTTGAATTAATGTTTCAATTTCAAAGCCTTACCGAATGTGATCTCGAATTCCTAAATGCATACTGCATGAAAAAGAACATCATTTCCGTTCGATGAATGCTAGCTAAGACAAGGAAAGGAATATTTAACAAAGTAGAAATCAATGAAAACATAAGAATATTTTCACCAATGCATCTAATACAGCCAATCGAGAAAATGAAAACTCTTTCCTAGTTTTCTAAGAGCTAGTTATGCAAAAGAAATTTTCATTTTCGATTCAAACAAAAGAATGCAATTTTTTGTTTTTGTTTTTTTAGATGAATGAAGCACACAATGCACTGTTACACTAAAAATAAAATCAAACACTAGTTTTGAGCACTACGAATGTAAACATCTAAAACGAATAAATCAAATGCAATACAAACATAAAACGCACTCAAAACAAGGATGCACTCTTCCAAGAAAACAAAAGACTTTCAAAACGATCCAACGAGTAATGTGATCTATGCTCGAAGTGATGAAATGGAGTGTTAAATGAAAACAAAAGTGATCATCCAACAAACGAAAGACACGAAGAATCAAGAAAGACTAACACAATCAGTCAGCGAATTGAAATGACAAAAACCAAAGTGACTCAAAATTCACTCAGAAGGCTCAGTGAGGAGAAGGGCCAAACAAGCAGCATAAGACACCGAGAAACTATTGAACCCTTAGTTAAGCGGAGAGGGGGGGGGTGAATTAGTTTAACACATAAAAGGACTTTTAAAATTTTTCCTTAAAACTTATTTACACCTTCATTTCATGGTCAACTTAATATGTGAGCAATCTTAATTTGTGAGCAGCAAGTATCAAACAGATTTGTTAATGTAACATCAGTCTTAATATGTAAGCAACAAGTATTAAGCAGATTAGATAAACCACATCAACACATAGACATCATGCACAGAGACACCAGGTATAAGTGGAAACCCATAAAGGGAGAAAACCACATCTTATTATTGTTGTGATGCAAAGGCAAGCTCCAACTCCCTCTCACCACTGTTTTTCTGCAGGCACCAACCTACAGGAGGCTCCTACCTCAATTCTACAAGCTACAACTTGCAAGGAAGCACCAACTCCCTTCAGTTTTCTGCAGGCACCAACCTACAGGAGGCTCCTACCTCAATTCTGCAAGCTACAACTTGCAAGGAAGCACCAACTCCCTTCAGTTTTCTGCAGGCACCAACCTACAGGAGGCTCCAACCTCAGTCACCCCCCGCTTGCAGGCTCCAACTCCCTTCACGTGCCTATACCGGCACCAACCTACGAGGCTCCAACCTCAGTCGGCTTCAGACGGCCCTCTCGGCTTCAACATGATAGAAAGGGAAGCTCCAACTTCCTCAATTTATCAAAGAAATGTTCCGTTTACCTCGAGATATCGGCTCTAATGCATGCCATATTCCTTTGTATCGGTCTTCATGTCTTATATCATTTCTTCATCTTCTCAAATTCACTATCAGCTCCTCCTTATTCTTTGCTCACTTCTTCATTTCGCATTCTCTCTAACTTTTCTATTTGCATCTTCCCTCGTTCTTGCTCCTCCTTCTTTATCTTCTACGCATCAATGTTCCAAACTACTGCATTCTCTATGCTCACTCTCTCTAACCTCTTGCAGCTTTCTTATTTTCTTCAACTCTCTTCAATTCTGCTGCACACTCTCTTCTTCTCTCACTTTATTTTCGTAACCTTCTCCCCTTGGATATTACCCTGTTTTATACAAAATAGCTTCATGGTTGTTTGTATTCTACTGGGAATTTGAAATGGACAGCCATGTCTCTTTTCCTTCTGCCTTCTCATCTCTTTTATCCGCTCATTCAGAAAATATAACTGTAGGTACCAATTTAACATTACAGTGGGATATTTGTTCTCTTTCGGAGACTTTCCAAGCATCACAAAAATATAAATCAATTAAAACATTTACATTTCACCTTTTCGGTTACATAAAAACAATTTCACTCAGCCCATTTTCTGGCCTTTGGCTTTGCTGGTTTTGTCTTTTTTTGCTGATGTTAAGAAACTGTTCTGCATACTCTATTTACTGCTACTCTGTGCACCTGCGTATGTACACCTGTCAAGTTCATTCCTATTCATATTCCTATTCATCGTGATTGTGTATCTGCTGTATACATAT
Organism: Pinus albicaulis; assembly: GCA_034641835.2. Taxonomy (NCBI): domain Eukaryota; kingdom Viridiplantae; phylum Streptophyta; class Pinopsida; order Pinales; family Pinaceae; genus Pinus; species Pinus albicaulis. The sequence goes on from CM076583.1 coordinate 688,609,615, forward strand.
AGCTGCGTTACAATATATATAACTGCTGACTTTAAATCTAGAAAATTCCAACGCTTTGGTTTCCTTTACTGGAAGTTTAAATAACTAAATGCGGAGGCTTTAATATCGCCATGGTTATAAACCCAATATATTTCCTCTATGCAAGGTTCTCTCCTTCTATTATTTCAAGCAGTTAATGTTCTTTCTCGGCATTATTATTTTGATATTCGAACCTTAGAATCAACCCTTTTATATAATGCTCTGCGACATATCCATCATTGAGCGCACTAGTCTAGTTATTTCTTTTCTCTATTGAACTCCGACCCATTTAACATTTGAATAAATCACTTAATTGAATAACTCGGGCCCACAGGGTTATTCTTCATATATCATAATTCTTCATAGTATATGTTGGTCTATCCATAACAAACCAACAATAAATCTTCTCTTTTCACATATGTTAACATATACGACGCCTTCAACAGCCGATGCGATGAAACACGGTTATGCTAGAACTCAAGCACTTATGAATCATAGTTCACAGACCCGTCGGGTCCGCATCGCAATCGCAATCGCAACTTCTATTGGCATGCTTCGCTGCCACACTTTTCTCCGGTCACGATGTAACACTGTTCATTTGGATGTGCCGTGCGAGTGAATTGCTCCGATGCGCGTTAAGGCGAAATTCAAACACATATTAATCACATTTTATACATCCTTCAATTAGGAACTCTAATCGCAATTGCAATCTATTGTTAACCTGTTCCGCTGTCAATTTTCCGATGCGATTGGGTAAGGGTCCCACCATATAAGACTTTGGTTGTATTAAGGCCAAACAATAGAGCACCTTTCATATATGTATATAGTATGTTTTGGACCTTTGTGTATGTAATGCACTGCATACATATAGGCTTTCCGCTTCAGCTTTAGTGTTTCCAGCTGGGGTAATGATTCTTGGAATTTATGAAGGGGGGGTTTTCCACACTATATGTATAAGATCTTCAGTCAACACTTAATAGTTCAATAACCCAAGGGTTCTCTGCCAATGCGATGAATGAAACAATAGTTATAAAACCATTGAAATACCTCGTTACATAGAAATGTTCGGTCTTTACTTGTAGAAGTCTGAGTGTTTTTGAAACTTTTGATTAAACACCCAAGTTATAATATTATTCCGCAACATATATTAATTTGACTACCAAACTTCATATTTAAAGCTCTCGGGCCCACAGTATCCATATAACGTACCTTGGATTGAGTCGCCCTTCTCATCCGACGGCGGAGAGCACTTAGCCTTGCTCCATACAATCCAACGGATATCGCTCGAGTTAACTGCATGAACTTTAACTCGCGTGATGAGAGCGAAGCTTGGAACTGTATGCCACGGTCGTAAAGGCCAATGGAATCGCTCCAAATTCTTGAATACCGCTCACCCTATGAAGGCGGTGTGATAAAAACCAGAAACCCACCTTTACTGTTCATTAGTCAGAGTTCCGTCTTCCGAGTTCCACTTCTAATACTTCGCTCCTTTCGATATATATAACTATTCCGCTTCAAGGTTCTGGTCCTTTACATCCTCAATGCATTCATATTCCATTATGTTCTAAATATTCATCGCATTTTACCACAGTGCTTTCATCTCTTACGACGCATAGCTCCATTCACATTGCACATTTAATTATGGTTCCGCCACTCCTTTTGTGACATCGATCTTTCGGTGATCGATAGGACCTTATTCCATATGACCCTTCAGATATATATGTGCAGAATCTCGAATGAACCCTTATTTCAGAGTTATTCGATCAATACAACACATCTAAGTTCGGAACAGAGGATCTTCATATATCTATACTAACCCTTATTTCATTCAGTTCAAACGATACAACATATATCCTCAGCGCATCAGAATTGTTTATAAATCAAAACATTGGCATTAAACCTTAAGACAGAGCTTATCATGTGTTTCTCATATATATACAGCGAAATTACTTACAGAGTCTCTTGATTTTGGCTAGATCTTCAAGTCAAAATCAACAGCCCTTCTCTAACTCTGCCTCTGAACAGGATATGGATTTTCTTCATTTATCTGCAGAACTCCACAAAACCCTCACCACAGATTTTATTTATTCGACACACACCACACCTCATAATTGCACACCACAGCATCATACACCCATTTAGACTCCCAATTACAGAGTCTCATGTAATGCAAAACTTCTTCTTCACTACTCTGCACCTTGAATAGCTCTCTACTTCAATTCACTGCCTTTGCTTCCTCTGCTCCTTGACTGATGTTGCTCCTTACTTCTCTTTTTGTTGTCTGCTACCACCGTCGCTTGTTGTTGTTTCTGTGTTCTCTTTTTCCATCTCCTTTGCCATCAATGAAAACATTTCCAACAACCGAAAAAACAACATAAGGAACCTAGAAACCCTAGGGCTACAAACTCCAATGATAAGATGATGGATAAAAAACTGAGAATATCAAGACTACAGAGTCAAAACAATCTCAAAAGACCAATTGCAAGGCAAAGAACCAATCCAGAGCCAAGAACTACCGATAAAAAACTCATAAAAATGGTTAAATAAAATCCTACAGGATTCAACGCTACTGTCAAGTTGTATTCCACGCCTAACAGGGGTTGGCACACCTGTGACAAAAGCAACAAGCGCCAATTGGCATGAATGTTCAACGAAAAACTGCGCCAAGCTAGAAAACCATGGGAAAAAGATGAAACCACTGATCAGAGGTCAAATTTGACACTCTGGAACTAAACAAGATGGTTTAAAACAATCGGGCAAGTCAAGAAAAGCAGAAAAGCAATCAAATGACCAAAGTCGACTCGACAGGTCAAATGCTCAACAAACACACACTGTTCCCTAGCAGAGTCCCCAACTTGTTGTGTAGGTAAATCCCCTTTGTGGATAGAGGCGATCCCTCTAGCCCTAGGGTGTGTCTAGCAGCAAGAAGACATGCTAATGTGTTGATTAATAGTTAATGAATGAAATGAGTTGGAATAGATTGTCCTAACTGTGGTCCAACACGATTGTCGTAGCTATAGCAGGGGTCTCCTGATCCTCGCCCCGACACCTCGTGATCCTTCAGCAATGGTACTCGGGTGCCTGCACAAAGATCAAATGATGAAAGCAACATACAAGACAATAATTGCATTCATAACTAGCTAATGAGTCAAGGAGAATTAAACGTATTGCGTAAGATAAATCACATCAACACAAGACGAGAGCCAAAACACCAGTCATGTATATATTAAGAGAAAGAAAGAGATAAAAACCGGAGCCTTGACGTCGCAGCCTCCTTCAACGGGTCCAGCCAAAATGCGTCTCGAGCATTCATTAGGGAATTTGGACGTGGCGAGGCAATAAGCCTAAGCTATCTATCGACAAAGGTCTCTCTTTGCTCTATCTCACACCACCTATATCAGACTGTTTCAGAAAAATGTTTAGCAATTCCTATTCAGCTAGCTGCATCTATGTGAGACAAGTGTATTGATAGAAGGAGAGGAGGAGGTTGGGATCCCTCAAATGGTGGAAGGGTTGGTGCAGGGCCCAGTGTTAATTACCTTTATCGGCGCGAGGCCATAACTGCCTACAAGCGCCAACCCAAAATCATATGTTTTTGATGGTCTATTCGAGGAAAAGTCAATAGAGGAAATGTTCTTCTCATGGCAAGGGATATAATGACACTTTTTGCAAGGCATGACACTTCATATAAGTCACAGAAATGATCCTCCAATGTACGGGATGGGGATTGCAGGAACGGTGACAAAATGATGTGTAACAATGAGCCTCCCTAGTTTTTCTTCTAACCGCACGACAAATTTTCCAAAATCCAGACCGGTCCTACAATTTTTCCCTAATTTCAGCTAACTGAGTGACATTTTCGCACAATTTCGGGTGAAATTGTCAGACACTTAATTTTCCAATAATGCCTTAAGTACGTAAATTTAAACCATATTAATATGGCACATTATTTTCTTTTTAATTAAAAAATATCGACAGTTACTGTAACCATCAGCGGTCACGGTGGAAACGATCACATGTGATGTCTCGTGTCAGTTTATGCGGGCAGATAGGGAAACTGTTAACACTTTCGTGCCCTCAATCTTGAGCAAAGGTCCTATGGCACATGATATTTTTGGTGGCCTCTCGTGCTGCCACGTGGCGACCTCCAGTTGGGCCACATGACAACATGTGGTTGGCCATCATCCCAACTAATGAAAACACACCAACAAACACCAATAGAAACAGGACAAGTGGCGCGACCAAATTGGTCCACCATGCCCAGATAGCTGTATGGACTGTTGACTGGGCAACCTGCACATTTTTTCCAAAATTTTGCCTCTTTCAAAAAACAAACAAAATGTGTTTTCAGGAGCATACAGTGTCGATTTTCCACGAAATAGGTTGCGTAGGATTCAGAATGAAGAGATCTACACAGTATTTCAGGTTCCACACTATTACGAAAAACTTTAATTTTTGAGCACTTGATCACTCCTCCCCACTGGAAGCTTTTGGAACCTAAAAGATCACTTTCAGTTGTTCAATAAACAAGGGTAAAATTCCCTCACCTTTCCAATCTCGATCCATTTGGATTTGATTGGATTTGTTACTTTGAGCCCCACACAAAGGTACTCCACATTCCCTCATTTTGAAGACCTTGTTCTTTTTTCAAGAATGGTGTCTTGTTGTAGTTCATCAAGGTATTCAGGAGAAAAATCCTCAATGGAAGGAATATAAACATTTTCTCCTTGATCTTCAATCAAAGGCTACTCATACAAACTTAAGTTCTCAACATTAACAACAACATAAATTTTCATATATGAAGGGAAATCCAACCTGAAGGCATTATCACCAATCTTTTCTAAAATTCCGAATGGACCATATCAAATTGGTTGCAGTTTTTTACCTTCTCCTTGAAGCCTTTCTTTGCTAATGTGAAGCCAAACTTCATCACTGACTTGGAATTTGTGATCTACACGATGCTTATCGTGCTTTGTTTTGTACTTGGCTTGGCTCTTTTCCAGCTGTTCTTGAACTGCTTGATGCACCAATTGGATTTTTTCAACGAACCTTTTAGCTTTGTATATGCCACTATGAACATAAATAGCAACATCCTTTCCAAAAATTAAATCCAAAGGATATTTATGCAATTATCCCAAAAATCACTCAAACGGTGATGTTTGAGTTTAAGAGTGATTGGCCCAGTTGTAAGCACACTGAATATAGTGCAAGTTTTCATCCCACAACTTAAGATGCTTGTTGCGATAAACACGAAGAATATGTATCACCGTCCTGTTCACCGCCTCTGTTTGACCATATGTTTGTGGATGAAATGCTGTACTATTTTCAATTTGGTGTCCATGAATCCCCACAAGCTTGACTAAAATTTCTGAACAAAGTGAGAATATTGATCACTAACAATGGATGTGGGAAATCCAAAATGCACCCATACATTCTGAAAGAATAACTAAACAGTTTGTTCAACAGTAATTTTATTTTTACATGGCATAACAATGTATATTTTGTTGAACCTATCCAAAACTACAAAAATATAATCGTGATTTATTTTTGACATAGGAATACCTCCAACAAAGTCCATAGAAACACTCTCCCATGGATGAGAAGGTACTGGAAGTGGTGTGTACAATCATAACTTTCTATTGCTAGGCTTATTTAAAACACATAATGAACAACCTCTAATAAAATGTGACACACTTTCAAGCATACGAGGCCAATAACAATACCTATGTAGATGTGCCACCGTCTTACTTACACCGAAATGAACAACAATAAGAAAAGTATTTGCCTCTCTTATAATGTTGACTCTTTCTTCCCGTGGAATACAAAGCTTACCAAGATGGTGGAACAAGTTATCATGCATGTGATAACCCAATTCCTCTACTTGGTTCTATTGACTTAAAGTTGCATATACATTTTGAAAACCACTATATAAAGCATATTGTTCAACATAGCTCTCATGCAAAACAAAATTATTCTTAATAATAGTAGTAACACTAACAATAGGACTATAAATCATGTCATCAACTTTATTGTAGATACCCTTCTTTTACCTTATCACCAAGTGGAGTTGTTGAAGAAAACCCATCCATCGAAAGTGGCTTGATTGCTGCAACTTTGTTTGTGATTGCAAGTATTGCAATGGTTAATGATAACGATGAATGATTGTTTCCTTACCCATCAATTAATGTTTCTATTTTCTCACACTTTTCACTAATGCATACAACTCCTTGTCATATGTAGGATAATTAATCAGTACACCATTAAAATTTTTCGAATGAAAAAAATGGGCTTACCATGTTGCATGAGGATTGAAACCATGGCATAATCACTAGCATCAGTATGAATCTCAAATGACTGTCTCAAGTCTGGAAGTGAAAGTACTGGGCCTGAACTAATATTTTCTTTTAATGCATCAAATGTATTTTGTTGTTTCCCTCCCCACTGGAAGACCTACTTCACACTTGTCAATGCATGCAATGGAGCTGCGATAGAAGAGAAGTTAGCAATAAACTTCCTCCAATATTGGGCGGCTCCCAAAAAGCTTCTTATCTCCAGAACTATTTTGGGCTTTGGCCAATTCAAAATTACATCAACCTTGGAGGAATCTATTCTCATTTCACCTCCTCCAACAATATTGTTGTACATTGGGTTCAACGTTCCCCGTGTGTTTTGCGACATGGAATAACCGCCTCTCATGGATCCTAACTCTGGTGATTGTAGCAGAGACTAATGCCTACAAGTTTTGGTCTAATGACAATCGTGATTCCAACATTTGGTATTAGAGTGATATGTCTCAAGTTTGAAACTCACCTGGCTCGCATTGGAGGGGAGATTGTTGGACATTGGGTTCAACGCTCCCCGTGTGTTTCGCAACATGGACTAACTGCCTCTCGTGGATCCTAACTCTGGTGATTAAAGCAGAGAATAATGCTTTCAGGTTTTGGTCTAACAACAATCGTGATTCCAACAAATATGACCCAAATACACTAAAGAAGTTTTGCCAAACTCACACTTTGACATCTTTAAAAAAAAATGTTCTTTCTTCAAGACACCGAGTACCCTTTTGAAATGTGTTACACCAATTTTTGGTCATCTAACCTGTTACTATTAGATGGACCAAAGTACACCATGTGATACCAATTTTACCCTACGTAAAATTTCTTTCACTATGAAAAATAACTTAGTAATCCATAATTTATTAAGTTGTTTATGGTCTAAACATGAAACCCCATGAGGAATAATTGAATAAATCCTTATTTGTTTGATTTTCCTCAAGGGATAATAAGTTAAACAACAGTTTAATTAATATTCTTTGTCATATTTAACCCAAAATAGGAAAATTAACTAGATAGATCACTATTTATCTTATTATTTTCTAGGAATAATTATTTAAACATTATTTAAATAATATTCCTTGTTAAATTTGACTAAATCATTTATAAATAATTGAATAAATCACTATTTATTTAATTATTACTCAACCACACTCTTAAAATAATAAATAAATCATTTATTTGTTTATTATTTACAAATAAAGGGATTTGACCAAATTCAAATTTTTTTTTTCCCTCCAACAAATATAATAAAATATTCCATAAAATTTGGATCTAGATTTGGTTAATAATATTTTAAATATGCACCGATATCTGGACTAACTCAGTATTTTGTTATAAATGGAAGGGTTTTTCCATTCATTCACTACCTTTTGTTGCCTAAAGATCGCTCCGGATCTATACTTTTGGTCTGACTTTGATCCTCCATCATTGTCATATTTTTTATTTTATTTTTTCTTGTGAGCTCCCTTTGAGTTCCATTTTTGTCTAGGTTTTCTACACCATCAAGAGAGAGAGAGATCTTAGATCTGAAGCACTGAGGACATACAAGAACCCATCCCATTGAGGGGTACTAGTAACATCTTTCTATGTTCCCTTCCAAGGTGTCATAAATACAAAATTCTTTAAAAATATTCTTTTCTTATCTATTGGATGCATGGAGAAAATCTTGATTTTATTTGCTGTTTAATGTATTTAACTGCATAGATATGGATTTTTTAGCATTTATCTTGGTCAACTAACTGCATATCTAAGAAAATTGGCATCCATATTTGATGTTAGGGCTGTTTTTTATGCACAGCTAAAGTGAGATTTTTTGGTACACTTGCGATTATAATTCACACTAACAACATGCATGACATGTTATTCACGAGATTTACTGAAAATCAAGATGTCATCTAAGTAGAATATCACAAAATCATCTAGAAATGGCATCAATACATCATTCATCACACACATAAAATTAGCGGGAGCATTGCAAAGACTAAAAGGCATACCAAGCCATTCAAACAAACCTTGCTTTGTTTTTAATGTTGTCTTCCATACAACACATTTAGAAATTCTAATTTGATGATAGCCACTCCTTAATTCAAACTTAGTAGAATACTTTACATCTTTCAATTGATCAAGCAAATAATCAATTCTAAGAAGTTGGTAACGGTTCTTTATTGTAATTTTTTTCAATGCATGGAAGTCCACACACATGCGCCATTTTCCATCCTTCTTTAGAATAAAAAAAATAGGTGACCCGCATGACGAAGTACCTTTTTTAATGATACATTTGTCCAAAAAATATTAAATTTTCTTTTTAATTTCTTCACTTTCCATCACTGACATCCTGTACATGCCAATGTTAGGAAGAGGACAATCTTGCTGCATTTGTATTTCATGTTGGATTCCCCTCTTGGGAGGCAATCCTTTTGGCTCCTAAACATATAATCATATTGGTTAATGACCTCAACCAAATAATATTTTAATCTTGAGTCACAACCTTGAAAAGCTTCATTTTCAACATCATTCTTTTGCTTGACCATTAAAAGCAAAAAATTGTTGCTAGAGTTAATGAGTCTCTTCATTTGCCCGATATTTACAAGTGAAAGATTTAGTTTCTGTTGATGTTCTCTAACAATGTACTCTATGAAATATTTGAACAAGTGATACTTGTTTTCATGGTGATGGAAAATAGATTTTCTATCATACAAATATGTGTTTCCCAAAACAATTCCAGAAATATCAAGTGGAACTACATCAAGTTCAACTTCATAAAGAAAGTTTGCTATAATTGAAAATTTAAGTATGCATTTCCTCATAACTTGTAAGTTTTCATTCTTGCATATCCAACCTAAAGGATAAGGTCTTGGATGAGGAATGGTCACTAAGTTTAATTCCTTGACTAAGTCTTCAAAAATACAATTTTCTTGTGAACCACTATCAAAGAGTGTATAAATTTTGGTGTGCTTTGAAATAACCCGAATATGGAAAAGTTAAATTATAGTTTTCTCATATTGAGTATCATTAGGACAAATTGAAGAGCTAGTGCTTGCTATGTCCTTACCTTTCATTCCCATTGCTGTGATCTTTGTTTCATCTCTCGAATTGGAGCCTAACTCATGTTGTGTAGTTGCAATTGTCTTTTGCTTCCCTTTGTTGTTGAACTTCTTTGGTTTCATCTTAGGATATTGAAGCTTCCAACAATGAGCTTCATCGTGACTATCTTTGGAACAATGTTTGCATGTTATTTTTTCTCCTTCCTTTTTGATGGATGCATTTTTATACTCTTACCCTTATCTCCAATTTTGAATGGCTTCTTGCTACCCTCTTGTGAAATGTTTTTCCCTCTTGCTTCAAGGTGTGTTTCCTGACAAAAACCTCATCTAAAATTGTAGGATTAAAAATAAGGATAATATGCCTTAAATAAATGTGTAAACCCCCAACATATTTCAATAAAGTGTCTTGTGAATTCAAGTCTACACCTAATATGAAACACCTTCTTCTAATTTCTTGAGTGTATCTTTGCACACTTTGACCCTTTAGTTGTCTAAAATTATGCCAATCCATAATAGCCTTTTTCATATAAGATAATGGATAAAAATGTCTTCTAAGTGCAGCAATAAAATCTATCCAAGAGGTGGAGACCTTACCATACTTTTTTATATCCTCCTGTGTTTTGGCTTCCCACCAAATCAAAGCAGCACTTTCCAACCTCAATGAAGCCAATTGAATATTTGTTTCATCATATTTGATGTTTTGTATCTGGCAATAAAATTCAAGTTTATGAACCCAATTATCAAGTCTTTCAACATTAAATTCACCATTATACATAGGCAGTTCAAATTTGATATCAAGTTTTAAAAAGGGAGTTTTACCATCCAGCCTTGGGGTATGTGGATGTGTTTGAGTAACAATGGTTGTGGAAGAGGAAGAAGATGAATGTGAGGATGGAGGTGAAGATAATGGTGGAGAATGTTGAGATTTCAACAAGATGATGAGCTTAGTGAAAAGAGTCGCCTTCATTAAGTGGGCTCGCAGGCTATTTTTGGCGCAAAGTCTATTTTTAGACTATGTCTATTTTTAGACATGTCGATCATATTCTATGAGTTGCAGGATGCTATTTGTGGATGGTTGGTCAAGTTGGAAAAATATATGGACTTCTATTTTTAGACATATTGGGAGGAATCTATTTTTAGATTGCCAGTCTAAAAATAGATATGTCGAATATTATTAGCTGTTAATAATATTTGGACTCTAAACATTATCTTATTCTCTTGGAGCACTTCAGTTAAGTGCATAGATGTGGCACAGGAGCTGAAAGAATGAATTACACTATTCCTGAGGGTTAAGTGGAGCTATTGCATGGAGACTTCAGTTAGAACTCATGTGACCGAGTTTGGTGGAGTTGTAGAAGTAGTTGGTGGAGTTATGTTCAGTTTAACTCAGTTAGACTCAGTTGAGCTAGTTGTATCTAGTCTAACTGATTTATACACTAGTGAGAGTGGTGTGAATTAATTAATAATTAATTCACTAAATATTAACTTATTACTCAACTGAAGAATACATCAGTTAACTATAGTGCATGGATAGTTTCAGTGGAGACTAGTGGAGAGGTAGGTGAAATAGAAGGTTGACTATCAGTTGTGACTATAGTGTTGCATGATTTGCAACACACAGTGATTGGAGATGCCAATGAGGATTGCGTGAGCAAGGATGGACCAATTCAAGTTCATTCATAGCCATTCTTCAGCAGGGATTTCGCAGTAGAGGTAGGCTAGCAGGTGGCAGAGATTGGTGCATGGATTTTCTAGATCAGGACCTGATTAGTGTGTAGCGATTGTATTGTACTGAGAGCTTGTGAGAAGCTTTGTATGAGGATTTTTACATGATCTATATGACATATATTATATACAGATAGTTTGGGTTTTTAGCTTCAGGCTTTCCCGTTAAAACACTGTGTTCATATGTGTGAATTTTTATGGTTTCAATGTGTGCATGCAATTGATTTAATTTCCGCATATGATGATCAATAGTAGAAGAGATTCTGTATTGTGCATGAAGTTGAAATAGTGTGTGATCAGGAGAATCTTGGATGTATAACACATTAGTTATATAATTTATACATGGTATCAGAGGTATATTGATCATTAGAGCAATTGCAAAGCATTGAAGCGGTTGAGTTTTGTGCTGGTGGAATTCGAATTTGCAGCAGTGTTTTTTTGGTGTCAAAGTTGAGATGTCTTTCAACGGATTGCGATTGGAGTATGCCCTTGAGGGCAGCTTGAATTATATTGCATGGAAGGATAGGATGGAGGCGGTGTTGGAGGATAATGGGTTGAAGGAGTTCATAGACGTAGAAATTCCAAAACTTGCTTCTAGCGATGCTGCCGTACTTGACGCATGGAAAAAGAAGATAGCTAAATATCGAAGGCTTCTGTTGGAAGGTGTGAAGGATCACATAGTGTCATACCTTCATGGTAAAGCTTCTCCATTCTTGATGTGGAAAAATTTGATAGACTTGTTCCAAAGCAAGAGTGACCAGAGGAAGTTGGCGCTCAAAGATAAACTCAGGAAAATAAAAATGGAGAAGGGCGAGAGTATACCCAAGTACCTCATGAAGTTTGTCCAGTGTAGGGATGAGCTGGGAAGTGTGGGGGTTACTGTAGATGAAGAGGACTTGGTGAGCTTGGCTATCCTTGGGATTTCGAAGAGTTGGCATTCCTATGAGGACTCTGTCAATGTTCGGGAGAAACTGCCAGGATGGGAGCGACTTTGGTCAGATCTTGTGCAGGAGGAGATAAGGCGGAGTACCAGGGATGGATCTTCATCGAAGAATGAAGATGAAGAAAATTGAGCTTTGGCTGCCAAAGAAAGGAAGGGGAAGGGAAAGAAAAATCCTTCTCAATCCGGTGCGAAGGGCAAGAAGCATGACATGTCCAAGGTGAAGTGCTTTCACTGTCACCAACACGGACATTACACCACTAATTGTCCATAGAAGAAGAAAAATAAGAAGGCTGCTGGATTTGTAGCTGGAGAGGCCTTAGCCTCGCAGTTTGAGCTGGATTTTTTGCTGATTGCATGATTGGTCTCAAGTGTGATGGGATCAGTGTGGTTTCTTGACAGTGGTGCCTCTTTCCATATGACCGGAGACAAATATTTGTTTTCTGATCTAGATGAGAAGGATCTTGGAGTGCACATCGAGATGGGCGATGATGGTAGATACAGTGCGACCAGTATCGGGACCATTTCCTTTGAGAGGGAGTCTGGTAAACCCTTCATATTAAAGGATGTCATGCATGTTCCAGGATTGAAGAAGAATATAATCTCTGTGGAGATGTTGGAAGACAAGAGATATGATGTTGTCTTTAGCGAGGGAAAGGCTTTCCTGTGCAGTAAGGCAACTGGCGAAACCTGGAGGATAGGGGTTCGAGTTAAGAACCTTTATCAATTGCAGGTAGATGGCTACACAACAATGGAAGGCAAGGCAGAAGGAGTGGTGAGCTAGGATGAGGGCGAGCTATGGCACAGGAGATTGGGCCATCTTCACCATGGAGCTTTGAAAATTTTGCAGCAGATTTCTACTGGGCTTCCCAAGGGTACACTTGCGCAGTCAGATCAGTGCAAGGGATGTACTTTGGGAAAATTTGTGAAAGCCACCTTTCATGAGAAGGATAGTCGCGCCATGAAGATCCTTGAGAGAATTCACACAGATGTGTGTGGACCTTTCTCAGTAGCTTCGACATAAAAGCACATGTATTATGTGATATTTGTTGATGATTTTTCTCGTAAGTGCTGGATCTTCTTCATGCAGAAGAAGAGCGAGACATACTCAAAGTTCTGTGAGTTCAAGGAAATGGTTGAGAAAGAATTGGGGAATCAGGTGAAGGCTCTTAGGAGCGATAATGGTGGTGAATTCATCTCTGGCAAATTCAAATACTTTTGCAGCGCATAAGGAATTCGAAGAGAGCTCATAGCGCCTCATAACCCACAGCAGAATGGGGTCGCGGAGCGAAAGAAAAGAACGATCGTGGGTGCTGCACAGGCGATGTTGCATGATCAGGGCCTTCCCATACACTTGTGGGCTGAAGCTTTCAACACTGCGGTTTATGTGCAAAACCGTTGTCCTCATAGGATACTTGGAATGAGTACACCCGAGGAGGCGTTTTCTGGTAAGAAGCCTGATATTTCTCATTTGAAGATTTTTGGCTCACTTGTTTACATTAATGTGACAAAGGATTCCAGGAAGAATCTGGAGCCGACCATAGAGGTTGGGATATTTGTGGGGTACATAGAAACATCCCACAACTATCGTGTGTATTTTCCAGATAGTCGGAAGACTGTTGTGCGACGGGATATCAAATTTCATGAGGAGAAAGAAATGAAGTGTTCACTTGAGAGGGAGCCACACTTGCATGCATATGAGGAGCTATTAGTTCCTAAGGATGAGCCTCAGGATGTGGATCAGCCACAAGAGGAGGTTCATGGAGTGGAAGAAACAACTCATGCAGCGCCAAACATCAGAGGGCGAAAGCGCACTACAGAAGCTGAGCGACTGAATCTTGATGCAAAGAAGATTGTAGGAGCACCTACAGCACATCGCAGATAGATATAGTCACCTGAACGATATACTGGATAAATGGCTTTGATGAGAAACTGTATCGTGATAGAACCATCCTCTTTCGAGGAAGCTGTGGAGGACCCTGCATGGGTAGATGCCATGGTGAAAGAGTATGATTCGATTGTCAGAAACAGTGCATGGGAGATTGTCCCAAGGCCAGAAGGGAAATTAGTGGTAGGTTTGAGATGGATCTACAAAGAGAAGCAAGTAGTTGAAGGGAGCATTGATAAGTACAAGGCAAGATTTGTTTTCCGGGGCTTCTCACAGATTGAGGGGATCGACTATGAGGAAACCTTTGCACCTGTCGCAAGGTATTCTTCCATACAGAGCATCCTAGCTCTCTCTGCGCAGATGGGGTGGCACATTCATTAGATGGATGTGAAGACTGCGTTCCTCAACAGAGTCATTGAGGAGGGGGTGTACATAGAGCAGCCCGAATATTTCGAGATCTTCAGCAGCGAGTCACATGTGTGAAGGCTCAAGAGAGCGTTGTATGGGTTGAAACAAGCACCTCATGCTTGGTACACACGAATAGACAGTTATTTCACCAGACTTGGATTCACCAAGAGTGAGGCGGATTCGAACCTATACCAGATTGTGGTGGAGGGTAAGTTGCTTATCATTGTACTTTATGTAGATGATTTGATACTGACGGGTGATGAACAGTTGATACTCTCATTCAAGGCTAATCTTGCAAAGGAGTTTGAGATGAAGGACTTGGGCCTCCTTCATTATTTCATGGGATTGGAAATTTGACAACGCAGCGATGGATTGTTTGTGTCTCAAGGCAAGGTTTCCCGGGAGATACTGGAGAAGTTCAACATGCATGGCTGCAAGCCTATCGACACTCCTCTTCTTGGTGGTTGGAGGAAAGAGGATGCTACATCAGCAGAGGTAGTGAATGCCACTGTTTACCGACAGTGGGTTGGTTCGCTCATGTATCTAGTCAATACACGACCGAACATATGCTATGCTGTTAACCAGCTTTCACAAGCTATGGTTAAGCCTACCAAGCTCTTTTGGAAGGTGGGGAAGCATGTATTGAGATATCTCAGAGGCACATCGGGATATGGATTATGGTACAGACAATCGGATGAGGTAAAGCTGCATGGCTTCACTGATGCAGATTGGGCAGGGAGCCCAACGGATAGAAAGAGCACATCTGGAGGGATATTCAGTATCGGGTCTACAACAGTTTCTTGGTACAGCAGGAAACAAAGATCCGTGGCACTCAGTTCAGCGGAGGCTGAGTACATGGCAGCAAATTTGGCTGCTTTTGAGGCTATATGGACGAGGAAGATTCTAGTCGGGTTGTTTGGCTCACACTTAGATCCTACTCTGATATATTGTGATAATCAGAGTTGCATCAAACTCTCAGTTAATCCAGTATTTCATGATAGATCTAAACACATTGACATCCAGTATCATCATATCAGAGATTGTCTAGCGGAAGATCATGTTACTTTCATACATTCCCATGGAGGATCAGGATGTAGATATCTTGACGAAGGCGCTCACCAGGAGCAAATTCGAATACCATAGAGGCAGGATCGGGGTGGCATATAATCCCTATCTTGTTGAGAGGGAGTGTTGAGATTGCAACAATATGATGAGCTTAGTGAAAAGAGTCACCTTCACTAAGTGGGCCCGCAGACTATTTTTGGCACAAAGTCTATTTTTAGACTATGTCTATTTTTAGACATGTCGATCATATTCTATGAGTTGCAGGATGCTATTTGTGGATGGTTGGTCAAGTTGGAAAAATATATGGACTTCTATTTTTAGACATATTGGGCATAATCTATTTTTATATTGCCAGTCTAAAAATAGATATGTCGAATATTATTAGCTCTTAATAATATTTGGACTCTAAACATTATATTATTCTCTTGGAGCACTTCAGTTAAGTGCACAGATGTGGCACATGAGCTGACAGAAGGAATTACGCTATTCCTTAGGGTTAAGTGGAGCTATTGCATGGAGACTTCTGTTAGAACTCATGTGACAGATTTTGGTGGAGTTGTAGAAGTAGTTGGTGGAGTTGTGTTCAGTTTAACTCAGTTAGACACAGTTGAGCTAGTTTTATCTAGTCTAACTGATTGATACAATAGTGAGAGTGGTGTGAATTAATTAATAATTAACTCACTAAATATTAACTCATTAATCAATTGAAGAATACATCAGTTAACGATAGTGCATGGACAGTTTCAGTGGAGACTAGTGGAGAGGTAGGTGAAAGAGCAGGTTGACTATTAGTTGTGACTATAGTATTGCATGATTTGCAACACACAGTGATTGGAGATGCCAATGAGGATTGCGTGAGCAAGGCTGGACCAATTCGAGTTCATTCAGAGCCATTCTTCAGTAGGGATTGCGCAGTAGAGGTAGGCTAGTAGGTGGCAGAGATCGGTGCATGGATTTGTTAGATCAGGACCTTATTAGTGTGTAGCGATTGTATTGTACTGAGAGCTTGTGAGAAGCTTTGTGTGAGAATTGTTACATGATCTCTATGACATATATTATATACAGATAGTTGGGGTTTTTAGCTTCATGCTTTCCCGTTAAAACACTATGTTCATATGTGTGAATTTTTATGGTTTCAATGTGTGCATGCAATTGATTTAATTTCCGCATATGATGATCAATAGTAGAAGAGATTCTGTATTGTGCATGAAGTTGAAATAGTGTGTGATCAGGAGAATCTTGGATGTATAACGCATTAGTTATATAATTTCTACAGAGAATAGGGTGGTTTGTCACTATTTCCTTTTGAAGTCTTGTCATCATCTTCTCCTTTTCCTCCAGAAGAACCCTCCCCTTTTCAAGGCTTGGAACTTTCACCCTGCAATCTTGAAGTTCTCTCTTCATAGAGAACCTTCACCATTTCAATCAGGTCAAAGAAATATTTTCTGAAAGTCTTTTCTTCATATGAAATATTATCAAATCCTCCTTCATTTGACATGCTCGCTGAAGCTTTAACTTCAATTTGAGGAAGAATTTGTGGTGGAGATTGTGGAAAACTTGCTCTCCTTGTCCTTGACCTAACTTGAGGACTTGCAACCACAAGATTTCCTTCTCCTCTTTTGAGATTCAATATTGTAAGCATCACATACAGTTGCAAACAATTAAATCCTCACAGCAACAAAGAAAACCTAAACTCTTATACCAAACTTGATCTGTATGAGACCTTAATTAAAATGTGCTTGAGGGTTTGTAAATTGCAAGTGCTGAAAACTAAGTTTTTGAGAGATTTTATGTTAATTTTAAACACATAGAGCATGAAAATAAACTCTGAAATATGAAGAAATAGCTGAAAAACACACCATAAAAATAACCACAACACAACAAATGATGAAGGAGTTCACCCCTCTCGGGCTATGTCTCCTTGGTCCAACTTCCAATGGCTTGGCCCTCTTTCATTATGCTAAAAATGGTGATTACATACATTTACAGTACTCAAATGTATTCAAAACCTATTCCATAAGCTTTAGAATACCCAAAAATTCCTGTCTAGCATCTTTCAAATCCAAACTTGGTAAAAAACTGAAGAAGTTACGAGCCTCCCTAGTTTTGCTGCTAATTGCACCATAGTTTCCCCAAAATCTAGACTGGTCCTACAATTTCGCCCTGATTTCGGCTAATTGAGTGGGAATTTCATGCAATTTGAGGCGAAATTGTTGGATACTTACTTTCTCAGTATTGCCTTACGTCCGAAAATTTAAACCATATAATATGGCACATTAATTTTTTTTTTAATTAAAAAAATATCGACGATTACTGTAGCCGTCGGCGGTCACTGTGGCAACGGTCGCATGTGCCGTCTCGTGGTAGTTTATGCAGGCGGCTAGGATGATGGTTAAAACTTCCACACCCTCGGTCTTGAGCAAAGGTCGTATGGCACATGATATGGTGGGGTCAGGGCTTAGCTCTAGCCTCTTACTCCCGAACTCTGGTGAACTCCAATTCAAATGCAACGTTTAACCCTTAAGGTATTGAGAAACATGTTGGTACAGTGGTATGCAGTGTTTTTAGTTGGAAAAAGGTCCGGTGTTTGATCCCCGCCCAGTCTGCTTGGCCCTTACACAAATTTTTGATGGCCTCCCGTGCTGCCACGTGGCGGCCTCTGGTTGGGCCACATGGCAACATGTGGTTGGCCATCATTCCAACCAATGAAAACTCGCCAACAAGCACAAATAGAAACTGGACAAGTGGTGCGACTGGATTGGTCGACCATGCCCAGTCAACCTTTGACCAGTAAACCATGCCCAGTTAGCTGTATGGACTGCTGACTGGGCAACTTGCACATTTTTGCCAAAATTTTGCATGTTTGGGAAAACGAACATAACACATTTCCGGGAGCATACGGTGTCGGTTTTCCGCGAAATGAGATGTGACAAATTTAGAACGACGATATCTACGTGGTCATTCAGGTTCCACACCATTTCGAAAAATTTCATTTATGAGCATAATTTTGAATACCTGATCACTGGCCAAGGGATTTTATTACTTTTCATGAATGCCAATACCATTTTTTTCTCATCCTTGGAGACCTTTTACATAAGCATTTGGTTCTCTTATTTTTTTACAAATATTTGAAAATATAATGATTTTTTTAATATCTCAACATTATCGTTATGTTAGGATCTATAAGAAGGGTTTGGAAATAAGATACCCCAATGCTTGCCAACTCTTTAAAATTTTGTTCCTTGCTGCCATTTGTGTTATGAATATCCCATATTGTATTGACCCATTTCTTGTAATTTGTAAAATTATGGAAAATGTATAATTTTAATGTAGATTCAAAATTGCTCATGTAATGTACTATAACATAAGACTCAAATATACTCTACTAATCTGCAGAAGAAAATTCACGATCGAGAAAACATATCAAAAACATGCATTATGATTTAACACACATACACAGAGATTTATCTAGGGGAAAGCAACTGCTCAAAACCAATTCCTATCTATGTTGCATTAATCAAAGAATATGGATGAATAAAATATGCTTGCCCAAGCTTGAGCACAACCTGCACAATTATCTTCTATCCTATGCCTGAATCACTGAACCTGACCAATACTTAGCCAAATTTTCAAGCCTCCAAGCTCCTATTTATTTGCGTTGTTCCTAGTGTAATTAACCTTAATTTCTAAGGAAATTTCCCCTATTTTCTTGCGCAATTCCTCTCGGTTGATCCTCTCACCATTACATTGAACTATATGCTTAATATAGTATATAATTAATTGTACATTGCCTTGGAAACTTCACCGCAACTGGGAAATTTAAATTCCTTACATGCATGAGCTGATTTAGTTTGATTGATTAGTTATCTAGATAATCACTCTGTGTGGTTGAAGTTCCACTTCCACAACTTGACCTTACACTAGTTCCTCCAACAGTTAGAACTAGTTTAATTGATCATAACTCAATTTAACTGAATTAAATTGCTATAACGGAAGTTAACTCAAACTAGGCTCCTAAAATTTGGGAACCCACTGTACACAATTTAACTTCATGCTCCAAACTCGAATTAACTGAGCTAGACTCCTATTTTTTAGGAATCAATGCAAGTAAAATGAAATTTAACTCATTAACTTGAATTTAATGTTCTTAACTGAGTGAAAAGCTAAGCCATGCCACCTCGGTTAACTCCTCCAAGTTTTCTGTTGATGTGGAATTTCAAATTTCCTCAATTTTAATTAAGGAAAAATAAAATTTGAGACTTTCTTACTGCATTTTCAATAGAAAAATGTAGTGTTTTCATCACCTTTTTCTAACCATAATGCATTGTTTTTCGTCCGTTTGTTTTATTCCATTCTTTCCAATAGTGTTTATATTATATTTTACAAATATTTAACTCTTTTTTTCTTTGTTATTTCTGTGAAGCCTTCCCTTGCATCATCCTCATATAATGAAGATAGGTTGTCATATGTTTCCTTCAATTCCTTATTCTATTATTTGAATTATTTTAAGGCTTATGCAACTACATATTTTCACTTTTTATCGCTTCTCCAAATTAGAATCTTGTAGAATCCATTTTAAGATCAAAACCCTTGCATTCCTTTGCTAACTTTCCAACATTCTTAATTCTATATCCATTTATGGTTAAAATTAAAGGGATTAGTGGACTTAGTGGGAGTAGTAGACTTAGGATTTTATTATTATTATCTATGTATAAAAGGATATGTAAGTGATCTTACCCCCACCTTCTTTGATCTAAATTCTATTTTTTTAATACCTCCATTAAAATATTCTAAGATACTAGGAACTTGTCTAGGCACTTGGGAATACTAGATTATTTCCCTTTTTTAGAGATTTCTCCAAGTGAGGACACTCTTAATGGGTTCCATATAAACCAGCCACACCTCCTCAAAATTATGTATAAAATAATTAACAGGTTTCTTGTATTGCAGTTTGTCCCTAAACCTCTTCACTGCTTAAGCTAAAGTTTAAGTCACCTCCTACAATTAATTTATCATAATTTATTACTTCTCAAGAAAAGAAGTCATCCCAAAATGGCTTCTTTCCATCATAGGGAACATACCAATTTTTCACTCTTATACTTCATCCTAATTCTAAAAAAAGGGTAGCCACAACAGACCATGTCACTGTAATATATACCAAAATAAGATAAGGTGGAACAATATAATTCCATAATAAAAAATAAAAATAATATGAGATCATAACCAAAACTACTATATAGTGAGATATACAAAAATTTCCATAAATAAGCTGCAATGGAACATGATAGTGTTGAATCCTAAGGCTGATGGCCGATGAAAGGTCGATGAAAATTCTGATAATAGTCCTATTTAAATTGTTAAATTATCATCCAAATACCAAAATCTTGATGCGTTGCTTCTTTGGATAAACCATCAAAAATATGGTTTCTTTCCCTGTAAATATGCCAACAGATCACATAATCAAATTGTGATTTTAAAGATAATAATTCTTCCATAAAATTCCTGAGTGTGTGCACATGAAAATTTGACTACTGATTGAACCAATTTATAATGATTTTAGAATCACCAAAGATCTGAAGTTTCCGACAACCTTTCTCTAGGGAAAAAAGAAACAAAAGCCTAAGACTGTTTAATACCTCATGAATATTTCATCATAGCAGTAAACTTTTTTTGGATTCTTATCTTGAAATTTCAATGCTTCTTTTTCTATTCTCCTTGACTTCTTCTACACATGCCCTTCATTTGGTGCAAATCTAGATTCTTTCAAATCCCCATTTATAGGTTTTAATTCCCACTCCAATTCTTCACTATGTTGAGCGATTTTCCTTTTTTCACACCTTTCCAAACCTAAAAATATATTCTTTTGCAACGTTCCCATAAAAATGGATCTAACATATATGAAGTGCATTTTTAAATCATCAATAATATGTCTTTGCATTTTTCACCCATTATTATTTCAATGCAATCCATAAGACCTTCCCTTATGTCTAATTCTATAAGAATTTTTTCCACTATTCTATACACACTTGTTTTATAGGCAATTTTCACGTGTAGCCATGTGTCACTTAAAACATGTGACCAAGGTTATGCATAGATGCAAAAACTCCCCTCCCACCTTGATAACATGATCACACATAATATCAAAAAAACCAACATGCTAGACATATGGCAGAGGATCACCTGGAAAGTTACCTCACAAATATGGTTTTATACACACAAAAAACTCAGGAAACATGATCAGTACAAACGTGATACCTAACCGCTCATATCATATTTACATTGGATAATGGTAGGGTCAAGGATTAATTCCAAAATGATGGATCCCAATCATGATACGAATATATCTTTTCACTCCTCATGAGAATCAACAATCATGAGAAATATTGGCCGTGCGTTTTATGGATCGTTGTAGCATCGTAAAGCCACCTCCAAGCACTGTGAAACCCCCCATTTTAACATCCAACAAGCCCATACCGCCAATTTAATGGACACTCTTGGAATTGGAAAGATTGCACAACTCAAGATCCATTGGCCTCTTTATCATGACCTTGCAGAGCCTCCTGATAGTTGTCTCTCTCATGGTTGGAGAAATTCGTCTGATCTGCTCAATTGTCAACAAATCCTTAGAGTGGTAGATAAGCCTATGTTCATTTCATTTCATTTCAGTAGTTTCAGTCTGATCTCGTGTTCTTGTTGGTTTGTTCTTTGGTCTCTCGACATCGTGGGCCTTAATATTTCTAGTCCAAACCTCGACTCTGTTTGGCACGCTAGCCATCCCTGACTGTCTATAGCCCCACTCTCTCAACACTTTTCCTACACCCTCAATGAATTCTCCACTATCAATTCTACTATGACCATCCATTCCCAACTCCACTCCAAACCTTATCCTACCTCCTTCATCACCTCTCCCAATCTTTGTGAATAATCTAGTTTGGGGTTCAAGATATTTGGGAAAATTTGTAGGATATTTAACATTTTTACTTTTGACAATATTTATCCTTCTCCTTCTCTATGTTGTATGCCCTACATCAGTTTATTGGTGGTAATGGTGGTAATAGTTTCGGTCTTTGGGTGTTCTCTAGTTTAATATTAAAAGTAGATGTTGCTTTTCTAAAAGGGTGGTTTCCTAGAAGAAATAATTGAATATTTGGACACCACCTTTCTTTTGTGGTTGGACCACCTAGCCTTTATAAAATATCTATAAAATTTAAATCCATGATACCTTTTTTTACAATACTGATGCTATTATTATATAAGAAATAACTCAGTGCCAAAAAAGATAGTTTCACCAAATTATGAATGTAAAATATTGTTACGTAAATAAACAAATAAATTAGCACGTTTATAAAAACAAACTCCTACACTTGGATAATAATGCATGGTCGGTACACATATACATAAAACATAAAATTATTCTCTACTAAAATGAGTCTTGATACATCTATACATCTAGTCCTTCCTTTAAGTACTTCAATTCATTGATTAACAGTTGTAGGTGGATACCTTTATCTTCACTTATCTTCTATTAGGAACTAGAAGAGAAAATACAAGAAGTTCATTATTTAGGTACAACCATGTGGGGATATCATGTTATTGATCACCACCATTGGGTAAATAATATACTTTGATTTTTGGACAGAAGATTGGTTAACTCTATCCACATATATGATTATTAAAAGGCTTCATACTTCATCCTTGCATTAATTAGGATGTGTATCTCTATATGTCTCATGCATATTTAATTTCTTCAAATTAGATAACTATTGACTCACTTTTGTGAGAGGTATGTTGCCCATATAACATGGTTAATTCTTTGCAATGAAAAATCCTTCGAATATATAGGATTATAAACATGTGCCTTCCTGTGAATTAATTATGATCCTTGACCTTGTTTTTGATTCCTAATGCTTTTCATGCCCACATTTTATACATATCTATTTGTCCACATATTTTCCTCTATATAGAATGCAATATTTTGGACAAGCATGATATGATATGTATTTAATGCTCAATTTTTTTAGAAGTTTCTTTAGCTCTTCATAGCTACTAGGAAGTGCATTATCACTTGGAAGTATCTTATCTTTCAGTAACATGTAATTAGTGGGTAATAGAAACATTCATCACCATTAAGCATGTACGTATTCCCTTTTTATCACTCACTACATGATTTTTTTATAATATATTGGGGACTTAATTGTTAGTTACCTCATTATTCCAAGAAACACCCATTTAACATCCCATATATTGATTTCAAGTTGTATAGTAACATTGTTATCCATAGTTGGTTAGATCTTGACCCTCATGTCCAAAGGGAGGCATGGTGGAAACAAATTTTGGGCTTTTCAAGAAGGTATCAAAGATATGAGAATCATCCCTTACACTTAGAAGGTAATTCTTCCATGCTCAATTTAGAATTGGTTGCAAATTTGTAAGTGGATGTTGAGAGAATACATCAACGTCACTATTCATATTTGGAATTGGTTGGATCCACTTCCAACTATATATGTACGATTGTAGTGTGTGTAATAAAATTGTCCTTTATGTGTGCATCTCTCAGTTTTTCTACTTGGTATCAGAGCCCACATGGGCCTAGCCTCCCTCATGGGAAGGTGGAGAGAAATAGAGTTTTTGTGTGTTTGTATTTAATTTTATTATGTTTGTAACAACGTTGAAGCAGAAACAACATCAATAACGCCTATCATCGATTGAGTTCTTGCTCCCTGTCCATTTGATTTAGCTGCTGAGAATGTAAAAACAAAGGAAAACCTGTAAGAAGAATTGAGGCGACCCACTCTACTGCTGTGAAGAATTAAAACCGTGTGCTTTATCCGTGTTGCATGAAGAGGGGGAGAAGGGCATGGACCTGCAGACTGGCACGCCCAAGTCATCCACAATGCCAAGCTCGACGTGCTGTCCCACTCTTTCTTGTGGGAGTGTGTTACTAATGGAAGTTCATAAACATCATAACCTATTTTAAGACATCGGGTATTTGGAGTGAGATCTGCATCACGAAACGTGAGTCGATGTAGTCAGATTATTCGGCTTCTCATGTACAACGAGCTTATTCATTGTAGTAATATCGTGACAGATGTGTAAATACGAAGTTTTGATAAATGCGCGAGTTGTGGAAGAGAATATGCCATCTACAAGAACGCTTGTAGGTCCACAAATCTGTGGGGTTAAAGAATTTGTCTTGTAGCTACTACCAATATGGAATGGATTCCCACAAATATGTGGGGTTAAAGAGAGTGGTTGATTGGTTTTGTTTTCATGGCCTTTGTTGCCTCTTTTGTGTTTTCTCTTAAAGAGTTTGTTTTCTTATTCTTTAGTTAGGTGCAAACCCAATTAGTGTACAATATAACATAATTCAAATCAAAGGTTTTTGGAGCTTGGAAACCTTGAACATATCATTGGTTTAATTGTGTTTACATATTATTATGGTTTGTTGTTCTTGGTGCTTGGAAATCTATGAAAAATGACTACCAGTTACAATATGAGATCCATGTGTGTGAAACAGGTCAAGTTGTTAAATTAGTTTTTGAACACATTCAATATTCAGAACGTCTGCCTAGAAAATGATGGATAGTTGAAATAAAAATGTTCGACATATGGTGATTGGTCCATAGTATGTTTCATTACTTGACAACGCTTTTCGCGGAAGCCCAACAAGCCGACTACAGAGTTGGTAGAGTTTCTAATGAAGACCAACGAGACAGAGATCAATTTTATTGTTATAATATGTATTGTAATTGTGCATGTAAGAATTGAAGGAGAGACTTGGAAGATAATTATTCCATGCTTATTTTAGAATTGGTTGCATATTTGTAGGTGGATTTTGAGAGAATATCTCAACCTCCTTATTGATATTTGAAATTGGTTGGATTTAATTCCAAATATATATGTATGATTGTGGTGTGTGGAATAAAAGTATATAGTTTTTATTTGTGCAAACTTATTTTCCAGTATTACCTCATATTATTGGAATGCATGTAAAGATATCCCCCCCATGGCATGGTATCTTTTATGAAATCATCTTGACCCAATTCTCTACTATTATCTTCATCCCCCACACGTGAAGAACCAATATCACCATAAACATTTTGATTGGCGACTCAAGATATAGTGTGAATTGAATAAGTGATTGATTTAACCATGTTTGATATGTTTCCTCTCCTACTTGCGCTCAATTAATAATCTTCTATCGATTCGATGTCATAGTGGGGTGAAATAGTAGATGATAGATAACTCACCCATTGTTTTTTTTCACGAGGGGAAAGTTCACGGGAAACCCAGGCGTACTTCCCCATAATTTCTGGATGGTACGCGCGGTAAACCGTTCGGCGGACTTTCAGCGCCTGACCCCAAAGGACTCAAGGATTGAACCCATGACCTCCCTCAACGGAGAAGCCCACGTATTGACTCACTACCACTTGAACTAACCCTTGGGGCTTAACTCACCCATTGTTAAAATCCTGATTGCAAAAATATTGAACCTTTAAATTGATGAATTTATTAAACATAATGCATTTATTATGTTCAAACATTATACCAAACATTTTTAAGTAGAAATGTGGCTTTTTTTTTAATACTACACATGCAACCAACCACTTTATACAAAAATGAGTTAAGCATTACATTTACATTAAAAATTTGAAATACAAAAATTCAAGTACTCAATGATATTTTTATCGGGCTCCTAGGAGACATCTAAGGGTAGTCCTAATGCAGGCCATATTTGATAAGTGGTTGGTGGTCAACGAAAGATATAGCTTATTAACAAGTCATGACCAAGAGACAAAATATTTAGTGCATGCACGGTAACAAATTTGGAAGCCTTACTTTGTCGTTGGGGTGTTTGTCAAACAAAAAAATGTTCAATAAATAACGAAAACATTCATCTTTTTATGGAATCTACAATGTTTCCATGAGCGTGTGGTTGAATATTGATATAAATAAGCTCTTAATATTTCTAGACCCTAACCAATCGTGCATGTATTATATGCTAAAATGATATGTTTGTATTTAATAATATTAAAGTAATCGAATCAACTATTAAGGAGCACAAATAGTTCAATCCATAATACACAAAAATTATTCAAGATATATTATTTTCCAACATTATTCACTTGATATTGTGACACATGATTTTTATGGCATTACATGCCTTAGTTCATAAATCAATTATTTATTTTACGATATTTCCATTAGAACACTAATCTTTTGGCTCTCATCATAGGGTTTCTGAGTGACTTAGTGCATGGGTTAAATTTATATATAATAATAATAATAATAATATTAATAATAATAATAACTTATTATTAATGAATGGATATATGAAAGCACATGTCCCAACAAATAGACATGAATTTTATGAAAGAGAACTCCTTCCTAGTATTTATATGCGACCCATCATTGTACAATCTCTCTAGCTCTCCATATATATATATATATATATAGTATTTATTCATCTTTATAGATATTTTCATATTCCCAAATATTTATAATATTTATAGTGTGACTGAACTTTGTCATTCCATTTGGCAGTAGAGCCTCTTTTTCTAGTCCCAAACTTTTACCATATTTTCCAAACTTTGTTTAACAAGTTTTTAGCCACACAATTTATTTTCTTCAGTTTTTCTCTAGATAAAGTCTTTGAGCACAACTGCCTTTCCCATTTAAAATCCAGTCTCGTTGAAAAGAAATCATATTTTTGTAATGAAAATATGAAATAAACTCATACTAGACATTTGAAAAGTAACCCAAAGTGATTTAGTAATAATATTTTGAAAATAAAAACCAAGTTCTCTATAGAGAATTCAAACCAATGACAAGCAACAATAGTCTTTCAACAAGATACAAAAGTCTAAAATCACAAGAACCTATAAATGAAATACATCTATCTAAAAATACAAGGGTTGAAATACATCTATCTAAAAATACAAGGGTTGTTAGAAACATATATATAGTTGCCAAATTTTCACTGAAACGTGACTCTAGCAATGGTATTCATCAACACATATTAGGATCTTACATTGAAAAAGAAATTTCAGGTGTTGTTCGAACCTATTATTCTTTAATTGGAAGACGGTAGGGACAACCGACAAAAGAAATTATTGTTCCACGGAGCCACATTCCATGTAATAATACAAAAAATTTAAAAGGAGTTTCTCAACCAAACCATCATTAATCATGACTGAAATTAAGACCACATTAAAACATAATTAGGGTGGAAATGATTTAATCTTAAATATTATGAATACAACAATTAAAGCAAGTTCTTCAATTTTATAAAGTGTACAAGGTGAAATGAGTTTCTAACATTCTGTACACTCAATCCTTCCAAAGAATATACAAGTTTCATAATCAAATAATAAATGGATAAATATTTTTGGATCAATCACATTATGTTTATTTGGTCGACATTTCGAACCAGCTAATGTGGTTCATCCTCAGGACAAGTTTGGATTTGATTAGATCCGATATTGGTAAATTAATAAGGGATCTAGATCTTGTCTTAACGACTAATTTTTAATGACTATATGCAGGCAATGTTGCATCCTTACTATTTATTCATGATGAAAAATTAAGCTTTTCACCTTGTCCTGAGGATGAACCACATTACCTGGTTCGAAACGTCGACCAAATAAGCACAATGTGATTAATCCAAAATATATTTATCTACTTTATGGATCACAAAAGTATTAGATCTAACATAAAGTAAAATGGTTAATCACTGATGAGAAAGAAATGGAGTCTATAATATAAGAGAAGGGAAAATTTCCTAAAACTTTTAGCAAAGTTGTTTTTATACTAGTTAAAACAAAAAGAACAATTGTAGGATCATATGTTTTAATATCTATCGATCCTACTCAATCTCATAATTATGTTAGTACCGAATGTGCTTATTAATTAGTGGTTTTTGAGTCGAATTCAGTTGAAATGATGGACGATGATGAAACACAATATGACATAAGCAATTTACAACTTAGTATTGGAGACTCTACTTTTGTCTCACAATTCATCGTTAAATATTTATTTTGTGATGATAGTGACATACTTTTAGGATTTCCATATATGGAAGCACACAAGACTTTTGATGAAGAATAATTAGTTAATATTTCCTATAAGAAGAAAAATGTAACTTGATAGAATACTACGTCAGAGCCAGATTTGGTAATATAGAATGACTTTAAATGAATCTCAAAGGTAATCCTTTAAGAAAATAAAAATTCAGTGCATTGAATATGCAAAAGGAAATTGAAAAATTATCGCAGACAAAAAATGAAGAAATTGGTCACCTAAAGGACCATAGTGAAAATTACTTATACAAATTAAGAATCTTAAGAAGGATAATAAGTCATTGGAAAACAAATTGTAACAATTGATTGAAAGGGAAACATCAAAACCTTAAAATTTGAATATTCAAATTGAAGAAAAGGGAACAAATGCGGATCCCATTCATTACATGATTAATAAATATACCGATCCAATTGAAGGGAGGACATACATGTTGTAGTACATATAATGGAAATTCCAAGTGAAGATCCAATGTGTAAGAAAATCATTTACTAGAAGTGAGCCAATAAAATGTTACAAAAATTATAAGGGATAATCATGTTATAATAACTCCTTATCGACATCCACGTCATAAGAATAAGTATACTAAACAATCAATATATCAACTTCAGTTAGAAGGGAAATTATTAAACCATATTCCAAAGAATATTGATACCAATACCATCAAGCTTAATTATAACAATTTATCTTGGGAACCCTATAAGTGCAACACTCCACAAAAGATCGAATTAGGATGGTGTGATCATCTTACATTTTGACAATTGTGTTTGGTGCTTATAAGTTCACATCATCTAATGTAATCAACCTTGAAAACAGTAAAAAAAAAGAATCAGGTGATGTTATTATAAACGAAAGTAAAAGATGTAAATTCCTTCCATAAATATGATCTAAAGACAAATAATTTCTAAAGAGGAATGCATTGTTATGAAAATAAATATATATAATAAATAATAATTCATAAACTATTATTAATGACGTGACATATGAAAGGACACGTCCCAAATAATAGTCATGAATCTTATGAAAGGGCGCTCCTACCTAGTATTTATAGGGGGCCCATCATTATACAATCAATCATCATATCATTCTTATTCAACACACACATACACACACATGTTCATTCTTATGGATATTTTCATATTTTAGATATTTTGAATATTTTGTGTCTAAGAAAAGTTTTCTCATCTCACTTGGGTCATAGAGGGGAGCAATGATTCATCCTATATCACTGTTGTTGCTAGTGACAATAATATTTCCCACATCAAAGAAAACTGAGAATTTGAAAAAAACACTTCTCACTCATCAACTGTATCCATAGATGCCAACAACTCATACAAAACCCAATTCAAGTCATAGGTGAAAATATGAATGCTAGGGAAAATCATACCAAAGGTAGTCATTGATCCAAAGTTTGAGGTAAACTCAAATAAAGTAGCTAAATATATCCAATATATAGAGGATCATTCCCTAATTGGAAAATTCTGAGGGATTTGGCCTTTAGAAAAAGAACTATAATGGTGGATCCAATATAAATGGAAACCAAAAGGTCAGATCAACTTTGAGCTGGGAGACAAAGGATTTTTCATGGTCATATTTACTAATTTGGATGAAAAAAAGTGGATAATTGACAACAATCCATATTTTAACAACTTAGTAGGTTTGCACCTAATATTCTAGAAGAGCACTTTAGTGAATACAAAGAAAAATTCAAGGTAGCCCTAATCTGGATATGAATATATTCCCTAGCATAGGAGAGAATGAGATTGGTGGAGAATGCCTCCCTCACAAACATGAAATTTTATATTCTATGTTGGTTGCTCCTAAATCATGGGAAGAGGAAACATCGGAAGGAATTGGTAATCTACTTGAATTTTTTTAAAAATATCAGAAGCCACAAAATTTTCAAGATACATCTCCTACGCAAGGATTTGTATATACATGAACAATATGGAACCTCTACTGGAACAAATTGACATCTGCTATAAATACTCACTCTAGAAGTAGACCTTGGAATATGAGCACATCCCCTTTAGATGTAGGATATATCATGAATATGGGAATATGTTTAGGTATCCCCCCCCAATATTCCTAGCTTCTCAACATACTCAGCTAGATAATATGGATGTCAAGGGATTTGTGAAGCCCCCACATTGCAAATGGAATCAAACAACATCTCCATC
The DNA here is from genome assembly GCA_034641835.2 of Pinus albicaulis. Classification (NCBI taxonomy): domain Eukaryota; kingdom Viridiplantae; phylum Streptophyta; class Pinopsida; order Pinales; family Pinaceae; genus Pinus; species Pinus albicaulis. The sequence goes on from CM076583.1 coordinate 688,640,295, forward strand.
TCCATCCTTGTCTAGAAACCCCACAAATAATAATAGTCTTGAATCCTTAGAAGATATGGAAAATATAACAAGATAGGAGATGAAGCAAGTAGTTGAATTAGAAAACTCGTATCAGTAAAATACAGATCTATAAAATCAATTTGTCCCATTGAGGAATGAGCTCAAGGTGAAATAGGGAGACACCAAGAATATTATTCAAGAAATAACTATGGTAGAAATGGAATCAAAGCGCGAATTTGGAGAATTATAGCACATGGAACTAGACATGGAAAAATTTATGGGCTAATATTCACAGGTGGGCTAATTTTCCATGATTTTCCCACAAAAAAGATTCGCTAATTTCCAGTTTTTATAAAAATGATTAACCCAAATTTTACAATATAAAATCATTTTACTTTGAAAATTACCAAAAATATATAGACACTATATATAAAATCATTATAAATTTGCAAAATTTTACAAATATATCAATAATTTTTTTATAGTTTGCATATTAGGGACTAGTGAGATTCGACAATGTTTTTAAAGTTCAAGATGATTTTCCATCCTTAAAATTTTCCATGGACCTAGATGCACTAGAATTAATAGGAATTGTGGAAGCTTGGAAGGGTAAATATTCACTCTCAATTTCGTAGCACTAGGCCAAAACCTTGGAAAGAGCCTACCTCAAATATCTCCGTCAGGATCTGAAAAACCCACTAGGTGTGCATGTTTCTAGATCAAATTTAGTAGCTCATACTAATTCCTTTAAACACACCCATAAATCACATAAATATAATTAAAAAAGGGTACAAAGGTAACCAAAAATACTATAGGAATTGGGATAATTCGTAGTAAATTTAGGCAAAATCAAGCTCATAATGAATGTCTATTTCTCCAACAAACCTTTCCAATAAATGGAGATAATATATTAGAATATCAAGGGCATAAGCTGCAAATGGAAGTAATGGATCCTTAATAATAGATGGAGGAAGTATCAACCATCATTTTTTATTATAGAGGAAATCAAAATATCCTGTGAAAAGATAGCCTCGATAGCTACCAGATGCTAGAAAGGATGTCAATCTACAAGGATTGATGTACAAGGAAAAGAAAGAGGTTTGGCTATAATCTAGAATTCTCAAGAAATTAGAGTTTTTAATACGTTTTCCTCCCACAAAGCAGTAACTGTGAAGTTCCATTATAGAGGCTCAAAATAAGTCTACTTGTTATCTAATGCTTATGGACTTACCTTGTAAAGAGACAAATCTAACTTTATACAAACAATTAACAATCTATAGCTCCTAATCGGGAAATACCCTTGCATTTTAGGAGGAGACTTAAATCTAGTTAAATCTCTCTCAAAAAAGAAAGGAGGCATCATACGCTTGGAAGGTGAGGTAACACTATTTAAAGATGGTAGATATAGACATCCCAAATGGAGTATTCCCATAGAATAATCGAAAACGAGGCATACAACAAATATGATCACACCTAGAAAATTATTGATATGAAAAATCCTAATGGAATGTGACAGAGTCATCGAATCCTTGATCCTACCATGTGGGGGTTCAAATCATTGGCCAATTGAAAAAAATCTAGACATCAATGCTAGCCATAAAAATAAAGCCTTTAGATTTGAAATGTTCTAGTTCTCTAATCCAAATTTTCAATACCACATCAAAGAATTGTGTGTGGAAGATGATGACATTGAAGGTCATGTTATGTATTGAATCCAACAAAACCTAAAATATGTCAAGGTTGAGGTAAAAAAATGGAACAAGGAAGCCTTTGAGAACAACCTTCAAGAGAAACAAGAGCTCGAGGAAAAAATGACCGAAATCATGATAGGAGGCAATTAAAAATAGAAGGTAAAATGAATTGAAATAGGAATAAGATTAGTTGCTCACCCAACTAGAAGAAAAAATAAAATAGGAAGAAGTTTTGTGGAAGAAAAAATCATAGTACCAATAGCTAACGAAAGGGGAAATGAGTACTTCCTTCTTCAATAAATCCATGCTACAACACATGAATCATAATATAATAGTATCATTAAATGATTTAGTTGGAAGAAAACTACAAGACCACAAGGAAATGGAATCTAAGATAGTGCATTACTTTTTCACTTTGTTGACCAATACACAACCAAATAGGGAAGACTCAATAAAAAGAATAAATTACCATATTTCAACCTTAATATCTCTAGAACAAAATGAAGCATTTCCCATAATCATTTACATTTAAGAAGTGGAGGCAATGATCAAGTCAATTCCTAAGAACAAGGCACTAGGATTAGAGGGTTTTACAATGAATTTCTTCCAAGCTTGCTGGCCAATTGTTGGACAAGACCTCTGGGTAGTAGCTGAGGAATATAGATGAACCCTTTCAATTCTCCCAACACTGGATGTTACATTTCTAACCTTGGTTTCCAAACAAGACAAAGTTGATGAACCATGTGGATTCATCCCATTTCCCTATGCAATGTGATTTACAAAGTAATCACCAAGATCATAGCCAATAGATTGAAATATATCCTTCCTCAACTAGTCTCATGGGAGTAGATGGACTATGTTAAAGTACCACAAATATTGGATGATATCCTATTCAATCATGAAGTAGTTCATTCCATAAAACATATCGAAAAAGCTAAGAATGCTAATTAAGTTGGACCTATCAAAATAATTTGGTAAGCTCGACTATCTTACCTTTTCCAGAGACTTATTAGCATTTGGATTTGTAAGATATTGGATTAACTTGATAAGAGATATATTTTCCTATAAATTATTTTTGGTGCTTCTAAATGACTTGCCCACAAAGACCTTTTCCATCACATGGAATTCACCAAGGAGATCCCCTGTATCCCTTCCTCTTTATTCTTGTTGTTTAAGGTCTAGTTCATGCTCTTAAGTCAACAATTGTAGACAAGATAGTGACTTGGAATAATATTATTTGGAGAATATATTCCCATATTACATCAACAATTTGTCTATGAAATTATCTGTATGGTTACCCTCACAACTAATGAAGCTATATCTCTTCACAATGTTATGAAGGACTTAACAAGAGCATCATGTATGGATATAAACCGATAAAAGTCTCAAAATTTATATTTTACCACTCCTTGCAGTTCATTCTGATGTTGCTATATTTTTAGGGTATAAATGTTATAAGTTTCCTTAAAACTCCCTAGGACCTCCTTTAGTGGGAAATTCCACGAAAACTAAACCTTGGTCATAAATTTTAATAAAAACTAGCAAGTTGGACATTTCATTCTCTTAACATAGAAGGCCAGTTGGGTCTTTTGAAATTTCTCATCCAAGCTCACCTTTATTATCTCTTTTCAACCATGATGGCTCCTAACTCCATTTTAAACTCCATTAAAAGCATTCAAATATCCTTTCTCTTCTGCGAGTCACAAATGAATATAAATGAGAGTTGGTTTCTTGGAACAGGCTATGCCTCCAAAAGTTAAGAGGAGGCATTTACCTATATGACCCTCAAACTCTAAGCATAGTCATGAGATAAACATTATGGTGAAGATGGATACAAGGAGAAGATTGTCTATGGAGAAATATTTGGAATTTTAAATATAAGAATGGCATTGATCCGGATTTATGCAGGAACACAATAGAGTAAAAATTTAACCATAAATACAAAGATGCAGTGGAAATAACACTTCATTTCATTAATATCAAAGAACTGAGATTTGCTTACAGATAGAATGGAAATAAACTAGCTAGGGTGCTGGTAGCTATCTCTGAAAAAAGATGTGGCGGCTACAGGCCTCTGACCTGAGTTACAATGAGGCTCAAGGGCTTATTTATTATTTAAAAACAATGGAAAACCCTAAACATCGAAAACCCTAACCATAGGAGATGAAGCGCCAAAACTATGGGCCCCGTTTGGGTAAATTGGTGTTTCAACTTCTCGAGGATGTAACTTTGGCATACGATCTCCGTTTGACGCGAACCATATTTCGTTAGAAAGATCTATCTGAGGAATACAAATTTTGAGTGAGAAAAATTAGTCCATGGACCCATGTTGCTCCCGATTGTCCCAAAAAAATTCGTTTAGGGCCTCAAAATGGCTCCAGAAGTTCAAGACCCGAAAAACTGCTAAAAATAGTAAGTTGTGCCGAAACTGAAAAACTGAAAGAGACAATGGTGGGGCCCCAAGTGGAATAGGAGGGTGACCACCAATATCAACCTGGATCATTCCTCCCCCGTTAGGAAGCAATGGTCCCCATTGCGTTAAGTTCCTCCATGAGATGAGGAAATTGGCCGAACTTGGTCCCTAGTGAACCACTTCCTTCTTGGAAGTTAAAAGAGTTTCACAACTTTGGACAACCCATACGCTTGGATTCTTGTCATGCAGTGTCTTTGATTTGCATGTCCATGATACAATCTGTGGTGGCCTGTTCCATGCAGTTTTGGTTTAACTCTGTTGGTGTGAGTTGTTTGGAAATGTCAGAGGTGTCCAGTAGAGGTGGGAAGTAGGGACGAAGGCGGTCCACATTGAATATTGGGTGCAGACCAAGGAATGGTGGAATACTAAGCTCGAAGGCATTATTCCCTATAGAATTGGTGATGGTGTACGACCCGTATCAGAGCGGGTGAAGCTTGCAGTGGGGTCCAGTGAGGCGCTCCTTCTGCAAATGTAGCCACACTTTGTCGCCCACCTGGAAGTTGTGTGGCACCCGATGTTGATCATGGCATTGCTTGTACTTAGCATTGGATCTGTCCAATATGTCATGAAATTGTTGGTGGATGTGCTGAATGCGCTCGATGAAGCTATTTTCTTTGTCAAATTCAGACTGGAAATGAGCCGAATCGGCCTGAGTAGTCGCAAATGGCATGGCTATGTCAATGGGACATAGTGGCTGGAATCCCAAGCCCACCTGAAAGGGGCTATGGCCGGTTGAGCTGTGGAGAGCCTGGTTATAACTATGTTGTACATAGGGGAGGCTCTCGTCCCATGTGCGTGGATGCTTTGAATTTTACATGCGCAGAATGTGTACAATCATTCTGTTGACGACCTCTGTCTGACCATCTGTTTGGCGATGGAAAGCTGTGGACTTGGTGAGATTGGTGTCCATCATTGACTAGAGGCTGGACCAAAATGTGCTGAGGAACCTGCTATCTCGATTTGATATGATAGACTGTGGGATCCAAAAGTGCACCCATACTCATTCAAAGAAGACTTCAGCAGTGGCTTATGCTGTGATATTCTTCTTGCAGGCCGCCATAATGGCCATTTTTGAGAATCTATCGACGACCACGAAAACACAGTCATTTCCATGCTTAGTAGAAGGCAGGCCTGACATGTAATCCATGGAGATGGATTCCCAAGGTCGAATAGGGGTAGGTAGCGGAGTATATAGGTCTTGCTTCTTGATGGTCGGTTTGGCAATGGCACAAGCAATGTAGGATCTGATGTGCTTCCCGACATCCTTTCAAAGGTTCGACCAATAGAAATACTTCTGCAGTACTGCTACTGTTTTCTCGACCCCGAAATTCCCAGCGACTCGACTGTAGTGTGCTTCCCATATCATCTTGGCATGCTCGCTTGAAAAAACACAAAGGTGTCCCAGGTGACATAAAAGTTCATCTTGGAGGTGAAAATTTGGAACTTGCGTACCCCCCAAGAGTGCCTTATATGTGTGGCTGAATTTTGGGTCGGTCTCGTAGAGAATCGGGCAAGTAGAAGTCTCGTGCCCACAAGAGTTGAGAACGGTGGTGAGCGCCACGATCGGTGGTAGGCTGAGGCAGTCTGCAACATTATTGGTGCTACCCTTCTTGTACTTGATGTTCAAATGAAACTGTTGTAGATATGTGGACCACTTCTGATGGTGATCATTCTGCAACTTCCCTTGTGTCTGTATGAACTGTAGGGGTTGGTGGTCTGTGTGGATGATTTTTTCCTTCCCCAAAATGTAATGCTTCCATTGTCGACAAGCTTGCACAATGGAATACATTTCTTTGTCATAAGTGGGATACTTGCAAACTGTGTCAGACAATGTCTGACTGTGATATGCCACTAGATGTCCCTGTTGAGTAAGAACTGCCCCAATAACATAGTCAGAGGCATCTGTCTCAATCTCAAAATGGTTGTTGCAAGTCTGGTAATGTGAGCACTAGGGCAGAACACAGGCGATTTTTCAATTCTGTGAATGCCTTCTATTGAGATTCCAACCAAAATAATTTTTCTCTCGCTCCTCCCTTGGTGACTTGACTCAAGGGCCAAGTGATATGAGAGAATCCCAACACAAACCTACGGTAGAAATTAGCAAGACCTAGAAAGCTGCAAAGCTCTGTTATAGTGGTTGGGGCTGGCCAATCCTGAATGACTTGGATCTTGGTTGGATCCACATGTACCCCCCTTTCATCAATAATGTATCCCAGATATTGAACCTGCATCATGCCAAAAGTGCACTTCTCCAAATTGGCACACAAATTGTGTTGCCACCGTTTTTGGAGGACTTGTCGGATGTGGTCGAGGTGCTCTTCCCAAGTCTGGCTGAAGATCAGAATGTCATCCAAGTACACCACTACAAATGAGTTTGTGAATGGCCGCAAGATGTCATCCATCAACCTCATGAAGGTTGCGGGAGCATTCGTCAACCCGAAAGGCATGACCAACCATTCGAAAAGGCCTTCCTTGGATTTGAAGGAAGTCTTCCACACATCGAAGGGTTCGATTGGTACCTGGTGATACCCAGACTTCAAGTCGATCTTGCTGAAATATTTCACCCCTTTAAGTTGGTCTAGAAGCTCATCAATCCGTGGGATCAGGTACCTATTCCAGACAGTGATCTTGTTCAACGCCCGATAGTCAATACAGGGTCTCCACGTCCCATCCTTCTTCTGTACCAACACGATTGGGCTCCCATAGGGTAATGAACTTGGTCAGATGTGAACTTTCTGCAGCAGCTCCTGAATATGCTTCTTGATTTCATTGTTCTCTAGAATAGAGCGCCGATATATCGGTCCATTAGGTAGCAACATACCTGGGGTCAGATCAATCAGGTGCTTGACCTGACAGTGCAGAGGAACCCCTGTGGTTGAGGTGAATATGTCCCCGTACTCCTCCACAACCTTGTCCATTTGTTGTTGTCGTACAGAGGAGCCCTGTCTAGAGGTCGTGGCCACAGTCTTCTTCTTTCCCTAGGGGTGGATCATCAGGAAAACGAATTTCCTGGTTTGGGAAATGAGCTTACTGCATTGTTTTGCAGTAACCAAAGAGATAGCGGCAGGAGGTGGTACCTCTGGTATCCTGTACAACTTATTTCCCAAAGTAACAATAAAAATGCGAGGTCGAGACTCATACACAACATGCCACTTCCACAAGTATATTTGTCCTAATAATACATCAGAAACATCAATAGGAGCAATGTCACATAATACCTCATCTGTGAAGGGCTTGATGCTAAAGGGAAGGCGGCATTGCCGGCTGACGCGGAGATCTCGTCCTTGGTGAAACCACCCGATGGTGTATGGATGTGGTGAGCTGTGGTCGACAAGCCCAACCGCTTCACGACGTCTGCTGAAATGAGGTTCTTTTGGCTCCCATTGTCGACAATGAGTTGTGCTGGGGAGCCCTTTACCCACATCTAGGAGTGGAAGAGACGTTCCTCCTCCTTTGGATCTTCTGGTTCCTCCTTTTGGATCTTCGTAGTGGCAACAGTGGCATTGGGCTCCACATCAATAATATGTTTCCCTTTTTCATTCCCCTTTTCAGGTTCTGATTCAGAGTCAGAGCATGCATATGACTCAGAAGCCCTCATCTCGGCCACCAGCGACTGCTTGTCCCGACACTCACTTGTGTTGTGAGTGGAGCTCTTATGGAACTCACACCACTTTTCCATGTCCTTCTTTGGATTTGTGATGTTGTTCTTTGCTTGTAGCTTTGACATGTTGTCTTGAGTCGCCATGCCTTGGCTCTATCCTTTGTTTAATGGTTTGGGAGCACCTTTCCCTTGCTTTTGATTCGCAGATCCAAAGTCTCGCTTCTTCTGTTTGAATTTCTGCTCAATCTTGGCAGCATACTGGTATGTCGTACCAAGCGAGGAGATGTCGAGGAACTCCATTTCCTCCTGAATGTATCTGTGCAGACAACTGTGATAATTTAGCACCCGATTTTCCTCTGAATCTTTGATACCCAACTTTGTGCGCAGGGTATGGAACAGATTCTTCAGCTCATGCACATCTTGATCCCTTTGTTGTCGCAGCGTGGTCCATTGTATGTACTTGTCCTCATAGCTCCCCACGGGATAGTATTGTTCCTTGATGGCATCTTAGAAAGAATTCCAAATGGGTACGGCCAAGAACAGAGAGGGTTCTGTCTCTTCCTTTTTCTCACAATAGGTTTCCCACCAATCCTTGACATGGGGGTAGCTTTGAGGAGTGCAAAAATAATCTTCTCCCGGTCGGAAAAGTCATGAACCGAGAAATATCCTTCTAATAGATTCAACCATATATCTACGACATCTGCATCTATTTTACCCTCAAATATGGGAATGTCAAAATTTACTTGTACCTTAAAGGGAGTCTCACCTTCAGAGTGGCTGCTGGATGCAGATGCACCACCGGTGGGTAGTCGTTGAAGGATTTGGGCAAAGTTATCCATCATCACGTTCCTTTGACTTTCAAGGGCCTCCTCAAGCAATATTTTGATAGGATCTCCTACTCCCTCATATTTCTTTTCGTCCCCCATGGGCGTCCATTGGGGTTTGCGAGCCTGATCTTGCAAAGGTTCCACCAGATCGAGGCCTAACTCCTTATACCCCGACCTCGTTAGGGACATGCAAATAAAGATCGAGGAAAAGCAGACCGCTCTGATACCACTGATCCAGATTTATGCAGGAATGAAATAGAGTAAACATATAACCATAAATACAAATATGCGACGGAAATAACACTTCATTTCATTAATATCAAAGAACTGAGATTTTCTTACAGATAGAATGGAAATAAACTAGCTAGGGTGCTGGTAGCTATCTCTGAGAAGAGATGTGGTGGCTATAGGCCTCTGAACTGAGTTAAAATGAGGCTTGAGGGCCTATTTATTATTTAGAAACAATGAAAAACCCTAAACATCCCAAACCCCAACCCTAGAAGATGAAGCGCCAAAACTATGGGCCTCGTTTGGGTAAATTGGTGTTTCAACTTCCCGAGGACGTAACTTTGGCATACGATCTCCGTTTGACGCGAAACATACCTCGTTAGAAATATCTATCCAAGGAATACAAATTTTGAGTGAGAAACATCGGTCCATAGACCCATGTTGCTCCCGATTTCCCCAAAAAACGTCGTTTAGGGCCTCAAAACGGCTCTGGAAGTTCAGGACCCGAAAAACTGCTAAAAATAGTAAGTTGTGCCGAAACTGAAAAACTGAAAGAGACAATGATGGGGCCCCAAGTGGAATAGGCGGGTGACCACCAATATCCACCTGGATCAGGTATTCCTCAAAACCAACTCTTATTAACACATTTGTTCCAACCTAGATCATCTATATGGAATTTAGATAAGAAATGCATGCATCTTATTTAGCAACATTATTTTTTGGAAATAAAAAGTGGACATACTGCCCTCTTTTACAAAGACTCTTAGAAGAAATTTCCCAAAGTAAATATACTGGATGATTTATAGGAGGTAAGAGTGAATATGAAATCAAAAGAAAAACATACCATATTATATTGATGGACACAGAGAAAATACAAGGATCAATGGAGGTAATGGCTATAAAGGAAGAATGGAAACCACAACCCAAAGGACGAGAATGGAAGTAATTTTGGCACTCTCTTTAACAAAGACTCATTCCATACTCCCAGGGTTTGGATAAGCTATGTTGGGGACATAATTCTTGAGGCACCTACTACATAAAAGATGCATATCACTTGGAATTTGGTGTAGACGCTAATGCCATGGAAGAAGTTTGGCATATCATATAGAGGAAATATTTTTGGCCTAAAACCTCAGTTTTCCTCTAACTCTTGGTTCAAGGAAAAACTATCACCTAGGATAAAATCATCAAAATAGGGTTCTAAGTGCCCTATTTATTCCATTTCTATATATTATCCTCAGAATATTTGGGAATTTTTTTCTTTTGTCTCTGCATGGCCGCAAATCAACTCTGCATGTCTTGATTTTTTCCCCTCTGTACCACAAGACCGACCTTCTACTCTGTATGCAACCCTAAAAGCTTGGCCCGCCAATGCTATGAAATTCAATGTATGGCTTCAAATGAATTATTTGTGGGTAGTGTTCTGTTGAATTCCCCATTCGAGGTTTTACCCACTCGAATTTTTTGCAATATTATACAGAGGGGGGGCTTGGACTCCAAAAATCATGATGGTCATTTTAAATTCTGATGTCGCAAGGGTCTCACTGCTGTTAATCCGCCTGGTCTGTGGGGTTTCTGTCTAACTTTGCGGGATTCCAGTCTAGTTCGGTGGGTATTTTATCCTCTGCCATGGGGTTTGATTTGGGTTTTGAGGGATTTCAGTGCTCTTCAGTGGAGTCTCTGCCCTGGGTCAGTTCACATGCAGCGGGAGAATGAAAACATTCTCTCCATGTATTTTTTGTCGCGGCAGGCAAGGAAAATTCTTATTGCCACCTTTATAACTCGTCGGATGATTGGAATAAGGAATGGTGACATGCATTACTCTGCTAAATATGAGGACATTATTCTTGAAAATCAAGATATTTTCCTATGTTTTTTAACTAAACCAATTATTGAAATTCTGTTGCAATATACAAGTATTTTTAAATTATATACAGGTGTTTCATTACCATTGGTCTCGCACTCGCCCCGACACTGTCATTCAATCCAACGATTGGTACTCCACCTGCAAGAAAAAATGGTTAAAGTTCAAGCAGTAAAAAAGGATGCCAAGGACAAAGGCAAACCGAATACGAGTAAGACCAAAACGGGCCCTAGAAATAGGGGAAGGAAGTCGAGAAAAGAGATTATGAAAAATATTTTTGATGCTTATGCGACAGGCACTCCCCCTCAAGTTAAAAAAACTCATTTTAGGTTGGGAGCGTGACTGCAACACCAAAGAGGAGGGGGAAATAGAAGAGGAGAAAATGGAGTTTCGAAAGGATCCAGGAAATACTAGAAGTAGACTGTCACTATTTCAACAATATATTCATACATATTGGACATTGAAATGTATACTGGAAAAATCAATTATCCGTGTTCAGGAAATTGGAGGGGATCCAAAATCTGCCTCCATTTTAGCTGAGATGAGAAGAGACATTCAATAAATCCACCTTATGAAACACCACCAGAATGTCCGTCTGGGCCGCATAGATTGAAAACTACAAAGTATGCATCAAGTGGATATGCCCAGTTCCAGTGTAAAGGACCCAACGCCTATCTATTCATATGATGATTGAGTTTTCTGAAATTCTTTACTTTTTTGTTATTTTGATATGCATATTACAGGTAGAATTTACTTTATGAATTTCTTGTATGTAAGAGACAGTAATTAATTGGACATATCAGACAATATTAGGTTCAAACTTTATCAGTATTGGTTGGCCTATAACTCTTTAAGGTGGCCAACATACCTGGTTTCCTGCGGGCAGGTTGAGGCCATCCAATATTATTATCTGCAACTTGCTTTTCTCTTTTTGATTAATGGAAAATAGGAAGGATATTCTAAAATTACAAAAAAAATAATATGATATGAAACACTTAATATTAGTTTCTATAAATGTATATTTTTTCTTTAAAATGCACAAATAACATTTATGATAGAATGCATTTATTAATTATAAATGAATATTTTTGATTTTCTTTGATGGGTGTTCTCACGGTAACTAGATTTCGACAAGATATATAACAATAGTGCGGATCTCTCCCGGCTTTGGTTTTCTAGTGGCAGTCATAATTAGCATGCGAGTCTTACGTTTGGTTAATGGGGTGGCACCCCCCCGTGATAGAGCCTTTCTCTACACTTCGCCTCGTAGGGCCCTCGCGTGGCGATCCCATGATTCCAAAACCTTGTTCCACCTACCTAAGTCCGATCGAATTAATTTACAACAACTGGGAGGATGTGGATATGTATAAGATAGGGTCTTTGGCAAGGTAATTCTTTCTGTTTTATGTAAAATGGATCGTCCCTCCTATGGCAGATTGGTTGTGGAAGGGGAACTCCTTGATAGGCGAGTGAAGCCCATTTATGAGCTTATCATGAGAAAGTGACTTGGGATGGAAGTTTACTGGTTCAGGTTGTATAATTAGCCCTCATTGTGGAGCGATCATGTTACTCACCTCGCCCTTCAAGCCTAAATTCTCACGTCCATGCCATATTATATATGCTAAATCCTAGTTTTAGGGTGGCAGAAAGGTTGTGTCTTGGTTGCTGATGGTTTTAATATTCAATCATTAATCTCTTTATGGTGGGAAAAAGAAGACAATATTACAGTTGTTCGAGGTCTGTTTTCATTATACTTTTCTCAGTTGGTCATTGTAGGGACGTGTCGTTGCCTTTCAAAAGTTCCGTTAACATTTCATCCCCTGGTATTTAACAGTCTGGTAATCAACTCTCTTTCGGGTCATCTCCTTTCTCTTCATAGGTGCCAATGTTCTTTGTGCTCTTTTTAATAACTCAGTGACTGGTCCATCCTTCGAATTGGTGGAATTCTTACCCTCAACAACACCTCATAACTCAGACCTTGTTGGGATTTTGTTCAGTTTCCCAGTGTTTTTCTGTTGAGTGTGGTACCTAGGTACCTTCTCCATTTGGTTTTGAAAATGGACCTGAACTCGCTAGAGCTCTGGTTTTTCAAAATTTTCTAACTTTTGCAGCTCCTAGTTTACACAAAGTTTGGGGTTTCGGGAATATTGAACATGTATTAGTTTGGGAATGTTGTGGGATTCATTTTATCCTCCTTCACCCACGTTAAATTCTCTCTTGTTTTAATTCTAAGTCTGTGGTTCGTGTTATACTGGGGTCTTACCATACTATCGCTCGTCCCAACTTTGTCGTTCATCCCTCTATAGTCGTTTATTCTTGATTTGTTTGCAGGTTTTATGCTTATATGGATCCTCAACAACGTCTACCTAGCCATAAGGGTGTCGCACTTAGGGCATCCTCTTCATGACATAGGAGTCTATTCAGATGGTAATTTGTGGCTAGTTTTGTTTTACTAAGCTCCTCTCGCGGTCAGAAATGAAATTTTACAATTGGAAGCCAGGGAGTTCAAGGATTGTAAATATTATTCTAACTTAGAGATTGGAGGAAGAAACTTCAAGTGGGTTCTTGATCTAGGGAAGTTTCGTAGGAGAAGACTTCACTTCCTCCATTCTATCACCTTGCACCGTCAGTTGAATATGCTACTCAACATGGTAATTCGAGACAAGCAGGTTGATATTTACAAGCTCTTTGCATGTCAGGAGGAGATTAGGAGAATCTTGAGGGACATCAGGTATAATTTGGATGATATAGTGGTTATATTGACTCGAAGGAAACTTTTTGTGGTATTAGACTCAAAGACTGGCTCCAATGACCATCAGGATGAGGCTGCAATCATTAACATTCCAGTTGAGAACACTGCTCACACAAACTCTTCTCCTCACTCGCCAATCATAATTTTGGACTAATAATTCCACCATGAGAACTATGTTAGTCTTTACTATAGGAAGGAACTAGTTTTTTGTAAGCAATCTTATGATATTTTGTCAATATTTCTAGTGGATTATGGTTCTATTTTACTGTATTTCAATTCTGGCATTTTGCATGGCTTAGTTATTTTAAAAACCAAAGTTACTTTCTCTTTATTTTTAAATTATATTTCAAATCTTTTGTGAATGGTTTGTGTGAATAAAAGAAAATTCTCATACCAAAATTACCTCTATTTATTGTTGTGCCCTCACATTCAGAGTGTTTTTATGAAAGTATATTAATTTCTTCCTTTAAAACTTTTGTGAATAGTCCTTATGTATGAAAAGTTAGGCTATATTTTTGTATGCATTATAGGCAAAGCTTAAAAAAAAATAGATAATCCCATTTTAATGATTTTGATTCATGTATTTATAGTCCTTATGTCTAAAAATTTATACTTTATTTTTGTAAAATTATCTATTATGTAAACCACCATAGATCCATTTTAACTCAGGATCTATCAAGGGCGTAGAGGGATCAAATCTCTCTATGCGCAAACATTTCCTCAAGTTCAATCTTTGAACCTCACCCACAGAGATTTGATCCCTCTCGGAGCTTGATAGATCCGAATTTAAGATGGATCTACCTTGGTTATTATTCAATAACATTGCTACAAAATTAAGCATGATTTTGTAAATTGTGTATTCCATAATTATTCAATATGTTTTTGTAAATAAATATATTTCATAATTATTATATGATTCTAAATTAAAGAGCCCATAAATATTTAGATAAAATAAAATAAGTTGTATTTTTAATGTTAATTTATTATGGAATTTAAATAGTTTTTATATTATTATATATTTTTGTACAATAATATATTATAATGTCTTTCTAATTAAATTAGTTTGATTTTTTTTTTGGTAAGTTTGACAAGACTACATCTTCATCATGTCCAATATATCACCCCGATCAAGGCATGGAATTGAACCTGTGACTTCACATCAATGAGTGCTTTAACAAAACACCCAATCACTATCTATCCAAGACTTGTAAACAAATTAGTTTGAATTTTAATGATATATAAAATTCAAATAATATATATATAGATTAAATTTGATAATTTTTAAATCTAATTATTAAAAAATTATTAAAAAAAAAAACCATTATCATAGTGCGACAAGTGATATGATGTGAAAATGTAAATATTACTTTGATTAATAAAAATAAATATTATTTTTGTGTATTATTATTTTAAAATATATATTAAATATTATCATGTGAGATTGGACTCTTTAATGAGAGGAAAGTAGTTGGAATTAGTTATGCTCAAAAAGGGGCAGGGAGAAAAGAAGAAAAATCTGCTTTTTGCAGCACATTAGAATTGTTAGCTGAAACAAACAACCAAATATTTCATGACTTGCCAAAGATAAAGGTAATTAGATAAAAAGAAAAGGATAGTAGAAGAGAAAAATTGGACCTAAACAAAAAAAATTAGCAAGATGTTGCTGAGAGTTAAAGAAATGCAAAATGAGAAAAAGTATTAATCAATAATAATTACATTTTGATACAACAAACAAACAAATTGGCACCTTGGCATAGCAAAATGTACCATATGTCGAAAATATAAGTATTCATTGACTCGAGGTGCTTCTTAATATTTTGACACCTTAACATAGCAAAGTGTACCATATATCGAAAATATAAGTATTTTTTTGATTCGAAGTGCTTCTTAATATTTTTAGGTTGTTTCTCTATATGTACCATGATATTTCGTGTAATGTTTCAATCATTAGAAAAAAAATGTTGCATCCAACATTTCCATCTAAAAGAGAAAATAATATTTTTATTTATTTAATTTAATTTTTTTTTACATGAATTCTTATAAATATTAAATGTAATAAATTATATGTGTGTGTTTTTTAAACTTGGATATATATTTTATTTTTAATGGTATATTTATAATACTAATTATTGTGTTGAGAGGTTCCTATAACTCAGTATGAGATAGATGTATATGCATTAGATGAGTTATATGTTAGAGGTTAGATGTATCGATGTTAGATGTGAGATGTGTAGGAGTTAAATATGCACCTCTCAAACCTAGTATGGGGTAGATGTGTATGCGTTAGATGTGTTAGATGTTAGAGGTTATATGTATAGGCGTTAGATGTGAGATGTGTAGGAGTTAAATATGCGAATATTTTTTAAATGTCAGACTCATAAGTATACTACTTTGTCAAATTACATATTAGAAATATAAAATAAAAATAAAAGTAATAATTAATAATTAAAATAAATTGAGATAAAATAGTAAATTCACTGGAGGTTTTTAGGCTCTAGGTTTTTTCAACCCATGGGTTTTCCCATGGAATTTTTCTCTAATGGTTAAATTACATAAAAATAAATTACAATAAAAATAAATAAATAATTAACAATCAATAATTTTAATAAAATTGAGATAAAATAGTAAATTTATGGAATAAAATTGAGATAAAATAGTCAATTTATGGATGGAGGTTTTTGAACTCATTTTTAAAACCCATGGTTTTACCCATCACATTCTTCTCTAATGGTCAAATCACATTGAAAAAATTAAAAATAAAAAAAATAAAATAAAAAATTAATAATTAAAATAAAATTGAGATAAAATAGTAAATTTATTTGGGCTCCAGGTTTTATCAACCCATGGTTTGGACCATGGTATTCTTCTCTAATGTAGTCTATTTAAAGGTATTTTTAGCTGATGCGAGACATTCATTGCAATAAAAGCTTTTAGATATATCAAAATAAATCATAATTTCTACAACAAATATCATAACCATGACAAATTTTCATATCCAATTTGGAAAAAGAAACCACTCAATAAAGACAAACCACACGAAGACTTTATAGCTCTGTGATGCATGTTTTCCAGGTAAAAGTCGGGAAAACCAACCTTTGTCACTTTGTTACATAGATTTTTCTAGGTTGTTCTATATATATTTGAAATTTTACTATTGAGTGTGAAGAGAAAAGTGAGCACGGAAAAAATAAAATATGGTACATGAAGTCCTACATTTTGTTTATATTTTTTGTCCACATTAAAATTTATTGCAGTTGACTATTTCAACGATTAATTTTGACCTCTGCATTAAAATTTACTCGAATATGTCTCTCATATTTTCATAACAACTTACCTTGGATACAATTGTTACTGAGTTTTATTTAAGAGACCAGATGATAGCATCAATATAGAACTAACCGAAGGATAGTTAATATCTTCAACTCCTGCAAAGACAAAGGTATATATTCTTATTGAGTTTTACTGTATAACATAGGAGCTTATTAGGTTTTATGGTCTAACAACAAAGCTTCAAGTGGACTGTTTTAACTACCGAGCTTATATATATATATATATATATATATATATATATATATATATATATATATATATATATACCAACCTATATCCATATTAACTCTAGATCTATTTAAGCACTGAGAGGGATACAACTCTCGAGGTGAAAACATTTCCTCAAGTTTTTCACTCAAAAAAGAGGTTTTCACCGCAAGAGATTTGATCCCTCTCGGCGTTTAATATATCCAGAGTTAAGATGGATCTAGGCTGGGTATATCTTCTGGAATAATGTAACACAAACCTGCTCTAATTGGATTTGTAAAAAAATAATTACTCTTAATCAAGTTTAGACATTGCCTGGTTCAAATGCAGGCTTACTGAAGAAAATCCTAAGAGAATAGATGATTAGTGTTAGCACTGGAATCAACACTTGGACTGCTTCAAGTGCCTAACCGGACACATCCTAAGCTCTAAGGCAATTTATTATGATTTGATTGGGTTTTCGGAAAGTGGTTGGATCTCAAGCACTCTGAAAGGAACATTGAACATATAAAAGGATCTGACACATATGAGGGCACCCGTATATATTATGTGGTAGAAAAATTTGTAGTTAAATGATTAGAAGAATGGGATAAAGACAATGGGTCTACAGGACATAAATCCACTACTCGGAGGAAAAATGATACAAATTCCAGATCTAAAATGTATAGTGAAATAATGCTTTTAAAAGACTTACAAGAGTCTCACTTTACATTTAAAGAATCCCGTTACAAGGGATGCTTCTCACTAACATGACCACATGAATCAGGAATGCTTGGTGAATCAAGATTGACAAAAATAGATTAACATGCATGCTAGATCAAAAGACTTATAAAAACATGAAACAAGGTTTAATTCCACCTCAAGGAATGCTTATGAACAATCTTCAATTCATACTGAATCAGGAAATCTTGGAACGAGACTTACAAAAACAAATCCATATGTCTTGGAGGTTCACAAGACTTATAAAAGCATAAGATAGAACTTTTATGATAAATCTGGAAAGGCAGATAAAGTATGTAAAAGCAGAAGGGAAAAAAATACACACACCATATGATTTTGTGAATCCTCAAGAGTGTAACTGGAATATATTATGTGTTAGATAATACACTGTTCAGGAATGACATGAGAATCAACAACGGGGCACTCGGCCTTGTGCCACAAAAAACCTCCCTCTCTCTTCATAGTAGTTTGTCACATATATACAAAAATATAAAACTATCATCCCCACAAAAGGAGTAAATTTGTTCCTAAAAGTTATTACCATCTCGTGCAAGAGATGAGGCTTGTCCAAAAATTTTAATACAAAGTGCTATGACATAATCAAAATAAACAACATCAAGGCTAGCAATTCGAAGTGGTTGTATGATGTGGCAGTCTATAAGAAGACTCCTCCTCTGTTATGGTGCAACCAACTCCACAAAAAGTGTAAACAACAGTGAAAGTGATGTGTGGTTGTTCCTTGAATGTTTTCTGATGCCTTTTGGAAACGTGCTGGTGCTGAGAGTAATGGTAGAAATATGTTTTAGAGAAAATCTGCCTTTGTTCCTTCCCTTTGGTTTCTTTTTTATCGCGATAGGGTCTTAAATTAAACATGGAAATAGTGTTGGAGTGGAAAAACCCATATAGATAGGTTCCAAACAAAAGGACCGGGCATGTGAAAGATATGATAAGGAGACACGTTGAATTGTGGGCCAACGGGAGAAATAAAAGGGGAGAGGGAAATATGGAGGTTAAATAGGATATGGAGGCAGATTGAAAGAGATAGCAGGGTTTCATTTTATTAGTGGGAGAGATTATTAAATAAATGATGAGTGGGAGGAGAAAACCTTTTATACATATATCGAAATCGCCAATCAGGGTCAAAACGTTTAAGCATAAGACACAAGCGGGAGGGAATGCAATTTGCGATGGGGGTGATGACGTGGCAAGGAGGTTTGGATCGAGGGGGGTGAAAAATGCGGAGAGGACACGTAGCAGGAGGAGCAACAGAGAAAACAACTTTTCAGACCCCCCCCCCCACAGTGTTAAAAGCAAAATGGAGAGGGGGAGCTGAAAAGGCATGATAACCGTGGATCAAAGGGCGGGGAAGATCACGAGGTGTAACGGCCGGTGGAAATCGCAATCAAATTTCAGAATTTATAATGAATTCCTGAGCGCCTATCCTCTGATCTTGTGAATTGTGATATGCGATTGGGTCCCACCAATATCACACATCGCACTTCGGCGTTTATAATGTGATCTTGAGTGCCTATCCTCCAGAGATTATGATGTGTGATTAGCGATGATGACGTAGTAGGAAAGGGTCCCACTCAATATCGCAATCGGGAAAATGAGGAAGCGAAAGTGAATGTGGTAAGTGAACTTTGCGAAAATGCAGTGCGAAAAGGTAGGTGGGGCCCATAAAATACCACAAATAATGAATCGGGAGTTTTGTTATGAGGAACGTGAGTTAAAGGTTAAAACTCGTGAAGTGCGATATGCGATGAGAATGGAAGGTGGGGCCCATTTACATCGCAACCGAGGGAATCAGGGGTTTTGATTATGAGCCCGAGATTATGCAGGTTTGAATATTGGCTTAGAATTGGACCTGGCTCTCGGTTATATGACACTTGGTTGTGTGATGAGGATTTGAGCTAAGAGCTAGGGAGCTCGATGAAGCCTATTTTTTATTTTTTGCTAAAAATTATAATAATTATATATATAAAAATATAAAATTAATATATAATTTTATTTTCCCTTTTCGATAAGATTTGGCTAGAATAAGGAATAGATAGGAAAACATTAAAATATCATTAGGTAGCTTTTAGACATGCAAATGACCAAGTAGGAATAGTTTAGGGATTTTTATCATTTTGAAAAATGAAAATGAGGAAAGGATTGAAGAGGATGGTGAGGATGTAGCGAGAAGTGGCGAGAAAAATTGAAGCATAAGGAGTTAGAGGCCAAATAAAATGACAGAGAGGGAAGCTTTCAAAGGAATCGAAACCAGTGCTAATAGTGGCTCTAATTGGGGATGATATGCCCCCTGCGGGCTATCAAGAACCGTATACTAGTGCCTTGAATTCAACTCTTATCTCTCCAACCAACGATCCGACTCATTAACTAAAAAAACCAACATGCCTAGCCATTGGGTAATGGAGTCAAAAGCATTATTTCAATTCTGCAACTTATTTCTCCAAAATGAGGCTGGATTCAAAATGAAAATTGAAATCTAACTTTCTAAAAAAAAATTCTCAATACAACGAGCTTATTCATTCCTCTACTTCTAATCTAATTTGAATGGAAATATTCATGCAATATGGAACTTAACGTACAACCATTCAAATAGTTGAAAAAACCTCATATGGATTCTGAATCTTAAGAGTAAAACTGAAAGAATCCATATCATAACATAGTGCAGCTCATGATCAAAATAATCACAACGTGGGATACTCATAAAGCATTGAATGTCTGCACTATAAGAAGACTCCAAATCATCAGGTACTGAATGAGGAAAAACATTAAATACTACCTCTGTAATGATGTCCCTTTCAGAATTCCAAAAGGTGTAGCTGTTTATCCAAAACTTTAATTGAAAATCTAATCTCTGCATCCCCATGAAGTCGCCATTGGATCTAGAACAATGGAGTCGCCAGGTGAAAAACTGTAGTCCTTCCTATTCACCTTCAAGAATCGATCTTCACCAATTAAAACAAGAGACTCTCGAGAATACTTCGTTTCAAGGTCTTCGTCTCCCGGCAGATGCACCAAAAGATGTTAGCGCTGGAATAAACACTTGGATTGCTTCAAGTGCCTGACGAGACACATCCTAAGCTCTAAAGACATTTCTTATGATTTGACTGGGTTTCAGAAAGTGGTTGGATATCAAGCACTCTGAAAGGAACGTTGAATAGATAAAAGGCTCTGACACGTATGAGGGAACTCTTATATATGATGTGGTAGAAAAATTTGTAGTTCAATGATTAGAAGAATGGGAGAAAGACATTGGGTTTGTAGGACAAAAATCCACTGCTGGGAGGAAAAATGACACAAACTCCAGATTTGAAATGTATAGTGAAAGAATGCTTTTAAAAGACTTATAAGAGTCTCACTTTACATTTAAAGAATCCCATTACAAGGAATGCTTTTGACTAACATGACCTCATGAATCAGGAATGCTTGGTGAATCAAGACTGAAAAAAATAGATTAGCATTCATGCTAGATCAAAAGACTTATAAAAACATGAAACAACGTTTAATTCCACCTCAAGGAATGCTTATGAACAATCTTCAATTCATACTGAATCAGAAAACCTTAGAACAAGACTTACAAAAATATATCCATATGTCTTGGAGGTTCACAATACTTATAAAATCATAAGATAAAACTTTTATGATAAATATGGAAAGGCAGGTAAAGTATGTAAAAACATAAGGGAAAAAAATACACACACCATATGATTTTGTGAATCCTCAAGAGTGTAACTGGAATATATTATGTGTTCGAAAATACACTATTAAGGAATGACATGAGAATCAACAACAGGGCACTGGGCCCCGTGCCACCAAAAAACCCCCTCTCTCTTCATAGTCGTTTGTAACATATATACAAAAATATAAAACTGTCATCCCCACAAAAGGAGTAAATCTGTTCCTAAAAGTTATTACCATATCGTGCAAGAGATGAGGCTTATCCAAAACCTTTAGTACAAAGTGCTTTTAAATAATCAAAATAAACAACATCAAGGCTAATAATTCGAAGTGGTTGTATGATGTGGTAGTCTATAGGAAGACTCCTCCTCTGTTCTGGTGTAACTAACTCCAAAAAAAGTGTAAACAATAGTGAAAGTGATGTGTGGTTGTTCCTTGAATGCTACCTAATGCCTTGTGGAAACATGTTGGTGCTAAGAGTAATGGTAGATATCTGTTTCAGAGAAACTCTGCGATTGTTCCTTCCCTTTGGTTTCTTGTTTGTCACAACAGGGTCTTGAATTAAACATGGAAATAATGTTGGAGTGAAAAAAACCATATAGATAGGTTCCAAACAAAAGGACTGGGCATATGAAAGATATGAGAAGGAGACACATTGAATTGTGGGTCAGCGGGAGAAATAAAAGAGGAGCGGGAAATTTGGAGGTTAAACAAGTTATGGAGGCAGATTGAAAGAGATAGCATGGTTTCATTTTATTAGCGGGAGCGATTATTAAATAAATTATGAGTGGGAGGAGAAAACCTTTTATACATATATCACAATCATAGATCGAGGTCGGAAACGTTTAAGCATAAGACACAAGCGGGAGGGAATGCGATTTGCTATGGGGGTGATGACATGGCAAGGAGGTTTGGACTGAGGGGGGTGCAAAATGCGGAGAGGAGGACATGTAGCAGGAGGAGCGACGGAGAAAACAACTTTTTTGACCCCCCCCCGTAGTGTTAAAAGCGGGATGGAGAAAGGGGGCCGAAAAGGCATGAGAAATGTGGATCAAAGGGAGGGGAAGATCACGAGGTGTAATGACTGGTGGAAATCAAAATCACATTTCGGTGTTTATAACAGATTCCTGAGCCCCTATCCTCCTGAGCTTGCGAATTGCAATATGCGATTGGGTCCCACCAATATCACACATCACACTTCAACATTTATAACATGATCTCGAGTGCTTATCCTCCAGAGCTTGCGATGTGCGAATTAGCGACGATGACATGGCAGGAAAGGATCCCACTCAATATCGCAATCGGGAAAATGAGGAAGCAGAAGTGAATACGGTAAGTGAACTTTGCGAAAATGTGATTCGAAAAGTTAGGTGGGGCCCACACAATACCGCAAATCGCGAATCAAGAGTGTTTTTTATGAGGAACGAGAGTTAAAGGTTAAAATTTGCGAAGTACGATGTGCGATGAGAATGGGAGGTGGCGCCCATTTACATCGCAATTGGGGGAATCAAGGGTTTTGATTATGAGCCTGAGGCTATGCAGGTTTGAAAATTGGCTTAGACTTGGACCTGACTCTCGGTTATATGAAACTTGGTTGTGTGATGAGGATTTGAGCTCAGAGTTAGGGAGCTCAATGAAGGCTATTTTTTTATTTTTTGCTAAAAATTATAATAATTATATATATAAAAATATAAAATTAATATATAATTTTAATTTCTTTTTTCGATAAGATTTGGCTAGAGTAAGGAATAGATATGACATCATTAAAATATCATTAGATAGCTTTTACACATGAAAATGGCCAAATAGGAATAGTTTAGGGCGTTTTAGCATTTTGGAAAAAATGAAAATGAGGAAAGGATCGAAGAGAATGGCGAGGATGTAGCGAGAAGTGGCAAGAAAAATTGAAGCATAAGGAGTTAGAGGCCATATAAAATGATGGAGAGGGAAACTTTCAAAGGAATCAAAACCAATACTAACAATTAGTATCTTAAGAGAGTACATGATTAGTTTAAATTTCATTCTTAACTGTCCCTAAATGCAATTGGAGAAAGCTCAACTATAATTAAGCCTAATGTAATGAAGGTATTAAATAATTTAGTTTAAATTATACCTAATTATATGGATTTGGCCCAAAATTGTCAACTAATTCACATACAGTGGAAGGTAAAGAATTGAGAAAATTCTTGACATAGCATTAGAGGAAATTTCAGCCTAAAAGTGGCCTCCTAAGGAAAAATATTAAAATAATAGTTAAAATAATAAAATAAGAGTTATGAATTTTGGAGGGCAAAGAAGAAAACTACTTTTTTTTTTAATTGTATTTTTTGCTTATCTCTTTATAGGTTTACTCAAATTTCAAGTGTATGCACTCGTTGTATGTGGAATTAAATTCCACATCCAACGAGTACCCATTATGCATACTTTTGAGAAGATCCACATTGATAAAAATCACGGATACATTAAAAAGTGTGTTCAACTCATTTTTTTAATGTATCTGCAATTTTTATCAATGTGGGTCTTCTCAAAACTATGCATAATGGGTACTCGTTGGATGTAGAATTTAATTCTGCATCCAACGAGTTACTACACTTGAAATTTGAGTAAATTTATAAGGATATAAGCCAAAAATACAATTAAAAAAAGTAGTTTTCTTCTTTTCCCTGCAAAATATTTATATGTACCTCTTTTCAAATTTAAAGGATTTTTATTGGTTTACATATTATGAGATGGAAAATACATGAAAATTTCAGAGGCACTTTTAGGCTGAAATTTCCTCTAATGAGGGAAGTTGTGAAGTTTGAACCTGTCATCAGACGTGTCATCTTCAACGAAATCAATCTGTTTGTTTAGATAATGTTGTTCTTCTTCTTGTACTGGCTCAAGCCTTGTACATTTGGAAACTCTCTTCCATTTCTCCAATATGTCAGTCCTTAAGCCTCTGAATTGAGTGCCAATGTACAATATTGGTTGTAATGAAGTGAGCAGAAGAGAATCAGATAACACTTCCCATTAGTAGAGGGCATTTTATTTAGTGATCCATTGCTCCTTTCATCATTATTAATTTAACTTTGATCTTTACTATATCTAAGGTTTCATTTTAAAATGATATATGTTTATTTTTTAATTTGAGAAAAAAATATTAAAAAAAAAATGATTTCTATGTAAAATGAGTTTTTAATTTCTTATATTATCATATAGACTATTTATAGATTATTGTTGAACTATTTGGGAGATGCTTAGTTAAGCTTAGTAGTCTCTAAGTGTGTAACCGCTTATCTAAAATCATCAACCTTCACCATCATTTTGGTTTTATTAATCCCACATACTTTCAAGAATCTACAAAATGTAGGCAATAATTTATCAAAAAATAAAATAATTATTTGTAAAACATGTTTCTATTTTTAATAAATTTTTTTTTTTTTCAATTAATAGAGAAAGTACAAACTTTTTTTTATCATTATGATGAAACGAAGTCAAAATTCTCTACATGTAATGTAATAAAAAATACATATCAATGAAGTATATGTAACATAGTAGCATAGTTGATACTGAAGTTTTTAATTCACAAAAAACATAATTGATTTTAGTTTTTAATTTGAAAGAAATATAAGTGGAATGTAAGAAACAAATCTGCAACAAGTAAACCTTTGAATGACACAACAAAGTAATGTTTTTTTGCATAATACTCGTCATCCATGGATTTCGGTGCAAAATTTTGGATTGCATACTTCACTAGACTATCATAATAATTTCATGAGTAAATCAACTACACAAAATCATTAAAACAAGATCATAAAAATTTATATATAAATTGAATTAAATATTTTTGTAATTAATTGGTTCAGGCTAATAATTAAGTAATATCATTTTACAAATTTATGTAATAGATTATCATAAGAATTTCATGAGTAAATCAACTACACAAAATCATTAAAACAAAATCATAAAAAATCATATCTAAATTGAATTAAATATTTTTGTAATTAATTGGTTCATACTAATAATTAAGTAATATCATTTTACAAATTTATGTGACAAAGATTACATTACCATACAACCCTTGTTATAAGCTAATATCAATCTTCATTTACCAACTAATTAATTTATACAACTATACTAGTTTATACATTATTCAAAATTCATTTACATTATTTAACGTTTAAATTAATTAAAATAAAATTTAATTTTTTAAATTAACTACCATCCAAATATTACCAGAAATATCTACAAAATATTACATTGCAATTATATTAAAATACATTCATTTTGAAAACACATTTTATAATTCTAAAATTTGCCAAAATTAATCATTAATTATATTTCATAATAGTTAACCGAAAAAAATACATGTTTAAAATTCATATAATTAAAAAAATATATATCAACTTAATACTTAAAAACGCACTACATGTTTAAAATTCGCATGCTTAAACATAAGCTATATTCGCATACTTAAACATAAGCTATAATAACCTTGCCGATAATTATTTGAAATTGTAGGTTTGAGTAGCTGAGCGTTATGTTAGAAGCTTTACTTCCCTTATATATAAATATAATTTCAATTTTATCAACCTTAGGGCGCCATATAATTTGAATATTTTTATATTAAAAATGTGTTTCTCTAGGGCCAAGTTTGTTTTATAAGTAGTGTCTAAAAAATTATTAAAATTATTTTTTCTCATCTTTTTATAATTATCAGTATATGTAACACCTTTAATTTAATTATGGATTTAAATTATGGATTTAAAAACTTGTTATGGTATATTTTGAATAGTAATGAATAAAGGTTAATACCATTTTAATAAATTATCTATTTTAATAAATTATTTTTGGTTTTTTTAAAGAGAGTTAATTAATAATTTCCTTAAGTAAAAAGAAGAAGTAACTGATTGGTAAATGATTTCAAGAATCCAGAGTGAAAAGTTGGAAATAGTTCTGACAGTTACCATTCCAAAAGAAAGGATTTATAGGAAAATCCCGGGAAGGAATGGGGTTCTGTGCAGAAGGTATGAAGGGTGAAGCAATAGGCTGTTGCTATGAGTAATCCAGAGCTAGTGAG
This sequence comes from Pinus albicaulis, assembly GCA_034641835.2. NCBI lineage: Eukaryota > Viridiplantae > Streptophyta > Pinopsida > Pinales > Pinaceae > Pinus > Pinus albicaulis. The sequence continues at coordinate 688,666,740 of CM076583.1, forward strand.
GAAACTAGTGGAGCTCAGGAAATACCCAAAAGAAGAAGAGACTGGATTTAATCCTGAGGTCTAACTTCTTGTCTCTTAGAAGCACCTAGACCCTGGTGAGGAGCAAGGGGGGAGTTGAGGACATAATCGCCTCGCTCACAGTTGGGAGGACCATCAGACTTCAGAAGGAATTCATCCGGAATTAGGTACTAATGTATCTTAGATTTCTGGTTCATGCTTTCTAGCAGTAGGAAATATAAAAGTCTACTGTTGAAAATCACAACATAGAGATATTTGAATTAATTCATGTGCTAATAGAATTAATAGGGTAAACTGTGCGAAGACTGCATATCACTGTGTTTATATTTCATAAAGGAAACAGCTATGCGAACACATTACAAGAAAATGATTACAGATAGGGCTACTGTAAATAAGAAAACACAGTAAAATTTGTAATTTTAAAACACAATGAAAAATTCAAATATTGTCTAAAAGATGTGTAGAACAAGAAACAAAAATCATTTCCATTACTGCTAAAATATGGAATTACAGATTTCCCAAACATATAGTCGAATAGAGCTATAAGTCGAACCACTTATATGAAACACATTGACGGGTATGAATATCTTTAATTAACAGAACTAAAGGTTTATGCCCGAGGGTTTAGAACCCGGACCTAAAGAGAGGGTCATGGTTCAAGTCCTATAGGGTAGAAAACCCATATAGAGAACAATTGGAGATAAACTACCCATGCGGGAAACCTATGATAATTCCAAAGATAACATTTATAAAATACAAGTGCGAATATATTAGCAGGAAAGTAAAGATTAATAAACGAACTTCAGATATACAAAGAAAATTGTGTACTGATTATAATGGTAAAGTTTTGAATGCCAACAACAAAACCAAATTTAGTCCTAGTAGTTCAACTGTGAATAGAATTATTACATGCTATGGTAACAGACCCAATAATATAATGCCATGACAGACATTACCGAATGATCTGAAAATGGTCTAGATAACTTGTATGTATTTCAAGAACCTACCACTCAGTTTAAATTAAAATGATCTAGCTTGTACTTGACAATTTTGCGAAATTATTTACTTGAAAGTGGTGTATGAATTTTTACTGTTTATGTGTCTTAACTTCATTTGTTCTTGCTGTAATTTAACATGTATGACAACAACATAATGCAGTAAATAATCATTCAAACACAACAACAATTTTAATCTAGGAGTTCACCCGAAATCTCGTGGGCTACGTCTCCTTTGAGCTTGGTCATCATGACTCAGCTCTTTGGGATTATGGTAAGTTTTTTTACAAAGTAAATACTTAATTCAAATGAATACTACAATTATCCAAAGGACTGAAAATACCACAAATATCCCTCAATTGGCTGTCCAAACTCTGAATAACAGCTTTAGGCTCTTGTTGACACGCTTATTTCTGTCGGTGCACTAAGCTACTCTGAGCTTCTAAATGGCACAAACTCCCTCAGAATTCTATTTCTATCACTGAAACCACTCCTACTGTATCCAATATACATCAGACATCAAATATCAACTGATAAATTGCTCAAATTGAGCACTGCATTCCCCAAATAGGCTATCCTCCACGGTTTGCCCAGGGCTGGCCAGAAATTCACATCAGATTTTCGAGCTCTAGAAGTTATCAAAATGTTCTGAAACCACTTCCATTGGTTCCAAAATTACTGAAATAGTTAATATAGAGTTTTGGTTCATCAAAAATAGCCTCCGGCTGCTCCGGTTTCGCCTCATTCACCTATCGGCACCCCCTGGCACTAGGGTCAAGGAAAAATTCTCTGCTAAGTTTTCAACCTCTAAAAGTCTTTAAAACTTGCTAAAACTTATTTAAATAGATTCAAAATTATTTTTTCAGCCAAGAATGACCACTAGTTCACTGCAAATGGTCTCAAACAACTCTTTCTAAGCCTTGCATTATTGCTAGAAAAAGCTGGCACTAATGGCCCCTGGAACTTTACTGAAGCTTTTCAGCCTACAAACATTCTCTACAGGCTCTGAAAACTATTTCATCAGATTCAGAACATCTGAATTATCCAATTTAGACTATTGGAACTCTGGAAAAGGACTCTAACTCCCCTGGTTAGGCCTCAAATTGAATTTGTCTAATGGTGGGGCCCTAATGGCTCCTTCATCTTCCATGAAGTAAAAGATACTGAAGATCACCTCCATTTGACCTAAAACCTGTCCCAAAGTCTTAAGAAGGTCAAAGAGACCCAAAATTGACTAAAATTTCATCCAATTTGGTTCAATAATGAGAGAGTTATGACCAAAACAACTTTGCCCCAATTTCCTCCACTAAATGTGGGGCAACTGCCAGTTAACTCTACTAAAAGTGGAAGTCTGCCTAAATTTGGGAACGCCTCCAGAATCTCTGCCATATTAAACTCCACTTAAATGAAGTTTAATTAAATATTAAACGTGAGATTAGGCTCCTTAAGCGCTCTTAAAATTAAGCTCCCACACTGGTCATATGATGATGTTCCATGGGAGGAGGGCTGGCCCCTCCGTGCTCCGCCGGACCCACTCGGCATTCAAAGTGCAATAAATTCTTCATACAATGTCCGTTTTCGAACCATTTGCGGCGCCAGAATCAGGAAGATGAGACCTATGCAACCATCTTAGTTTCAACCCAATCCTATAACTTTGAATTTTGAGCTAATCCTTAGGTCCTTGATCCAGTTTTGATCACACCTCCCAAATGAGAATCTTTTGGACCCAAAAAGCTCTCTTGGACTACTAAAACTGATCTGTACAAGGAATGAGAGTACTGCACCCTCTTCTCTTCAGCCTCCAAACACTTGCCTTGCATGGCTAGTGACTTTTAACCACAACTAGAAAGAAATTCACACTTCCTTTACTCAATGCACTCGTCCTTATGTCAAGAGTTGGCTTTCTTGCACTCACTCAGAAAACTTATGGCGAGAAATTTGCAGAAGGAAATTGTACATCGCTTCCTTTATCAACGATCCAAGGTGGCTCAATCATAATTCGTGCAACATGCAATATTAACAACAAGTCGTCATAAAATGTGCTATACAATTGACACAAAATCGATGTAAAAAGTGTGCAACACAATCGACACAAGTAAACAAACATGTGTGACACAATCGACACAAGTCGATAAACAACATGATACATCTTGACAAAGACATGTGCATGTATCAATGTACAATTAACCTATTTACAGTTCGCTATTTACACATACAAATTCCATGCACATGTACACCTTCAACTCTTCCTTTCAAGTACCAACAAGTACATAATCCAAAAAACATGTGAGGCAATTTAAAAGAGAACCTTTATTCCAAGTTCTAAGATGAAAATATGTCAAATTTGTTTCAAAGATGATTACCATTGCTTTAAGCCTTTGTTGCAGCAAGAAGATGGTAGACATGCAGCTTATGGCGAGCATGCAAGTTTAGACAGTTTTTAAGACAAGAACGATGATGGTAGTCTGCAAATGAAAGCTGTAGCCTCCACTAGTTCATCTCCTCAAGAAGGCCAAAAGGATGAAAATTCAAAGCAGTACAAGAGGTATAAATCTTCTCATGGTCAATTTGATTGTGTTTCTGCAAGGCATGATAATTTTGCATGTTTAAATGGAAGAAATATTTGCTGTACATATTGTGGTCAATTTAACCATAATGTTTCGAGATGCTGGATGAGGAAGAAAGCATATAGGAAGCAGATGAGGCAAAGGCAACTTTCAAAGAAGGTGCATAAGTTTTGCACATTTTTCCAAAATAAGGGACATGATGTCTCTCATTGTTGGACTTTGCATCCAACTAGTCGTCCAAAGCACATGCAGCAAGAGGAAAAAAAGATTGGCGCAAGTGGAACTAAGGATTCCATTATCGATGTGAAAATGGAAGATTCACATGAAGAAGTGTTGCAACAGAAAAAGTCACCATGGAGGTGGTTTGGAAAGAAGTGGATGGACTTCTTAACACAATAAGAAATACTCCTTTGTACATATGCACATTTTGGTTGTATGCATGTATTTCTGTTGAAAAGTTTGATGCAAGATTTCATATAAATGCGGTTCAGTTGAAGGAATTTCTTTGTTGCTACAAAATTTCTCCATGGAGGTGTAAAAGATGAGTATGATACTCACTTATGTGATCAGAACTAGATCACTGAAAGCCCAAGCTAAAGGCTACATAAAACTCATAACACTATATGAAGTCAGGTCAACCGTAAGTAAAAACCAAGTTTGAATTAAACTGCAAATGGGTATTCATGAAAATAAAGGTTCCATTCGGAACAAAATATAGGGGGCGAGCCTCGCTCAAACCTTCAACCATAAATTGAAAGAACATATTTACGGCAAGACTGAGAGAAATCTCATGCCGGACAATAAACCCACAACCCTGCATGAGATAGAGTATGCCGTAATCAATGACAATGGAAGAATCCTATAAATAAACCCTTCGCCATGTGAATTAGTTGTAACATACTGTGAAGGAGGCCGCGGGAGGGGAAACTCCAAGAAACCTTGTCTATCAGCTTCGGCCGGGTGACCAACCTGTTAACATCGCAACAAAAGTGAAGCAAGGTCACTGAACCACGATACTAGTTTCAACGATAGTTAAAATTATAAAGAGAAATGTACAACAAAACTCGGTTCATGGAAAATACTTGGAGGCGTGGGACAAAAGATTGGCCAGAGATTTGGCTTCGAGTCTTCATGCTCAAATATAGTGCATTCTTGTAATTTGAGATGAGTCCTGCGAAGAAGGGGAGAAAATCACTCTGCGGAATTTGAAAGTCATAAACCCTTTCAAGAAACCCTTAAAGAAATCTGTGGCCGAGAAGCAAATAAACTGTGCAAATTAAGATTCAAACCTATACATCATAAATGAACAAAATAATGTAAAAGGGATTGAAACAAACATTTGAGAAAAGAGAAAATAGATTGTATTATCCCAATGGGCATCATTCCAGACGTTATAGATGCCTTTGAACGATGTCACCAAGCAACCGCGAAGAGTTGCAGAGCCAGGAATTGGTTTCTGTTTGCGGAACAAGTGAATGAAAAAATAGGAGGATGGTATGGGTGGTTATTCTAACCATCCCATTCCGAGCCCACACCATTGATCTCCTGGATAAGAATCAGACGGACCAAATGGAGCCAAGACAGAGCGCAGACAGATGTAATCGTTACAAAAATTAATAGATGCAATTGGTAGCTAACATTAACCTAGTTCCAATCAATAGTACTGACATTAAAAAGAAGATAAATGATTATGATGTGAGATCCGTTGTCGACTTACATAGTACTATGTAGTCAATTAATACCATAGTAAACTATAGTTTGTGCCATGGGAAATCCAAACCGAGATGGCCAAGTATACATGATTTATAAATGAAAAATGTCAACCTTTGTTTTATGGATCTGTTTTCATATATTTCGTTAGACCATAATCATGAAAGTAGAGTATGAAATTAGTTCCTTGAAGAATTACATGAAGGTAGTTGTAATTATTGGTGAAGTAAAAAAATTGATTTTTGTAATTGGTTTACATCTGGCTAGGAAATTATTGCCAAAGATAATAGGAGATTAATTTGTTTTTTTGTTTTTTTGTTTTTTGTTTTTTGTTTTTTTTATGAATGTAATTTTAAGGTGTATGAATGTTACAAGTGGTATCAGAGTGTGGTTACACTCTGGGGCCAGTTGGGACAACACAATAACATGATAATCATCATTTTGATTTTGTTTTTCTTTCATAAAGTTTAAATGTTGGAATTGTGCAAAGTATAGGAACAATTAGCACTAAGATACCATGAGGAGGTGATCTAGCCATCAGGCACCCAGAAACATAGGGGAAACCCATCCTATGACCAACCCTGAGGTCAATCCCAAAATGTGGGTGCAGTTAAGCGTAAACCAACACCAGCAAACAAGCAAAATGTTGGAAGACCAAAAACAACATACAAACAAATTTATTGAAACTGTGCAGCAACTCCAAACAGAGATGCTCAAGGTTCATGGTGACAATGAAAGATTGATGAGAGAACATGAAAGGATATTAAAAAGCCTTTCATACCAACAGAATCATCCCAATGCACAACCTAGCCCCGAGAGGGACACTCAGGGAGAAGGAGAGCAACGACAACCCCTACACGATAATATTGAAGGTAGTAGAACGCCATGAAGTAGAAAGAGTCGAACCTACAATGAGGCTGAATCTGGGAATATTTTAGAACAACAAGAGCTGAAGAAACAAAAAGTGGAATTGCAAGGTGAATTCTAGAAGATTAAGCCTCCCACTTTTGACAGAGAGGCTGAAGAAATGGTAGAAGCCTGGATCATAAACATGAACAAGTACTTTCAGGTGTACGAATATAATAGAAAATTGAAAGCTTGTTTAACCATCTACCAACTGCGGGAGAAAGCAACATTGTGGTGGGAAGAGATTAAGAATGTGCATGGAGTGGAAGACCAAAATGTAACTTGGGATGAGTTCCAACAATATTTCAAAGATAAGTATCTGACTGAACGTTTCTACGATGAAAATTCCCAAGAGTTTCATGATCTAAAACTGGGGAAAATGTCTATGGATGAGTTTGTTACGAAATTTACTTTGTTATTACGATATGTACCTTATTTTCACGATGAGAAGGTGAAAGTGAAGCGATTTTTGAGCAGTTTTCCATTACATATGAAAGAGAGGATTGAGTTCGTGAACCCAAAAACTATGGATGAAGCGATAAGGAAAGAATGGATGTGCTATCAGCAATCCAAAGCTAAGGGAGAAATTGGGAAAAGTTGGCAGCCCTAAAAAGGGCATAAAAGTTTCACCAATAATAAAAATAACAGACTCGGAAACTATAGGAACACTACAAGGAATCCGCTGAGTAAACAAAATGGAAAAGGTCAATTAAATACCAAGTGGGCTGGTGAGGAGCGACATACTAAAATCTTCTAATAGACCCGACATTGGACAGTCCCAAAAACCTCCGTTACAATTCTGGGGGTGTGGGGAGGCACATTATTTCAAAAACTGTCCTCATCGAGGAAGAAATGAGGTGGCAAAAAATCTGCAAGAGGCATTGAATGTGGGGGATGTAGCTCGAAACATACCCAGAATCAATGCAGCTCTAGAGGATCGGCAAGAAGGCTTCCAACCAACCATGATAGAGTTAGAAGGTAAGTGACAAACCCAATCTGTTTCTATTTTAGTTGATCATGGGGCCAGCTTGAGCTATATACACCCTCGTATAGTTGAAAGTTGTAAATTACAGAACCAGAAATTTAAAAATCCTTGGTTAGTTCAGCTGGCTACAGGGGCAAGGAGGTGGGTCAATGAAAAAGTACCAAACTGTGAGTTGAGTATTGGAGATTAACACATCATTGTGGAACTCAACATTCTACCTTTGGGATCTTACGACATTTTACTGGGGATGGATTGGTTGGAGAGACATTGGTCACTAGTGGATTGTAAGGATAAAGTTATTTATTTTAAATCAAATGACAATATACGACAAGAATTGCAAGACATTAAGAAACCGTTGTAGTTACAACCCATTGTAACATCTCAATTGAGTAAATGCGTAAGGAAAGGAAGCCAACTCTATGCCATTCAAGTGGGATTCACCAACTCCAAAGACAAGACCCTTATGCTGGAGAATATTCCTATTGTGAAAGAATTCCAGGATGTATTTTCCGAGGAAATCCTAGGACTGCCACCAAAACGAGACATAGACTTTACTATAGAACTAATACCTGGAGCAGCACCTGTGTCTCGAACTCCTTATAGGATGAGTGTGCCTGAATTAACAGAGTTAAAGATGCAGCTATAGGAATTGATGTATAAAGGCTACATTCGGCCAAGTGTGTCCCCATGGGGAGCACTAGTGATGTTCGTGAAAAAGAAAGATGGCATTATGCGCATGTGTATGGATTATCAACAGCTCAACAAGTTGACTGTTAAAAAAAATACCCACTATCACGCATAGATGACTTGTTCGACCAAGTCAACGGAGCTACAGTGTTTTCCAAGATTGACTTAAGGTCAGGTTACCACCAGATCCGAATCAGGGAAGAAGATATAAGCAAAACAACATTCTGTACTCGGTATGGCCATTATGAGTTTGTGGTATTACCTTTTGGATTAACCAACGCACCAACCACCTTTATGAGCTTAATGCATGGAATTTTTCACCCATACTTGGATAAATTCGTTTTAATTTTTATTGATGACATATTAATTTACTCCAAGAATATGGAAGAACACAAGGAGAATCTGCGCATTGTGCTGAAAATGTTAAGAGAACATCAACTCTATGCTAAGTTTACTAAGTGTGACTTATTTAAAGAACAGATCCAATATTTGGGACACGTGATTTCTGTTAAAGGGATTGCAGTGGACCCATAAAAGATAAAGGCAATCATGGAATGGAGGGTCCCAAAGAACGTAGCAGCCATACATTAATTTATGGGTTTGGTTGGCTATTATCAACGATTTATCAGTGGATTCTCTAAAATAGCTTTTCCCATTACTTCCTTGCAGCAGAAAGGACGAGTCTTTAAGTGGAATCAGGAATGTCAGAACAATTTTGAGTTATTGAAGGCACTGTTAACTACTGCTCCTGTTATGAAAGTATCATATCCGAGTAAAGAGTTTGAGGTATGTATCAATGCTTGTAAGGAGGGTGTAGGAGTAGTATTGACTCAAAAGGGAAGAGTCATAGCATATGAATCTAGGAAGCTGAAGGATCATGAGCAGAGGTATTCAACCTATGACTTGGAACTAACTGTGGTAGTGCATGCATTGTAGATATGGAGGCATTAGCTGCTAGGGAAAAGGTTCATGATGAGAACTGACCACAATAGTTTAACTAGCTATTTTAAACAAGCTGATTTGAATGCACACCAAGCTAGGTGGAATGCTTTCCTAAGTGAATTTGATTTTGATATCCAGCATGTGAAGGGTAAAGAGAATCGGATGGTCGATGCATTAAGCAGGAAGCTGCATGAAATCTATGAAATTTACTTTAATAAAATGGAATTCAAATTTCAAGAACAGATTTTAGAAGAAGCTAAGAAGGATCTTGAATACCAGTTCTTATGGCAATAGGCAAAAGAAAATAAAGAGCAAGGGAAGTAGTCAAAGTTTTAACTCAATGATAAGTAGTTCTTAGTCTACCGGAAAAGAATATATATTCCAAATCAAAACAATCTAAAAAGAATTATTTTGGATAAATATCACAGGAGTTCCTATGTAGGACATCCAAGATATCAGAAAATGTTAACTGCAATTAGAAAATATTATTCCTGGCTTGGAATGCGAAAGGACATTGCAGAGTATTTGATCAAGTGTTAGAATGTCATCAAATTAAGGTTGAGCATCAACATCCCACAAGATTGCTTCAGCCCATCCCAGTACTAGAATGGAAGTGGGAAGTCATTTCCCTCGACTTCATCACTGGGATACCAAATAATAGAAGGCATAATGATTTGATTATGGTGGTATTTTATAGACTCAGTAAGGTGGCACATTTTATTCTCGTCCAGTCCACTTACAAGACAATACAAATTGCTGATATTTTCATGAGAGAAATTTTTAGAATTTATGGTATCCCACGAATTGTTATTTCAGATCATGATATGAAATTTACTTCGACATTATGGAAGATGTTATTTATTGGCTTGGGAACACAAATACAATTTAGTACTGCTTATTATCCACAAATGGATGGGCAAACAAAAAGGGTGAATCAGATTCTAGAAGACATGCTACGCATGTATGTAATGCAACAACCAATGAAATGGGAGGAATGATCTACATTCGATTGAGTTTTCTTACAACAACGGGTATCAAGAATCCCTTAAGATGAGCCCCTTTGAGGCATTGCACGGAAGACAATGCCAGACTCCTATAAACTGGAGCAGTCCAGAAAATAAGATGATGCTTAGGCCATACATGCTAGAAGAAATGGAGCGAGAGGTAAATAAAATCAGGCATAACTTGAAGGCTGCTCAAGGCCGGCAAAAAGTGTATGCTGATAAGAAAAGAACTTTCCAGGAATTCGTGATAAGGGATCATGTTTATGTGAGAATTAAACCAAATAAAAGCACATTGCGATGGAATTATTATGCCAAGTTGGCCCCCAGATATTGCGAGCTATTTGAAGTTTTGGAAATAATAGGACCAATGGCCTACCGACTGGCCCTACCAAGCTATATATTGGTACATAACGTGTTTCATGTATCATTACTGAAATGTTACGTACATGACCCCAAACATGTGATACATTGGCAGGGTATACATGTAAGTTAACAATGTATTACAATTGTGTTAAAAATAGAATTTATGATTTAAACTAATGATAATGATTGTGGTATGCAGGTAGAACTGGTCGGCGAGTTCTTGGTAGAACCGCAACATATTCTAGATCGGTGAGAAATAACGTTTCGGAGGTGAGTCATCCCCCAAGTTAAAGTGTAGTGGAAGCACTTTAGCCTGGAGGAGGCTACTTGGGAGGATGACATATTATTCATGAAGCTTATCCAGAGTTGTTCTTTTTGATTAAATAACACCGAGGACAGTGTTTGCTTATGCGGGGGAAGATGTAACACCTTGTTTGATTTAATTATGGATTTAAAAACTTGTTATGGTATATTTTGAATGAGTAACGAATAAGGCTATTCATTAATAGTATTTTAATAAATTATCTTTGGTCTTTTCAAAGAGAGTTAATTAATAATTTCCTTGAGTAAAAGGAAGAAGTAATTGATTGGTAAATGATTCCAAGAACCCAGGGTAAAAATGTGGAGACAGTTCTCACAGTTACCATTCCAAGAGGAAAATCCTGGGAAGGAATGGGGTTCTGTGCAAAAGGTCTGAAGGATGAAGCAACAGGTTGTTGCTATGAGTAATCCAAAGCTAGTGAGGAAACCAGTGGAGCTCATGAAATACCCAAAAGAAGAAGAGATTGGATTTAATCTTGAGGTCTAACTCCTTGTCCCTTAGAAGCACCTAGACCCCCGTGAGGATCAAGGGGGGAGATGAGGACGTAATCTCCTTGCTCACGGTTGGGAGGACCATCAGACTTCAGAAGGAATTCATCTGGAATTAGGTACTGATGTATCTTAGATTTCTGGTTCATGCTTTCTAGCAGTAGGAAATATAAAAGTCTACTGTTAAAAATTACAATGTAGAGATATTTGAATTAATTCCAGTGTTAATAGAATTAATAGGGTAAACTGTGTGAAGACTGCATATGACTATGTTTATATTTCATAAAGGAAACAACTATGCGAACACATTACAAGAAAATGATTACAGATAGGGCTACTGTAAATAGGAAAACACGGTAAAATTTGTAATTATAAAACACAGTGAAAAATTCAAATATTGTCTAAAATATGTGTATAACAAGAAACATAAATAATTTCCATTACTGCTAAAATATGGAATTATAGATTTCCCAAACATATAGTCGAATAGAGCTATAAGTCGAACCACTTATATGAAAAACCCTGAGGGATATGAATATCTTTAATTAAAAGAACTAAAGGTTTATGCCTGAGGGTTCAGAACCTGGACCCTGTAGAAATTATATAACTTATGTGTTATATATCCAAGATTCTCCTGATCACACACTATTTTAACTTCATGCACAATACAAAATCTATTCCACCATTGATCATCACATGCATAAATTAAATCAATTGCAATGCACACATGAAACCATAAAAATTCACACACATTAACACAACTGTTTTACGGGAAAGCCTGAAGCTAAAACCCCAACTATCTGTATATAATATATGTCATAGAGATCATGTAACAATCCTCATACAAAGCTGAACATGTCAAGCTCTTAGTACAATACAATCGCTACACACTAATCAGGATAGATCTTGAAAATCCATGCACCGATCTCTGCCACCTGCTAGCCTGCCTCTACTGCGCAATCCCTGCTGAAGAATGGCTCTGAATGAACTCGAATCCACCAAGCTTGCACTGCGCAATCCTCATTGGCATCTCCACTGAGTGTTGGATGCAATCAATGCATCACTATAGTCACAACTGATAGTCACACTTGCTCTTTCACCTACCTCTCCATTGGTCTCCACTGAAACTGTCCATGAACTATAGATAACTGATGTATTCTTCAGTTGATTAATGAGTTATTATTTAGTGAATTAATTAACTAATTAATTCACACCACTCTCACTAGTGTATCAATCAGTTAGACTAGATACAACTAGCTCAACTGATTCTAACTGAGTTAAACTAAATACAACTCCACCAACTACTTCTATAACTCCACAAACTCTGTCACATGAGTTCTTACTGAAGCCCTCCATGCATTAGCTCCAATAAACCCTCAGAAATAAAATAATTCCTTCTGTCAGCTACTGTGCCAAATCTGTGCACTTAACTGAAGTGCTCCAAGAGAATAAGATAATGTTTAGAGTCTAAATATTATTAAGAGCTAATAATATTCGACATATCTATTTTTTGACTGGAAATATAAAAATAGATTCCGCCCAATATGTCAAAAAATAGAAGTCCATCTATTTTTCCAACTTGACCAACCATCCACAAATAACATCCTGCAACTCATAGAATATGATCGACATGTCTAAAAATAGACATAGTCTAAAAATAGACTTTGCGCCAAAAATAGCCTGCGGGCCCACTTAATGAAGGCGACTCTTTTCACTAAGCTCATCATATTGTTAAATCTCAACACTCCCTCTCAACAAGATAGGATTATCTGCCACCCCGATCCCGTCTCCTATGGTATTCCGAATTTGCTCCTCGGTGAGTGCCTTCACGAATATTTGCATCCCGATCTCCGTAGGAATGTGAGAGTAAGATCTTCCGCTGCACACAATCTCTGATATGATGATACCGGATGTCAATATGTTTATATCTATCATGAAATACTGGATTAACCGAGAGTTTAATGCAACTCTGATTATCACAATATATCACAGTAGGATCTAAGTGTGAACCGAACAACCCGACCAGGATCTTCCTCATCCATATAGCCTCGCATGCAGCCAAACTTGCTGCCATGTACTCGACCTCCGCTGAACTGAGTGCTACCTGGACTGCTTTCCGTTGTAGACCCGATCACATCCCTCCGGGATGTTTTTCAGTCTTCGTTGGCTTCTTTCACGACTGTGATCCGTGAAGCCATGCGCCTTCACCTCATCCGAATCGTCCCTCAGAACCACAATCCATATCCAGATGTGCCCCTGAGATATCTCAGGACATGCTTGCTTGCCTTCCAAAAGATCTTGGTAGGCTTAACCATAGCTTGTGAAAGCTAGTTAACAACGTAGCATATGTATGGTCGTGTATTGACTAGATACATGAGCGAACCAACCAACTGTCGATAAACAGTGGCATCCACTACCTCTGGCGATGTAGCATCCTCTTTCCTCCAACCACTAGGAAGAGGAGTGTCCATAGGCTTGCAGCCTTGCATGTTGAACTTCTCTAGTATCTCCCGGGCATACTTGCCTTGAGACACAAATAGTCCACCCTTCTACTACCAAATTTCCAATCCCTGGAAATAATGAAGGAGGCCCAAGTCCTTAATCTCAAACTCCTTTGCAAGATCTGCCTTGCATGAGTGTATCAATAGTTCATCACCTGTTAGTATCAAATCATCTACATAAAGTACAATGATCAGCAACTTACCCTCCACCACAATCTGGTATAGGTTCGGATCCGCCTCACTCTTGGTGAAGGGTGAATCCAAGTCCGGGTGACTTGAATCTGTTTATCCAGGTACCAAGCACGAGGTGCTTGTTTCAGCCCATACAACGCTCTTTTGAGCCTGCACACATGTGACTCGCTGCTGAAGATTTCGAATCCTTCAGGCTGCTCTATGTACACCTCCTTCTCAATGACTCCGTTGAGGAACACAGTCTTCACATCCATCTGATGAATGCGCCAACCCATCTGCGCTGAGAGAGCAAGGATGGTCCGTATGGAAGAATACCTTGTGATAGGTGCAAAGGTTTCTTCATATTCGATCCCCTCGATCTGTGAGAAGCCCCGGGCAACAAATATTGCCTTGTAATTCTCGACTCTCTCGCCAGCAGCTTGCTTCAATTTGTAGATCCATCTCGAACCTACCACTGATTTCCCTTCTGGCCTTGGGACAATCTCCCATGCACTGTTTCTGACAATCGAATCATACTCTTCCACCATGGAATCTACCCATGCGGGATCCTCCACAACTTCCTTGAAAGAAGATGGTTCTGCCATGATACACTTGCTCATAAGAGCCATGTATCCAGTAAATCGGTCAGGTGACTGTCTCTGTTTGCGCTGTGATGTAGGTGCTCCTACATTATGCGCTGCATCAAGATTCAGTCGCTTAGCTTTTGTAGTGCGCTTCCGCCCTCTGATGTTTGGAGTTGCATGAGTGGTTTATTCCACTCCATGAACCTCCTCTTGTGGCTGATCCACATCCTGAGGCTCATCTTTAGGAACAAGTAGCTCCTCATCTGCATGCAAGTGTAGCTCCCTCTCAAGCGACAAATTCATGGCTTTCTCCTTGTGAAATTTGATATCCCGTCGCACAACAGTCTTCCGACTGTCTGGAAAATACACATGATAGTTATGGGGTGTTTCTGTGTACCCCAAAAATATCCCAACCTCTACGATCAGATCTAGCTTCTTCCTGGCATCCTTCTTCACATGAATGTAAACATGTGAGCCAAAAATCTTCAAATGAGAAATATCAGGCTTCTTACCAGAAAATGCCTCTTCGGGTGTACTCATGCCAAGTACTCTATGAGGACAACGGTTTTGCACATAAACCGTAGTGTTGCATGCTTCAGCCCACAAGTGTATGGGAAGGCCTTGATCATATAGCATCGCCCGTGTAGCACCCACGATTGTTCTGTTCTTTCTCTCCCCGACCCCATTCTGCTGTGGGTTATGAGGCGTTATGAGCTCTCTTCGAATTCCTTCTGCACTGCAAAAGTCTTTGAATTCACCAGAGATGTATTCACCACCATTATCGCTCCTTAGAGCTTTCACCTACTTCCCCGACTCTTTCTCAACCAGCGCCTTGAACTCACAGAACTTTGAGTATGTCTCGCTCTTCTTCTACATGAAGAAGATCCAGCACTTATGAGAAAATTCATCAACAAATATCACATAATACCTATGCTTTCGCTATTATTGCCAGCCATCGAGAAAGGTCCACACACGTCTGTGTGAATTCTCTCAAGGATCGTCGAAGCACGACTATCCTTCTCATGAAAAGTAGTCTTCACAAATTTTCCCAAAGTGCTCTAGATCTGTATATCATACTTATCATGTACTGGGAAGCTCCTAGGAGAAATCACGCAAAATTTTCAAAGTGCCACAGTGAAGATGGCCCAATCTCCTGTGCCACAATTTGCCCTCATCCCGGCTCACCACTCCTTCTGCTTTGCCTGCCATTGCTGCGCAACCATCTACCTGCAATTGATAAAGGTTCTTAACTAGAACCCTTATCCTCCGAGTTTCACCAGTTGCTTTACTGTGTAGGAAAGTCTTTCCCTTGCTAAAGACAACATCATAACCCTTGTCTTCCAACATCGCCATAGAGATCAGATTCTTCTTCAATCCTGGAACATGCATGAAATCCTTCAATATGAAAGGTTTAGAAGACTCCCTCTCAAATTAAATGGTCCTGATACCAGTCGTACTATATATACCATCATTGCCCATCTCGATGTGCACTCCAAGATCCTTTTCATCCAAATCACTAAAACAATGTTTGTGTTTGGTCATATGGAAAGACGCACCACTATCAAGAAACCACACCGGGACCCATCACACTTGGAACCAAGCATGTGACTACGAGAAACCTAACTTCAAACCCAGGCTAAAGCTCACCGTAGATCCAAGCACTGCTTATTTTTTCTCTTCCGGGTGGGGCACCAGTGGTACTGTCCTCGCATTAAAGTGAGCACTTCACCTTGGACATGTCCTGCTTCTTGCCTTTTGCACCGGAATGAGAAGCTTTCTTTCTCTTCCCCTTCTTTGCTTTGGCAGCCAAAGCGCAATTCTCTTCATTAGAGTTCCTTGATGAGGATCCATCCCTTGTACTTCGCCTTATCTCCTCTTGCTCAAGATCCGACCAAAGTCGCTCCCATCCTCGCAATTTCTCCTGACCATTGACAGAGTCCTGATAGGAATGCCAACTCTTCGAAAGTCCAAGGAGAGCCAAGCTCACTAAGTCCTCATCATCAACAGTCACCCCCACACTTCCCAGCTCATCCCTGCATTGGATGAACTTCGTGAGGTACTTGGGTATACTGTCGCCTTTCTCCATTTTTATTTTTCTGAGCTTGTGTTTAAGCGCCAACTTCCTTTTGTCGCTTCTGCTTTGGAACAAGTTTGTCAAAGCTTTCCACATAAATAATGGAGAAGCTTTACCATGAGGGCTGGACACTATGTGATCCTTCACACCTTCCAACAGAATCCTTCGACATTTTGTTGTCTTCTTTTGTGATGCGTCAAGTGTGGCTGCATCGCCAGAAGTAGGTTTTGGAATTTCTGCATATATGAACTCCTTCAACCCATTATCAACCAACACTGCCTCCATCCTGTCCTTCCATGCAATATAATTCGAGCTGCCCTCAAGGGCATACTCCAATAGCAATCCGTTGAAATCCATTTCAATGAATGCTCAACTTTGACACCAAGAAAACACTGCAGCAATTTCGAATTCCACCAGCACAAAACTCAACTGCTTCAATAATTGCAATCTGTTATGATCAATATCGCTCCGATACCATGTAGAAATTATATAACTTATGTGTTATATCCCCAACATTCTCCTGATCACACACTATTTTAACTTCATGCACAATACAAAATCTATTCCACCATTGATCATCACATGCGGAAATTAAATCAATTGCAATGCACACATGAAACCATAAAAATTCACACACATTAACACAACTGTTTTACGGGAGAGCCTGAAGCTAAAAAACCCAAATATATGTGTATAATATATGTCATAGAGATCATGTAACAATCCTCATACAAAGCTGAACATGTCAAGCTCTCAGTACAATACAATCGCTACACACTAATCATGATAGATCTTGCAAATCCATGCACCGATCTTTGCCACCTGCTAGCCTGCCTCTACTGCGCAATCCCTGCTGAAGAATGGATCTGAATGAACTCGAATCCACCAAGCTTGCACTGCGCAATCCTCATTGGCATCTCCACTGAGTGTTGGATGCAATCAATGCATCACTTCTGAGTATTCTCAATCGATAGTCGTCAATTTGCTCTTCACCTACCTCTCCACTTGGTCTCCACCGAAACCGTCCATGCACTATGCACCGTAGTTAACTAATGTATTCTTCGCCGATTAATGAGTTAATATTTAGTAAATTAATTATCAATTAATTCACACCACTCTCACTAGTGTATCAATCAGTTAGACTAGATACAACTAGCTCAACTGTGTCTAACTGAGTTAAACTGAACACAACTCCACCAACTACTTCTACAACTCCACCAAACTCTATCACATGAGTTCTAACTGAATTCCTCCATGCATTAGCTCCACTAAACCCTTAGGAATAGCGTAATTCCTTCTGTCAGCTCCTGTGCCACATCTGTGCACTTAACTGAAGTGCTCCAAGAGAATAAGATAATGTTTAGAGTCCAAATATTATTAAGAGCTAATAATATTCGACATATCTATTTTTTAGACTGGCAATCTAAAAATAGATTCCGCCCAGTATGTCTAAAAATAGAAGTCCATCTATTTTTCCAACTTGACCAACCATCCACAAATAGCATCCTGCAACTCATAGAATATGATCGACATGTCTAAAAATAGACATAGTCTAAAAATAGACTTTGCGCCAAAAATAGCCTGCGGACCCACTTAGTGAAGGCGACTCTTTTCACTAAGCTCAACATCTTGTTGAATCTCAACAGACCCAAAGTGAGGGCCAGGGTTCAAGTCCCATAGGGTGGAAAACCCATATAGAGAACAATTAGAGATAAACTACCCATGTAGGAAACCTCTGATAATTCCAAAGATAAAAGTTATAAAATACAAGTGCGAATATATTAGCAGGAAAGTAAAGATTAATAAACGGACTTCAGATATACAAAGAAAACTATGTACTGATTATAATGGTAAAGTCTTGAATAACGACAACAAAACCAAATTTAGTCCTGGTAGTTCAACTGTGAACATAATTATTACATGCTATGGTAACATACCCAATAATGTAACATCACGACAGACATTACCGAAAGCCCAAGCTAAAGGCTACATAAAACTCATACAACTATATGAAGTCAGGTCAACCGTAAGTAAAAACCAAGTCCGAATTAAACTTCAAATGGGTATTCATGCAAATGAAGGTTCCGGTCGGAACAAAATATAGGGGGCGAGCCTCACTAAAACCTTCAACCATAAACCGAAAGAACAGATTTACGGCAAGACTGAGAGAAATATCATGCCGAACAATAAACCCACAATCCTGCAGGAGATAGAGTATGCCGTAATCAATGACGTCGGAAGAATCCTATAAATAAACCCTTCACCATGTGAATTAGTTGTAACATACCGTGAAGGAGGCCACGGGAGGGGAAACTCCAAGAATCCTTATCTATCAGCTTCGGTCGAGCGATCAACCTGTTAACATCGTGACAACAGTGAAGCAATGTCATTGACCCATGATATGAGTTTCAACGATAGTTAAAATCATAAAGAGAAATGTACAATAGGGCTCGGTTCATGGACAATACCTAGAGGCGTGGGATAGAAGATTGGATAGAGATTTGGCTTCAAGTCTTCATGCTCAATTACAATGCATTCTTGTAATCTAAGATG
This sequence comes from Pinus albicaulis, assembly GCA_034641835.2. Classification (NCBI taxonomy): domain Eukaryota; kingdom Viridiplantae; phylum Streptophyta; class Pinopsida; order Pinales; family Pinaceae; genus Pinus; species Pinus albicaulis. The sequence continues at coordinate 688,685,610 of CM076583.1, forward strand.
AGGCCTGCGAAGAAGCAGAGAAAATCACTCTGCGAAATTTGAAAGTCATAAACCCTTGAAGAAATCTGTGGCCGAGAAGTAAATGAAATTTGCAAATTAAGATTCATACCTGTAAACCATAAATGAAGAAAATTCTGTAAAAGGGATTGAAACAACCCTCTACGACAAGAGAAAATAGATTGTATTATCCCAATGGGCAGTATTCCAGACGTTACAGATGCCTTTGAACGTCGTCACCAAGCAACTGCGAAGAGTTGCAGAGCCAGGAATCAGTTTCTGTCGGCGGAACAAGTGAATGACCAAACAGGAGGATGGGGTGGGTGGTTACCCCAACCATCCCACTCCAAGCCCACACCGTCGATATCCTGGGTAAGAATCGGACGTACCAGATGGAGCCAGGACAGAGCGCAGACATGTGTAATCATTACAAACATTAATACATGCAATTTATAGCTAACATTAACCCAGTTCGAATCAATAGTATCGACATTAAAAAGAAGATAAATGATTATGCTGTGAGATCCGCTGTCGACTTACATAGTACTATGTAGTCAATTAATACCATAGTAAACTATAGTTCGTGCCATGGGAAATCCCAACCGGGATGGCCGAGTATACATGATTTATAAATGAATAATGTCAACCTTTGTTTTATGGATTTGTTTTCATATATTTCGTTAGAACATAATCATGAAAGTAGAGTATGAAATTAGTTTCTTGACGAATTACATGAAGGTAGTTGTAATTATTGGTGAAGTAAAAACATTGATTTTCGTAATTGGTTTACATCGCTAGGAAATTATTGCCAAAGATAATAGGAGATTATTTTTTATTTTTATTTTTATGAATGTACTTTTAAGGTGTATGGATGTTACAATATAGATACAGATCTAACATGAGCAAAGAAGATCAAATTTCTTCAGGTGCAAATTTCTTTAAAGTGTAAAATACAATATGTTATTTTTTATTGTTTAAATTGTATTTTTGAATGTTCAATAAAGTATATACGTTTTAACCATAAAAACTTAATTTTTTCATGATATATACATAATTTTTTTAAAACAATATATAATGTATAGGCAATTGACATTAAAATATTTTACATAACATGTACATCTAGACATTAATTGAGGAAAATTAAATGGTTTTTAATTATTAACATATTTATAAGAATATGTCAATATTAATTAGTATTAAAATATTTTATCAATAACCAAATTATAAGATTTAAACATCTTACTCACACAATATTTTTGCTTCTAATTACTTTACAAGATGTTCATTTTTTAATTTATTATAGCCGATATTATTTTTCTATTTAAAACACAATTTTTAACTTTTTTATTTATTTTTAAATTAGAATTAACAGACAAACAAACTTACACATCCCTTTCATGTTGGATTAACATACAAACTTGCACATCTCTCTCATATTAAATTATAGAATGAGTAGCTCAACAAATGATTTGAAATTTATAAATTAATTTAAAATTATTAAGTTTACATATTCATTAAAAGAAATGTCATCCAAAAATTTATAAATAAAATTTAAAATGGTAATTAATAAATATATTATAATTAATAATAATTAATTAATTATAAATAAATAAATAAATTATAAATTTAAAAAGACATTAAAAATAATTAACAAGCAAATATATGTTTAAAATTCATATACTAAAACATAAGTTATAAGGACGTAATAATTAACAATTAAATATATGTTTAAAATTCACATTCCTTACCTTAATTTATAGAGTTTTTAATTTTTTAGGGTAATTATTTTTGTTAATTTTTATTAAAATTTTGTAGGGAATTTTTAGAATCTTAAGTTTTAAGTTTGAGTGATTTAATTTGCAGAAATGAAGTTTTAGAGTTATTTTTCAGGGTGCTGAATCTATTTATATTCTCAAAAATACTTTTTAAACAATTTAATTTCACTATCTTACAAAAAAAATGTATCACCAAATTCCAGTAAAAAAAATAAAAAATATATGAACTTTTGCCCAAAAAAATGAAATTATAAATTTGATTAGATAAAAATTAGATAAGAAACTTTACTTTTTCCATATATATAATTATAATTTTAATATTTTAATAATTTGTTTTTCTCTGTTTATAATTACAAGTGATGTGGAATTTGTAATTTTTTTTCTCTATTTATAATTATAACTGATGTGAAATTTATAAATTAAATTTATGAATTCATTAAAAATTATATGACTAAAATATAAAAATAAATAAATAAATAAATTTAAAATAATTGAATTTATAAATTTAATAATAATTTAATAAAATTTATTTTTTTTTAAAAATTTTATGATTAAAAAAAAATTATTATTACTTAATTAATTAATTTATTTAATACTCAATATTATTTGAGACGTATTGATCCAAGAGTAGTTAATCATCATCATTATATAAAAAGGTCAAAATTTCAAGATTTATTATTTAAATATTCTATTTATTACTTGGTATAATGGTTAAGAGCATGTCTTTCTTTTTAAAAAAGTTATATGTACAAAATCAGTGAGAGTAGAAAATGTATCCCTTCTTAAGCTTAGCAGTCAAAAATTGGATTATTATTATTATTATTATAAAATACCATAGTATAATTTTTTTAAACAACCAACAAATTTTGAAGTCTTTTATATTCTAAATACAAATTTTGTAGAAAAAACACAATAATTTTTTTTTATCTGAACTAACTTAAATATATTTCTGAAATTAAAAGTTTAAAAATTATTTTATGAATAATAAGAAATTCGATACATATAATTGAATATAAATCAACTTATATCACGAAAATAAATTTAAAATTATATTATTATTATTATTATTTTTCCATTAACTGCTCCCAGGGACTGAAGATAAACCAGCTTATCACAATCTGAGAGTCACCAAACAAAAACACTAGATTCAGAGAAAATGAAAAGCAGAACAAAAACATTGGATTCAGAGAAAATGAAAAGCAGAATGGAAGAGAATCGAATTTGAAGAAAGTGGGGGTCTCACCTGTTGCAGTCCATGTTCTTGCTGAGGGGAAAAGGAAAATTAACACGACACCTGGAAGGAAGATTGGCGAGTGCAGAATCATTGATGGTGGATGTAACTATAGAAATTTCTGACTTAATGCATGCACATATCTGTTGCTCCGCAGATCTGCTGTTGGCCCCATTTGCCAGAGATTGCACAACTTGACAACAGGCCTGAGTTGGTTGACCTGCACCACCGGTCGTTAAAAAGTTGTAGCAGTCACTCAGTATGCTTAGTTGATTGCAATCCTGTGCTTCCACCTTTGGATGCATGGACATTATCACCAAGATAACTGTAAACACAAGAATTACCAGTGAAGCTTTCCGGTGACCCATAATTTTCCCACTGTCCACTGCCTCAAAAAGAAGAAGAAGTTGACATTAACTTAATATTTAGAACAAGTAAAGCTTGTTATTAGCAGAGATAATGGAAGAGAATCCTCATACAAAACTGTATTCCTTATCTTCTATTTTTGGACTGACAAGTTTTACTCAAAGATCGGTATATTACTTATCCAATTCTCTATTTTTGAGAGAACTTTTACTCAAAGATCGGTATATTACTTATCACAGTCATTGATAATATCTCAACCCAATCCTAAATGAAGAGTTAGTTTATTTCTTATGCAATAACCTCCTAAAATTATTCAAAAAGGAGAGATTCTCTGCCTATTCATAATCTTCACAATAACAAATTATGACTAAATATTAACGCACAATACAATTATGCATTGAGTATTTTAATACTCCTAAAATGATTCAAAAAGGAGAGATTCTCTGCCTATTCATAATCTTCACAACAACAAATTATGACTAAATATTAACACAATACAATTATGAATAGAGTACTTTAATACTCACCTTTAGTGAGTATTTGTCTGATACAATAAAATCTTATGTAATTTACTATAATAAATGTTTCTTCACATGCTAATGATGATGAGAGGGTTTCTACTAAATAAAGTTGTCCAAGTTGTTACAGACTTTGTGAGTTCATGGAATATTCAAAAATATTTTTAATTTTATTTTATGGAATATTAAAAAATATTTTTAATTTCATTTTATATTGATAAATATTTTTTAAAATAAAATTTCTTAACTTGTTTTAAATATATTTTTTCAATAAAACAATAGTTTATTATGTTTATTTTTATTATGTTAAATAAGGATTCTAAAAATTTAATTTAATTAGGCATTAATTTAATTTTGAGTTTTATCTTCAAAGTAGTTATGTCTTTTTTGTTCTTTTAATTAAAAAAAAATTATGAGCAAGACTTGTCATATAAAATGAATTATGTTCTTTTTGGTCATGTGGTATTGATAAGCCATGAGATAGATTGACCCATGGTATTGTAACAATGTCTACTTGATTAAGAACCTCCATGATAAAGTAAGGATAAATATCCCTGAATACGAATCTTGTTCCATGTTTTTTTTTAAATATATATATCTTTAAAAATTCATAATAATAATAATAATTTAAAATAAAGTTTTAATTTATCTAATTTTATGATTTTTGTAATTTTAATTTTAACAACATATGTATTATGAAGTACTTTAATATTTATTGTGGATTGATGCCTATGACATTTACTGTGTATTCAATATATATAGCTGCATTAGTTTTACTAAATATCATTTTTATGTCTCTCAATATCAATAAAACAACTTTTTATTATTACTAAATACCATTTTTTATGTTCCTCAATACCTTTTGATACTTCACAATATTACAATATATTAACTTTCATTTTCACATTTTAAAACCCATTTTATAAATAAATATAACAAGTTTACTTATCCTTACTTAGAGTGAGGATGAAAAATACAATTACAACCAAAAATATTAAAAGTACAATTTTACAACATATCCTATCGAACGTGGTACCTAACCAATATATTGAACTTCCGTGAAAATTAAGCTAACCTCATTGTTTAGCCTTTTAACATTTTCAATAATTGTTAATTTCCTATTGAACATTATATTGGGATAAAATTTCTTACTACTTGTAGGAAGATGACTTTTACCCATACCATTGATCACGCTCGTGAGTGGAAACATATGCGAAGTCTAACATAACTTTGTACAAGACTTTGTTCAACTAGTTCTTTATATCTTTTCTTCCTTAGATTCTAAGAATGTTTCCTTATAACATTTCTATATTGAGGAAGAGGTGATCCTTAGGGTGCAAGAAGTTGATTTGGTTTATTCCCAATTGTGTTACTGGTATATGATCATACACAATACTCCTAGACTTTACTGATAGTGGATCTATTATGTTGAGGGAATCACGAGTTACCAATAGCCTTATATGAATAACTTAATAAATAGTTTATGCTCCTTTAAATGTGGGTAAGTTCCATTTTTCATAGGTTGTAGTCCTTTAGTGTGATGAATGTGATGATTTTTCCTTATGGATCTCCTCAATAATGTTATTAAAATTTTTGATATTCCATGGGCAAGTTTCTCAAGCATCCATATTAATTTGGTCCAATTTCCATGTTCTTAAGCTGGTCAGAAATTTTTAGGTGCATTATGTATGAGAGATTGCTTTGTGTCATGAACTTTACAATTTTGATGAAAATGAGATCTCTTAATCTTGTCCTATTACCAAATAACTTGATATTTTGGAAATATATGTTAAATTTTTCATTTGAGTGATTTTTAGAGTTTTATGTGGAGATTTAATATATATATATATATATATATATATATATATATATATATATATATATATATATATATAACAAAAAAGAAATTCTAAATGTAATATAAAGGTATTAAAGAATATGTCTTTTAAAAGAAAGGTCCATTAACACCAACTTTTGACAACTTATTATAGCTCTATTGATTCAATGTCATGTTTATGGAAAATATTTCAAAATCCATATTTAATATGACACTTTAACAATACACATGCCATTTAATTTCAAGAAAAATAAATGGAATTTTTGGTTTCTTTGATGTTAAATAAATTAATGTACAACAAAAGAAATCAATGCATGAAAGTTTGGGACTTCAACTCAAATAAAGAGTAGGTTATGCAAGAAGGGAAGCTATGTGAAAATTTGTTAAAATTTGTTAATATTAAATTATTGTTATATGTAAATAGACAAATTTAACCAACACCAAATCATAAATATTGAACTTTAATTAAGTCTAATAAAAATGTTTATTACATTTAGTGAATGAAACATGATTAATAACATAGTCTTTCATATTATAAGAAGAGATAGAATTGAAAAGCTAGAAATGTTCATATATTATATAAAATTAAATGGTATTTTACTAGTAAAGTGAAAAAATAATTTTATTTTAATAATTTTAAAAAATATCAAATTATTTTATTTATAGACCTAACTTTGTTATAATAAAAATAAAAAATAAAAAATTATAAAATACATTTATAATTATTTTTAATATAAGAAAAAATTAATTTATTAATATTTTAGAAAATATATATTAATATTTATATGGAAGATTTTATTATTTCCAATTAAAATAAATCTCAATACATATTTCAAATTCCTTCATTATTATATGTTTTATATTGAAATAAAAAAATGATAACAAAAATGAAATAACAATGAAAAATAAACAAACAAACAAAAATAAATTTTTTTACTATTATTATTTTTCTGCACTTTGAAAAATAAATTAATATTATTTTCATTTTAAAAGTATTTGTACTCAAACATACCTGCAAATTTTATTATTATTATTATTATTTTCCTAAAACAAAAATGTTAATTAAAAAAATTAAAATAAATTAAAATTATTTCCATCTTGAATGTATTTATGCTAAGAATACATGCATCCTCCTAATCAAAGCTTAATCTCTATGATTATTTCTTAAAGCACTTTTAATAAAAGTTAACAATATTAATGCATACTTATTATTCATTAAAGATGGTTTAAATTATTTCAAAATTGGTACTAATTAGATATAGGGATATCTCATTAGAGATATGCTCATACAAATTCTAAGGAAGAAACATAGATACATAGAGTGTAATTTTTGATATAGACATATTGATTTTAACTAAGTGATATAGAATACGTGATTAGGTATTCATATTTTTATGTTGAATTTTTATTTTTTACATTTTGTTAGGATAGGATAAATTGAACACGATAAATTTACTAGGATAAATTTAAAAGTAAATTAGATGAAGACTAAATTATAATATTTTGACTATTAGTATTATTGTTTTAATTAGATAATTTTTTTATGTGTAATTAAAACTTTGTATAGTCTAGTCTATATAACCTTTAGTTATAACAAGTTAGCTAATCAAGCTCAAGTTTTGAAAGTTTATTATCTTATTTCTCCATTCCTTAAAGTAGAAATTGATCAATTTGTTACTTAATATACAACCTAACAATGCGGACTTTCATCTTTTTAGTCGAAGTTTAAACTACATATGTTTAAAGGCCTATTTATCTCATTCAAATGTTTTTGGTAGGTTAAATTTTGCATTGCCTTCTAAACAAGAGTGTACATGAAAATTATAAGAACCTTGGGTCGATCTTTCACTCACAAGACTAAACCATAACCAAGATTTGACTCTTTATAGTGAGGCATAAGATATAAAAGTATTTAAAAAAACCAAAATTAACCATACAAGGACTAAATATCCAACCTATTCATCCTTTAAGTTTTCAGAGTACCATCTTGATTTGAGGAGCCTCTATTTTCCATTGTGGTTGAGGCCTATGATATTCCATGAGATGATTTTCATGTAGGGGCTGTGTTGGTTGCAGGTAAGACATAAGTGATTTTCCTATTTCATATTGAGTTAACCAACATACCCCCCAATCCATCCAAGATTTTTTGGTTGCTTTTCCTACCTTTTTTCATCGACTCCCTATGAGGTTTTATTGGGTCCTTAAATGAATGGGATTGCACTCCAAGTGGTCATGTGTTGGATAGCCCTGATGTCGATTGTAAGGCATGGCGGAATTTAAAATATGCAAGGCCTATCATTTTAACTTGATGTTCTAGAAGGGGAAATAGATATTTTCCATTCTAGGTTTAAGCCAACTTGGGAAAATTGAGTGAATCTAGCTCCATATAATCATTTTGGTCTAAGGATGATCTATATATGAAACTGCTTGAGGATTATGTCAAATTTTGCAAGTCAATGAATTAGGGTTTTTAATCTCTTACGTTAATTTCATAAACACATAAACATGTATTAAAATTTCAGTATTTGCATAAGATAGAAGAGAAAATCAGCATAACAGTAAACACAAAACAACAAGTGATGAAGGAGTTCACCCCTCCTGGGCTACATCTCTTGGTCCAACTTCCAATGGTTGGGCCTCTTTCATTATGCTCAAAAAATGGTGTTTACATCAATTTACAATGCTCAAATGGATTTAATAATATCTCTAATGGCTCTAGAATAGTCAAAAACTCCTATCTAGCCTCTTTTTGCTCCCAAAAATGATAAAAAATGAATGAGTTATGCTCCCCCCAAGTTTCTGCACTATCTGTCCTACAAGTCGCACCTATCTGCAAACTGTCCAACAAATTCGGGCTTTGTTGGCCACATGGGGTGACAATTTTTCCCCAGGGCAACGAGATTCTTGCCACACCGGGTGCAATTAGTCACCTGGTTAAATGCGCTGGTAAGCCCACTATCCGGCTAATCGGGTGCCAAGTGGCATTGCGGGCACCATTGATCTCAGAGGACGGTTGTAATTTTCCCACCGAGGTTTAAATATTCTGCAACCGTGGTTCGCTGGTGGTAGAAATGTGGTTGGGTTGCGGGTTAACCTGACAATGACAAACTTTGGCATTAATCTCCGCCATGTGAATGTTGCCTCAAACCTTAACATAACATGCAAATTGTTGCTGTGTGAACACCACTCCAAATTATCAAACCCCAGACCTAACTGTTGATATAAATTTGGTTAAAAAACAATATATGGTTGCAGCTTTTGGGTTATGTGGTATTAACTCTGCCGAAATATATGTCACAAAACTTTGGGTAATATGGCGGGTTTCTTTGCTGTGACAAATGCATTTTCAAAACTTGGGTATGGGGGTATAACATATGGTTTTGCCAACATTACATTGCATATATATAATGAGCCAGGGTTAGTCCCTAACCCTAGTCTGCGGACTGGGGTCGGGGGTTAACCTCGATCCCCACCCCAAATTTCACAATCAATAAAATTCATATAGGAGTTAAGAACTATAGGGTTAAGAATCAAAGCATAACGGAGATGGTAGGAGGTATGGCTAGCCTGATGGAGGTCGCACGTTCAATTCATCGGGCGTCTGTATAGCCCTTGGCCAAAATTTTTGTGGCCACCACGAGGCCATGTGGCAGCCTTTGGTTGGCCCACGTGGTCCTCTCTAGTTGTTTCACCTCACCAATCAACCAACCAATTAAAAACCATTTAAACCCAACATAATTGTGCCAAGTGTCACACAACCATTGCCTCGTGATGAAAATTTAACTTGTACAGTCAGGTTCCAGTCAGTAGTATAGACTGTTGACTGTGCAATCCTACATACCCAATTTTTTGTTTTTTGTTTTTTTGTTTCCCAAAACGAACAAAATGTGATCTCAGGAGCATCCGATGTTATATTTGAGCGAAACGAGTTGTAATAGATTTATAATGACGAGATCTACGCAAACACACTAGTTTTAAGCCATTCTGACAACTTTGAATTTGAGTATAAAATTGATCCACCTGATCATTCCTCCCCACTGGAAGCTTTTAGACCTCCAAAAGATCTTTATCCATCAAAAAATAGATGATGGTTAAACTTCCTCACCCTTCCAATCTCAATTCATTGAAATTTACTTGAATGCGACATTTTGAGCTTTTCATTTAAATGCATAATTTTCCTTGAATTTCGAGACCTTGACTTACTGTCACAGATACCATTTTACTGCAATTTCTCAGAATACCAAAAAAAAAAAAAAAAAAAAAAAAAAACTTCCCTTGAAGGAATAAACACATTCCCTCCCTGGTCGTCAATCAAAGGAAACTTAAACAACTTCAAATTATTCTCACCTTGAACATTGTCAACATGACAATGTTTAACATGTCTATCCTTACACTTGGCTCGACTCTTGACCAAATGTGATCGTCATTGCCATGCAGCATCCCATTTCAAAGACAACATGTTATGAAACCCATAAGAATAAATTTTGGAACCAATGCCCTCTTTGTCAAATTGATTTTGCACTTGCTCTTTTACCTCTGCACTCTCTAGCACTGGCATCTTGTTCACATCACTGTTCATCAATGATGCATGTTGCTGCAAATTTAATTCATCTTGTTTACCTCTTTTAAGAGGAAACATGTTAGACTCCTGAAACATATTACTAACACCAAATATCATAATCAATGAAATTATATTTTAAATTTTATGCATCTCCTTGAAAGGCCTCATTCACAACATCTTTATGCTTGAACATTAACAAAACAAAATTCTGACTAGAGTTCACAATTTTCTTCATTTGTCTAGAATTCATAAGAGACAAAATCATCTTCTTACTGTGCTCTCTAACAATGTACTCAATCCCATTCTTGAACAAGTGATACTTATTCTCATGGCAATGAAATATTGCTCCCCTATCATAAATATATGGGATTCCCAAAGCTATACCACAAGTATCAAGCATAATTACATCAAGTTCAACTTCATCAAGAAAGTTTGAAGTGATTGCAAATCTAAGGATGCACCTCCTTGTAACCTGTAATTTTTCGTTCTCACATACCCAACCTAAAGGATAGGGTCTAGTATGTGGAATGGTCTCTAAATTTAATTTCTTGACAATGTCCTCTAAAATAAGATTTTCTTGTGAACCACTATCAAATAGTGTGTCTATCTTGATATTCTTTGAAATAAATCTAATATGGAAAATCTCAATTCTTGTTTCTTCATCTTGAGTATCATTTATACAACTTGAAGAACTAGTATTTGCAATGTTCTTACCTTTCAAACCCATCGTTGTGATCTTTGTTTGATCTCTAGAATCGGAACCTGAATCATGTTGTATTGTTGCAGCTGTCTTCTCCTTCTCCTTGTTTTTCAATTTCTTGGGTCTCATTTCTAGATGAAGTTTCCGGCAATGATATTCATCATGTCCATCTTTGGAACAATGTTTGCATGTGAGTTTATATATTTCTCCAACTTGATCGATGCATTCTTCTTTCCTTTTCCCTTGAACTTACCATTTTATTTTTCTCCAGACTCAAAGGTATTCTCACTTGTCTCATCTAAAACATGTTTCCCTATTGCCTTTAGAGATGTGGCCTATACACAATCTTCATCTAGTAAACTTGTAGGGTTAAACATGAGAATTGTTTGTCTTAGGTAACTATGAAAACCTCCAATATATTTCAACAAAGTGCCTTGAGATGTAAAATCTACACCCAATATTAGTGCTCTTTTCCTAAATTCTTGAGTATAGCTTTGCAAATTTTGTCACTTTCCTTGCCTAAAGTTTTTCTAGTCCATTATATATTTTTGCATGTATGCTAATGGATAAAATTATCTTCTCAAGGTAGCAACAAAATAATTCCAATAGGTTAAGACCTTACCATGTTTCTTCATATCCTCTTGAGTTTTAGCTTCCCGCAAAATAAGTACAACACTTTCCAATCTTAGTGAAGCAAGATGAATCTTTGTGTCATCATCCTTGATCCTTTGTATACTACAATGCACTTCAAGCTAATGAACTCAATGATATAATTTCTCGGCATTTACCTCTCCATCATACATAGGAAAATCAAAATTGATGTCAAGTTTTAGAAATGAAGTTTTACCATAACCTTTTGGAGAATGTGGACGTGTTTGTGAAGGGATTGTTGTGGAAGAAGATGATGGTGAAGATAGTGGCGAGGATGGAGGTGAAGAGAATGGTGGTGTTAAAGGTGGTTTGTCACCATTCCCTGCATTACCTTTTGGGATATTTTCTCCATCTCCTCCATCTCCTTGTGAAGACTGATCTCCCTTTAGAGGATTGGAGCTCTCACCTTGCAACCTTGTGTTTCTCTCTTCATAGAGAAATTTCACCATTTTTGTCATATCAAAGAATGATTTTCTGAAAGCCTTTTCATCCTCTGACATATTTTCAGGCTTTCCTTCATGTGACATGCTTGTTGAAGCTTCAGGTACAACTTGAGGTGAAATTTGTGGTGGAGATCGTGGAAAAATTTCTCTCCTTGTCCTTGAACTAACTTGAGGTCTTGCAACCACAATATTTCCTTCTCCTCTCTTGAGCTTCAACCTTGTAAGCATAAAAAACATTGCAAACAAATTAAACCCTCACAAAAACAAGGAACTCTAGCTCTCATACCAAACTTATTTGTATATGAAACTGCTTGAGGATAATGTCAAATTTTGCAAGTGAATGAATTAGGGTTCTTAACCTCTTATGTTAATTTCACAAACACATAAACATGTATTAAAAGTTTAGTTTTTGCATAAAATAAAAGGTAACATCACCATAACAGTAAACACAAGTGATGAAGGAGTTCACCCCTCCTGGGATACATCTCCTGGTCCAAATTATAATGGTTGGTATTCTTTCATTATGCTCAAAAAATAATGTTTACATAAAGTTATAGTACTCAAATGGATTCAAAAATGTCTCCAATGGCTCTAGAACAGTCCAAAACCCTTGTCTAGCCTCTTTCTTCTCCCAAAAATGATAAAAACTGAATGAGTTATTCTACCCCAATGTTTATGCACTATATGTCCTAAAATTCGCACTTGTTTGCAAACTGTCCTACAAATTCGAGTTTTGTCGGTCATGTGGAGTGAAAATTTTTCCTTGCATCAACGATATTCCCGTTGCACCGGGTGTAATTTTTCAGCTGGTTAAATGCGCCGGTAAGACCACTTTCCAGCTAATCGAGCGCCAAGTGGCATTGCGGGTGGTGTTGATCTCGGAGTATGGTTTAATTTTTCCAGTCAAGGTTTAACTCTAGACCTAAAACCGTGGTTTTCTAGTGGTATAAATGTGGTTGGGTAGCGAGTTAACCTGACCATGAAAAAATTTGGCATTAATATCCACAATGTGAACGTAGCCTCAAACATTAACATAAGATGCCAACTGTTGCTGTGTGAACACTGCTACAAGTTCTCAAATTGCTGACCTAATTGTTGACATAATTTTGGTTTAAAAACAATATATGGTTGCGGGTTTTGGGTTATGTGGTATTAACTCCACCGAAATATATGTCACAAAAACTTTGGGTAATATGGTGGGTTTCTTCGCTGTGACGTATGCATTGTCAAAATTTTTGGTATGGGGATATACCAGATGGTTCCACCAAAATTACATTGGATATATAATGGTTAAATTTAGTCCCTCACCTTGGTTTGTGGACCGAGGTCGGGGGTTAACCCCGATCCCCACCCAAAAGTGTGCAAACAATAAACTTCATATAAGAGTTAAGAACTATAGGGTTAAGAAACAAAGCATAACAGAGATGGTAGGAGGTATGGCTAGCCTGATAGAGGTCACACGTTCAATTCATTGGGGGTTCGTCTGGCCCTTAGCCAAAATTTTGGTGGCCACCAGGAGGTCACGTGGCAGCCTTTGGTTGGACCATGTGGTCCTCTCTGGTTGGTCCACCTCACCAATCAGCCAACTAATTAAAAACCATCCAATTCAACCCAACATAATTGTTCCAAGTGTCACACAGTCATTGGTCACTGATGAATAATCAACTTGTACAGTCAGGGTCCAGTCAGCAGTATAGACTGCTGATTATGCATCCATGCAAACCAAAAAATCATTTTTTTGTTTCGTTTCCCAAAATGAACAGAACGTGCTATCAGGAGCATCCGATGTCGGATTTGAGTGAAACTAGTTGTGTCAGATTTAGAACGATGAGATCTATGCAACTGCACTGGTTTCGAGCCATTATGAATTTTTTTAATTTTGAGCATAAAATTGATCCATCGTATCAAAGGATTGATTCGTGTTAGATTTTGGGTAGCTCGAAAGGTATTTCCAAGAGAGGAAAACCCACCAAAAAGAAGTTTGTTGGGTAAATTACACAAAAGTTTGGTTTTGGAACCAAGATGTGGGTTTAGGACCTAACATAAATAATTATTTATTCTTAAGGGTTAAGAAGTGAAAACCCTATATTTAGAGGTTTCCTAAGTGACCTAACGAAAAGGATAAATAGAGGAGGCTAAGTTGAGGCCTCACACATTTTGTGCAAGAGATATGCAACCTCTCTTGTGCTAAGAGTGGTTTAGTGGAGAGCAACATATTCAAGAGAGTGCTACAATGAGTGGTATGAATTTGTGAAGAAGTGATGTAGGGGCATCCAAACAGATTTGGATTAAGTTCGAATTTGAAGCTGAAGAGACGGGTATGCGAACGACCATGCAAAATTGGAGCAAAATTTTCTAAAACCGATGTTGAATTTTATGTAACTGATCTGCCATGTGTGCGTTTGAGAAAGCTCAGGAGAGATTTGTGCATCTTAACCGATTCCTGATCTTTTTAAAATTTCTATAAGAGCGAGTCTGTGTGTGTGAGTGAGATATAGAGGGTGAGTACAATGTAATCCCAGGTGGAATTGCACTGAGGCTGAAATGCCTCAGAATATCTGTGATGTTTTGTATATAATAGGAATGCTGGTTATGTGAAATTTCTGTGTCTAAGCATGGTTTGTTATTGATTTAAATTTATGGGTTATGTCGCGATTCAGTGATTTATTGACCATCGATCCTGTAAGGATCGATGGAAATTTAATATTTATATGATGTTATGGTGTAGACAGAAATGATGACGGATTAATTGCATTGAGTCCTGTGAATAATTTGAATGCATATGAATTGAGTATATATTAGCCTTGTGTGGAGGTTTCAATAAAGTTCGATGAGGTTTTGATCCCTTTGGTAAAGGCTCGCAAGCATCGAGTCTTGTTCTGTGATTGAGGTCGATTAATTCGAATTATAAATTGCTGGTTTCTAATAGAGAGAAGGCTATTGTATCTTATACGCTTACCTTAGATCTGTATTGAGTGCGTTTTAAAATTCTGTATAAAGGTTCGATAGGAATCGATGAGTTTTTTGAAGAAC
Organism: Pinus albicaulis; assembly: GCA_034641835.2. Lineage (NCBI taxonomy): Eukaryota > Viridiplantae > Streptophyta > Pinopsida > Pinales > Pinaceae > Pinus > Pinus albicaulis. The sequence goes on from CM076583.1 coordinate 688,700,722, forward strand.
GCAGCCTGTTTATCTGACATTTAATATGCTTGAAGTAGCATGGGAAGCCTTGTTGCTAGAGCGACATTAGTTGAGGTCGAATGCTGTTGTCTGAATCGATGCCGAACGAAGAAACGAGCTAAATCGTCATGGAAATGCTGAGATGCCCGTATTCTACACTCATTGAAAGTTGAGTGGTTTCGAGAAGATACCACCGGTTTCGCATAATATTTTGGCCAGGAAGTGGTTTCAAGAAATAAAATGTGATCCTGTTAAAACCCGCCACGTCACCAAGGCAATACTACCTATTTCGCATTTTCTCTGAATGTTAAAGTCTGTTCTTGAAATAATGTGAATGCCGTCAGATCCGGTTGGTGTAAGATCCAAAGGCAATCACAACGAAAGCTGCGAGGGCGATAAGCCAAGGTATGGGCCAACGGTCTTGATAATTACTTATTAAATAATCGAGATTAGAACATGTGGGCCGAGGGATATAAACATTTATTATAGTGTTTTATGGCGGAGGTTTAATTAATCGCTCCATGGGTTTAAAGTCATAAGCTCAAGGTTTTGTTTCAAAGGGGTTGAAAGATCAATTCATTGTATTATGGTATTACATTGCCGAGAAGTTTTCATAGAGACGGTCTACAAGACACATGTAGATTGTATGTGTCATCAGAGTGGCGCAGCGGAAGCGTGGTGGACCCATAACCCACAAGTCTCAGGATCGAAGTATAGGATCTAAGTATCGAGTTTATGAATCTGTATTTTGATACAGTTTGAGTTTGCAGGTTCATATTGATTACAAGAAAGGTGAACCTGCTAATAGCGGGTTTCGCTCCCCATCAACATGTCAATTTAGGGTTTCAGATCAAGGGAATACAAGCTAAGAAGTGTTTTTTCCCTAGGAAGAGGCCCTTGAGCAAGTCTACTTAAGGAAGCAAAGTCTGAACTTGAAGGAAGGCCACAAGTGCTAGCTAGCCATGACCTAAAATATTAATCCTAAAGGCAGATCGATAGCTAAAGGTGGATCTGATAACTTTCATGAGTGCCGATTTAGAGGCTGAAGAAAAATTTGGAGCTAAAACACATTGCAGCTCATCCATTTCTGAATAGGAGAGCCATAAACCTAAAGGAGAGATGATTTGGAGCATTTCTATGCAAGAGAACATCTCTAGAATAAGATAGAATCACTTCTAGACCTGTCTGAAGCATACCAAGTTGAAGGGAATGTTGGCCAAGTGTATCAAAGGAGTTTTTATTTCTAGGAGGAGGGCCAGAAGCCCTAGTTTCTTTGCTATAGGTTGGTCGAGGCCTCAGGGTGGCTGAGAAAGGGGTAAAAAATACTCAAGAATATGTACAGATAAGGAGGAGGGGCAATGAAGACCTAAAGTAGCCTCAAATTGAAATAAATATTCCTGTAGAAGGACGAGACCCTTGTGGAGCTTGGATGAGAAGCAAAAAGTGTTGAATGTTGCGGGCATGAGCTCTTAATTAAATGTTGGATAATTACAAAGGTAGATCGAGAAGTCTATTCACAAATAAAGTTGTGAATATAGTGTATTTTGTGGGCTAATATGTATTGGGTTAATGGATAAAGTCACTGTGAGTAGCCAATGTTCTGAAGGTTGATGTACAATGTATTTGATGAGTCAAATGCCTTGTGAGCAACTGAACTAATGAGGAAAAGGACCTACCAGTTGTCAATACAAATGTGTGTTGAAAGGGTTGAAGGAGAAGGGTTTCTCCAATAAGTTGAATATTTGTTCTTGTCTTTTTTTGGGTAGTTTTCTGATGTAAAGAAATAGATCGCACACCCAAGTTTTGTATACTATGTATACTAGTTGTATTAGTGATCGAGGACCATGATCCCTGATATAGGAGCTCCATGATTCTTTTATTGATGAAGTAATAAAATAATCGAGCTTTGGGATCAAATCACTGTGTACTTAATTGATTTCACTAATGAAGATTTCCATTGTGAAAAGTGCTAAGAAGTTGAGGGTTCTTAATGTGTTTGTGTGTGTGATTAGTCTCAGACCAAATTTAGGGCCTAAGAAAAATTCAACAATCTGGATCATCTTGTAGGGAATGTTGGAGCATCGGGGGGGGGGCAGGCAACAGAATATGGGGGAAACATGGCTAAGGAGGATGGGGGTAGATTGGGGTAATGCATGACAATTTCAGGAAATGGTGAAGTTAAGGGGGCCACGAGAATACAAGGGAAGAGAGAAAGTTAAAATGATTGATGGAAGAGGGTTTCTCCCCCAAGGGATTGGGCTGCAAGGTATGGGATTTATGTGTTCTTAGGACTTCCTCTAAATTTTGTAAAACCCTCGTCCTCTAGAGTGGAAGATGAATTAAGGTTGGAATTTACAACTAGAAGGGGGAAATTATGGTAAAGATGACCATATTCATGACATATTTAGCATAACAAAGGGATATGCTCATAATCTAGGGGTTGCTTCCAAAGCTCATCCTGATAATAAATATTAATGAATTTTGAAAGTGGCTTAAAAATATTTATGTAGAAAAAAATATGAGCATAAGAAATGTACATGACTTTCTTAACTGGTTCTAAAGAGTTGATGAAATGGAAAGAGAATTTTCTATGCCAACTAAAGTTTCCCCATCCTAGAATCCTTGAGGTAGTGAATACATCCTGATCCAAAGTGGTTTTGTAGTAAAATATTCCTTATCAGGCATAAATAACTCTATCCAAAAGTGGGGATACAACCTTTCCGAGTTAAAAAAATAAAATTCATTTTCAAATACCCAAGTTTTGTCTTCAATGTTGATGAATACTATGGTAATTAATCCTTTGGCCCCCAATTCCAACTTAATTTTCCCCTTGGATGGCCATTTTAGTTGAATCCAGTGATAGATATTTTTTTAAAGGCCAAATACTGATATATTTATCGATTACTGTGTGATCATGCCTATATTGGGTATATTATTTGACATGTAATGGATATATTCCCCAATGCAGCTAGATTGAACTTCAAATTTAGAGCTTACTGCAGCTTTAGGAAGACAACTTCCAGACCTTCGTTTCCTTGATTGAGTGATGGCTTGCGGGGGATTTGTATATAAAACTTAGGGTTGGAAGGATGAAGTTGCCTCAAAGTATTCAATCATGCTATAAGAAGGAGATCAGTTTAGTTACATGACTAAAAAAATTTGCAAAGCAAACAAAATTCTTCCTCCATTTCAATCAATATTGAAATGAATTAAAATTATGTTTTGAATTTCAAAGTAAGAAATACTAAGTCAAGCTTGAATTTTGAATTTACTTTCCCTCCTCCCAAAAATAAATAAATAAAATCCTTTCCTAATAAGTCACACCCTTTCCTTTCATTAAGAAATCTAACATTAAAATTGTATTAACCTAAGGTTATATATATATATATATATATATATATATATATATATATATCCACCCGACCTTAGATAAACACTCCTACATGTTAAGTCACTAGTTCAATTCCCCGTCCTATTCGGGTTTTATTCTTGGACATGACCATGATGTAGACACACCAATGCCGAACATACAAAAAAAAAATTACATTACACTAATATAAATAATTAACCTATTTTCTAGGGTGCACATTCTTTTTATCCAAGGGACCACTTACAAGATTACAAGGATCCTAAGAAAGCACAAGGTTCCCTCAACTTTTAGGCCCCTTAGCACCATTCAAAGTTCCCTAAGATCTGTAAAAGACTCGATGGACCCTAAGAATATGAAAGGTGTTTATGTATTCCCTTGTTCATGGGTGAAACCCTATGGATTCAAGAACATGCTACATACATTAAACATTGGAGGACCCACTCCTCGACATTAGCTGAACATGCAGAAAATAAAAAACACCACATCTATATTGAAGACGCAAAACCCTATGGATTCAAGAACATGCCACATACATCAAACATTGGAGGACCCACTCCTCGACTTTGGCTGAACATGCAGAAAATACAAAACACCACATCTATGTTGAAGACGCCTTAGTCATTGCTAGGATAGATCATTTCCATCACCGTAAGTTTAGGGAGGATATAGAGATTGAAAGGAGGCCAAGAAATTTGAATATAGATTATGGCTGGAATATTAATAGTTGTTGGATCCCTACCATTTCCTTTAAATTTTTATTTATTTATTTATTTTCCTCCTAATTTCTTGATTTTTATTTTTTATTTTTTATTTGTGTTTTGTGACTACTAATAAACCATTAATTACTTTATTTTCTTCATTATTTATTTATTCATTTATTTACTTTTTATTTATTTATTTTTTTTGGACCATTTATTATTTTTATTTATTTTTAAGTTTTTAGAAAGAATTGTTTTGATTATTAAAGTTTGACTCAATTTTTTTTATTTTTTTTATTTTAGTGTTTTGATTATTTAGGTTTGACCCAAAGCTTCTTTATTTAAGTTTGATCATTTATTATTTTTATTTATTTTTAAGTTTTTAGAATTAATTGTTTTGAATTATTTAAGTTTGACGGAAATATTATTTTTATTTTAGATATTATTTCATTAAAATTTTACTTCTCATTAATTGTTTAATTCGAAATTAACTGCTATATTCTAACTATTGTTTCATTATATTAAATTATTATTTATTAATAAATAATATTTATTTAGTCAAATAACCATTAGCCATTAATATTTATTTATTTACATTATAACCATTAATATTTACAGGGCCAATAGTGTGATGATATGATTTTTATGGAAAATTTTCTTGCTTTTCATAACCTAATATTCTTAAAGAAAATAAAATTATCATAATTTCTTAAAGACATAAAGGACAAAAACTTGCATCAAAAATCATATTGCAAGACTTATATTGCTGCCACTATTACTTCTTAGTCATATATGTTAGTCACCAAATCATTTCCAATATTTTATTGAAAATAAACCATAATCCAAACTAACTTATTAATCTCAACTATTAAAACTATTTATAAGTGTTAGATCTAAGACTTTTGTGATCCATGATGTAGATAAAAGAACTTTCAGATTAATCACATCATTAGGATTAGGTCGAAGTTTCTAACCAGATAATGTGGTTCATCGTCAAGACAGGTGGAGAGACTAAAGGATCTCGATGAATAAATAGTGGAGATGCATCATTGCCCGGAAATAGCCGTTGAGAGCTAGTTGTTAAGAACTAGCCGTTAAGAACTAGCCATTAGAAAATTAGTTAGTTAATTAAAAATAAATAAATAAATTAAATACAAATTAATTACAAATAGGTTAATAAATTATTAAGTACTTAAAATAAATATAATGAGTAATGGGGGAGGATTTTAAAAATATATAATTAATTAATTGTTTAGATAAAGATAAATCAATAATTTAAAAAAAATAAAAAAAAACATAAAGCTACTTAAGAAGGATTAGGGATTAGGGTGGGCAATTTTTTTTTAATAAATAAATAAATAAATTAACCAAATAAGTAAATAAATTAACCAAATAAGTAAATAAATAAATTAATAAAATAACTATAATAGGTAATAGGGAGGTGTAATTTTTTTTGATTTAATAAAATAAAATAAATAAATAAATTAAATATTTGGATAAAATAAATAAATTAAATAATAAATAATAACAATATAAAAATAATAAATAAATGGAGGGGCAAAAAATATTAAAAATAAATAAATAAATAAAAATAAAATTAATTAATTAATAAAGTAAAATAAAATTAATTAATTAATTAAAAATAAAATAAAATAAAAATAAAATAAATCAATAAATAAAATAAAATAAAATAAAATAAAATAAAACATAAAAACTAAAAAACAAACAAAATTATCTGGCAAGAGCCAGGGTCTAACTCTTACTTAATTTCCAACCATCATCACGGTTGAGATTCTTAGCATTTCGTTCAATTTCGATTATCTCCCTTAATTTCCTATGGTGGAAGTGATCAACCTTAGCAACGACTTTTCCATACAAACATGGTGGAAATTTTTTTCCACATGCTCAGAAAGAGATGAGGTACAGGACCGATTATGTCTAATATCCGCAACATGCTCCCAGATTCTCTGCCTAATGGATAGACCTATTTCTCCTATATAGGGAGTTCCACAAGAACAAGGAATCATGTAAACCCCTTTCATGTCCTTAGGTTTGATAGGGTCTATAACAGACCCAAGAAAATTTCTAATAGTGCAGAGAGGTTTGAAGGAAGAAAAAATATCATTTCTCTTAAGGAAATGGGCAATTTTGTTTGTTGTCCCCTAGATAAATGGGATCTATGGACCTTGGAAATAGGATCCACCCGAGTAGATTTTCCACTCAATGCTTTATACGCCTTCTGAAAGGCTTTAAGACCTTGAGATCTAATGTAACCATTATTTTCAAAAACATCAAGAAGATGGGATTTCTCTGATTCCAAGGAGTTGTCATCAGAGATTCTAAGAGCATGAGTCGCAAGAGTACACAGGACACCAAATTTCCGAGCAGGAAAATGATGGGACCTAGCATGAAGATACTCTTCCGTGTGAGTCTTCTTGCGAAAAACCCGGCGAGAAATGGAGCCATCCTCATTCCTTGAGAGAAGGATATCAAGGAAAGGGAGGCAACCATCAACCTCCACTTCCATCGTGAACTTGATGGAATTAGATAGCGAGTTCAGGTGCCCAAGGAACAGATATAATTTCTCCCGACCATGGGGCCAAATGACACAAGTCTCATCCATGAACCTATTCCACTTCCTAGGGCGGAATTTAGCAGAGGCCAGAGCCTTAGATTCAAAATCCTTCATAAACAAGTTAGCAACAATAGGGGAAAGAGGGGAGCCCATTGCAACACCACAAGTTTGCTCTTAAAATTCACCTTGAAAACTGAAGAAAGTCGAGGTGAGACAGAGGCTAACCAATTTAGAGGTGTTCTCATTAGAGATCTGTTTAATGACATCAATGGCTTCTTGGATGGGGATCTTGGTGAATAAGGACGCAACATCAAAGCTAACTAAAAGCTCACTAGGCTGCAGCTTGATGTTCTTCCACTCCTTGATAAAGGAAGCCTCACAAATGAATCAGTTTTACTTACAAGGGGTTTGAGCTTATGGGCTAAGAATTTAGCCAGATGATAAGAGGGACCACCTATTATGTTAACAATAGGTCATAAGGGGGCCCTTGACTTATGAATCTTTGAGAGACCATAGATTCGGGGGGTAAGGGGATTGCTTTCAATAAGCTTCCTGGCGAGAGGATTAAGAGAAGAATCAGATTTAATGGCAAGGGAAACATCCTTAGACACTGATTTAAGGGAATTTTTTTAAAGCTTAAAATAACAACCACTATTGGATAGATGGTCAACCATCTTGCTGACATAGTCAAATTAATCCATAATGAGAATGGCCCCACCCTATTAATTAATTTATTTATTAAAAAAAAATTGCCCACCCTAATCCTTCTTAGGTAGCTTTATTTCTTATTATTTTATTTAAATTATTGATTTATCTTTATCTAAACAATTAATTAATTATATATTTTTAAAATCCCCTGCTATTACTTATTATATTTATTTTAAGTACTTCATAATTTATTAACCTATTCGTAATTAATTTTTATTTTATTTATTTATTTATTTTTAACTAACTAACTAATTTTTTATCGATTACTTAACAGCTAGTTCTAAACAACTAGCGATGATGCATCTCCACTATTTATTCATGGAGATGATGCATCTCTCCACCTGTCCTGAGGATGAACCACATTAGTTGGTTCAAGATGTCAACCTAATCCTAATGATGTGATTAATCTGAAAGTTCTTTTATCTACTATCTATAACTCATATGTAATACTATTTATTCATGGAGATGATGCATCTCTCCACCTGTCATGAACCACATTAGCTGGTTCAAGACTTCAACCTAATCCTAATGATGTGATTAATCTGAAAGTTTTTTTATCTACTATCTATAATTAATATGTAATTCTAAGATAAAAAAATAATTATTTATTATTTATTATTAAAATATTAATATTATATAAAGATTTTAGTTTTTTAAACCAATTGTTTTCTTTAAAGCTTAATTTTTTTTATCATATTGTAGTTGTTTCTAATGTAAATATTAGGAGTTGAAGTTTTGAGGTATCATAGCTATATCTAATGTAATACCATTTTTTCTAAAAACTCTTATTCCTCACGGTCAAGCCAGACACCAAATTGGTGTATGAGACCCCCTTGTTTGTGGGACAAGGGACTCACCTCCGCGCAGCGATTTGATTGCTAAGTTTACGAAGGCATACATACTCTACCCCTCTAGTTTTGAACCTGTGACCTCTTAAGAGGAAACACATGATCTTAACGATTAGACCCACTCAAAATGTATATATTAATATTATACATAATCAAAATTTATATATTGAAATCAAAATTATGTTAACTCAAACCAATATCATTTGAGGTTATAAAATTTAGTAAAATAAAAATTACCTTTCTTATATATATGAAAAATTGTTATTAACAAATAGAAAGTGGAATATCATTCATTTATAATTATAAAATGATGGAGTTCCTAATTGCAATGGCTAAAAATTTGAGAGATGTAATTAAATCTTACCAGAATTTCTTGATTAGCAAAGCAAAAAAAACAAGTTAATTAAAACACTGTTAAAAAAAAATGAAAACATTTATAAATAATTATATATTTAATTTTTGAATATAAAACATTTAATTTCTAAAAAAATTAATTTTTTGATCCTTTGGTAAATTGACTTTTTATTAAAAACAAAACGCCCAAAAAAACATGTATATACACCAAAACCAACAAATTTGAGCCGAGCCTAACATTTAAATCTGAAGCCTTTTCATATTTATTGGTAGAGTTGTTTGCCCCGAAAAAAAAAACACACACAACGCATTTTTAACCAAAACCAAGGCCAAACCTCATACGCCCTACAAAAATGAAAAATCGAGAGAAATACAAAACAATGCGTAGTCTCGACCATATTTATTTAGATATTATTTATCCCATAAACGACCCCCAAATCCTCGGACCGCCGATCATAATCTGCGCGTAGCGACGAGAGTCATAAACAAACCCAAATCCTCGGCCCGCCGATCATAATCTGCAGGCAGCGATGAGAGTCATAAACAAACACATTCAATTCAGAGAAAATTTAAAAGCATTACAGAATGGAATCAAATTTGAAAATCAAGAAAGGGTTACTCTTTTTCTTTGTGAATTGTATGTGATTTTCTAGGCTCAGGCATTTAGATCGTCAAAGTCAGGATGGCATTAATCTTCATTCAAATTAGCTGTTAGTTGATTTAACATTTTAGCATGTCACCTCACCGAATATAGTACAAGGCATAACCACTTTATGAGGTTTGAACTTGGGTAGTCTTACTAACTAGACAATCTTGACTGAACCTATTATCAATAAATTTTGCTCATAAGACTTGACAAGAAAGTAAAATTCTTAACTATTGAAGAAAATCAAGAAAGTGCCAATCAAGAAAGGGTTACTCTTTTTTGTTTGTGAATTGTCTGTGATTTTCTAGGCTCAGAAACAATTAGATAGTCAAAATCAAGACGACATCAATCTTATATCAAATTAACTCCTTAGCTGACTTGCCATTTTAGCATGTCTACTCACCTAACATAGCACAGGGCACAACTACCCTATAAGATTTGAACTTGAGTCACCTTACTAACTAAACACATCTTAACTAAAAAGTCGGAGCACGGACTCAGAAGGCTTAGTCCATTGCAATCCTGCGCTTCCACCTTTGGATGCACAGACATTATCACCAAAATTACAGTAAACACGAGCAGCATCATCAGAATCTTCTGGGAACCCATAATATTCGCACTGTACACAACCGAGAGCTGATATGATATAATAACGAAAACCGAAATTAACAGTAAAACTGGTCACATCCCACATATTCACTCTTTTTTATATAAGCCAAACCCTAATACAAAATGGGAGGCGGTTATCTTTGACTATGTTATTTATTTAATATATTTATTTTTTATTACTGTATAGTTTGTTTTGATAAAGTTGTTATAATGTAAGGTTGAATATTTTGATTAAGTCAAATTACATAAAAATAAAATTAAAATCAAATAAAAAAAATAATATAATGTAAATATTTTAACTAGGTAAAAATAAAATCAATCTATAAAATTAAAATAATAATAAAAATGAAAATGATTTATGATATTGATAATTTATGGTATTCATGTGGAATATAACTTATTTAAAAAGCGAAATTAAATTTCTTAACCCTGATATTTAAACCTCTTTGGTACTTGGTAGATCGAAAGTTAAGATGGATCTACACTAATGAAACACAAATGTACCAAAAAAATTATTATTAAATTTTTTTAGAAGTTCAATTCTTCCTTCAATAGTGTCCAACTTTTCCACCTAATACCAATACAATTCTTCATTCAATTGAGTCCAACTACTCCACCTCATAACAATATATTTTAATGAAAAATAATCATGTTATTAAATTTTCTAAATCTTTAGAAACTCAACTTGTAAGTGCTTACTTGTAGATGTGTTGGATGGACATTTCATCCATCATAAAATAAAAATAAACGAATAACATAAATTATAATCAACCTTAAATATTGAGAAAAATAATGAAATTAGAGTAACACTCAATAACAAGTAAATTATCAAAATAAATTATCAATAATTGAAAATTTCTATTACAATTATTAAAAAAGTTAATTACAAATAAATAGTAAAAAATATATATAGATAAAGAAATTATATATATATAAAAAGTTGTTAGATTGTCTTAAATTTAAATAATAAAAAATTAATTTTAAGTTTTTCATCGTTATATATTTTGAACGATTTAGGAATAGGTTTTTTAGAATATTAAATTCATTTATACATTTAAAAATACAATTTAAATTATCACAAAATTATTATTTTTTAATATAGTTTTTAATTATTTTTGCATTGTAGTGTTTAAACATTTTGACTTGATCAAATTACATAAAAAATAATAAAAATATGTAATATATTATTATTATTATTATTATGAATTAAACCACCCTGGATTTATCTTAATTCCATATCTACTGAGTTTGGAGAGAGATCAAATCTCTTCCCTTTGGATGCTTGATAGACCCCACTCATTTATTAATTAGTTATCAATATTATTTGACATTATTAATCTCCATTTTTTTTTCTAAATGAAAGAAATCGTAGTTTTCCTAAGTGTTTAACCACAATAGTCTTTAATTTATCTTTAATATATTTATTTAATTAATCATTACATTTATAGAAAAACCCTACCTTAACTATTTTTTCTCTTTATTTCAATTTATTTGTTTAATTATTTGTTAATTATTTTTATTTATATATGCATAGTCTAACTTATAAAGGAAATGGTCATTTTCACTACAAATATTAATTAAAACCAGAGTTTACATTGTTTAATCTTTAGAATTCTAGTGTCCCACATTTCAATCGATTTATGCATTCAAAAATTCATTTTAAACAACAAAAAATCACTTAGTTTCTTGATTTTTTTTCCCATTCATTTTGTTGAGATTGCAACAAGATGATGAGCTCAGTGGAATGGAGTCGCCTTCACTAAGTGGGCCCGCATGTTATTTTTGGCGCAAAGTCTATTTTTAGACATATGGATCATGTTCTATGAGTTGCAGGATGCTATTTGTGGATGGTTGGTCAAGTCGGAAAAAATAGATGGACTTCTATTTTTAGACATACTGGGCGGAATCTATTTTTAGATTGCCAGTCTAAAAATAGATATGTCAAATATTATTAGCTCTTAATAATATTTAGACTCTAAACATTATCTTATTCTCTTGGAGCACTTCAGTTAAGTGCACAGACGTGGCACAGGAGCTGACAGAAGGAATTACGCTATTCCCGAGGGTTAAGTGGAGCTATTGCATGGATACTTCAGTTAGAACTCATGTGACAGAGTTTGGTGGAGTTGATTGAGGAAGTTAATGGAGTTGTGTTCAGTTTAACTAATCTAAACATAGTTGAGCTATTTGTATCTAGTTTAACCGATTGATACAATTAGTGAGAGTGGTGTGAATTAATTATTAATTAATTCACTAATTATAAACTCATTAATCAACTAAAGAATGCATCAGTTAACTTCAGTGCATGGACAGTTTCAGTGGAGACCAGTGCAAAAATAGGTGAAAGAGCAGGTTAACTATCAGTTGTGACTATACTGTTGCTATTTGCAACACACAGATAGGTGGAGAAGCCCATGAGGATTGCGCAGTACAAGCCAGGTGGTTTATCTATTTAATGAAGCCATCCCATAGCATTGATTACGCAATAGAGGCCGGCTATCAAGTGGCAAAATATTGGAGCATGTGTTTTGCTAGATCTAGCTTGATAGTGTGTAACAATTGAGGGTGTGCATGAGAGCTTGTGAGGAGCTTTTGTACTATGATTGTTACATGATTTCCATGACAAATAATATATCAGTTATTCAAATTCCTACATGGTATTGGAGCGATATTGATCATTGGAGCAATTGCAAAACATTGAAGTGGTTGAGTTTTGTGCTGGTGGAATTCGAATTTGCAGCAGTGTTTTTCTTGGTGTCGAAGTTGAGATGTCTTTCAACGGATTGCAATTGGAGTATGCCCTTGAGCGCAACTCGAATTATATTGCATGGAAGGACAGGATGGAGGCGGTGCTGGATGACAATGGGTTGGAGGAGTTCATAGATGCAGAAATTCCAAAGCCTACTTCTAGTGATGCTGCCGTACTTGACGCATGGAAAAAGAAGACAACAAAGTGTCGAAGGATTCTGTTGGAGGGTGTGAAGGATCACATAGTATCCAGCCTTCATGGTAAGGCTTCTCCATTATTGATGTGGAAAGCTTTGACATATTTATTTCAAAGCAAGAGCGACTAGAGGAAGTTGGCGCTCAAGGATAAACTTAGAAACATAAAAATGGAGAAAGGCGACAGTATGCCCTAGTACCTCACGAAGTTCGTCCAATGCAGGGATGAGCTAGGAAGTGTGGGGGTGACTGTTGATGATGAGGACTTGGTGAGCTTGGCTCTCCTTGGGCTTCCGAAGAGTTGGCATTCCTATCAGGACTTTGTCAATGGTCGGGAGAAATTGCCAGGATGGGAGCGACTTTGGTCGGATCTTGTGCAAGAGGAGATAAGGCGGAGTACCAAGGATGGATCTTCATCAAAGAACTCTGATGAAGAGAATTGCGCTTTGGCTGCCAAAGAAAAGAAGGGGAAGAGCAAGAAGCATTCTTCTCAATCCAGTGCGAAAGGCAAGAAGCAGGACATGTCCAAGGTGAAGTGATTTCACTGTCACCAACACGGACATTACGCCACTAATTGTCCACAGAAGAAGAAAAATAAGCAGGCTGCTGAGACTGCAGCTGGAGAGGCATTAGCCTCGTAGTTTGAGCTGGATTTTTTGCTGATCACATGCTTGGTCTCAAGTATGAAGGGATCAGTTTGGTTTATTGACAGTGGTGTGTCTTTTCACATGACAGGAGATCGAGATTTGTTTACTGATATGGATGAGAAAGATCTTGGAGTGCACATCGAGATGGGCGATGATGGTAGATACAGTGCGACCGGTATCGGTACCATTTCCTTTGAGAGGGAGTCTGGTAAACCCTTCGTATTGAAGGAAGTGATGCATGTTCCAGGATTGAAGAAGAATATTATCTCTATGGCGATGTTAGAAGACAAGGGATATGATGTTGTCTTTAGCGAGGGAAAGGCTTTCCTGCGCAGTAAGGCAACTGGTGAGACTCGAAGGATAGGGGTTCGAGTTAAGAACCTTTATCAATTGCAGGTAGATGGCTGCGCAGCAATGGCAGGCAAGGCAGAAGGAGTGGTGAGCTGGGATGATGGCGAGTTGTGGCACCGGAGATTGGGCCACATTCACCATGGAGCTTTGAAGATACTGCAGCAGATTTCTACTGGGCTTCCTAAAGGCACTCTTGCGCAGTTAGATCAGTGCAAAGGATGTACCTTGGGAAAATTTGTGAAAGCCACCTTTCACAAGAAGGATAGTTGCGCCACGACGATCCTTGAGAGAATTCACACAGACGTGTGTGGACCTTTCTCAGTAGCTTCGACAGCAAAGCACAGGTATTATGTGATATTTGTTGATGATTTTTCTCGTAAGTGCTGGATCTTCTTCATGAAGAAGAAGAGCGAGACATACTCAAGGTTTTGTGAGTTCAAGGCACTGGTTGAGAAAGAATCGGGGAAGCAGGTGAAGGCTCTTAGGAGCGACAATGGTGGTGAATTCATCTCTGGCGAATTCAAGGAATTTTGCAACGCAGAAGGAATTCGAAGAGAGCTCATAGCACCTCATAACCCACAGCAGAACGGGGTTGCTGAGCGGAAGAACAGAATGATCGTGGGTGCTGCACGGGCGATGTTGCATGATCAGGGCCTACCCATTCACTTGTGGGCTGAGGCATGCAATACTGCAGTATATGTGCAGAACCGTTGTCCTCACAGGATACTTGGCATGAGTACACCCGAGGAGGCGTTTTCTGGTAAGAAGCCTGATATTTCCCATTTGAGGATTTTTGGTTCACCTGTTTACATTCATGTGACAAAGGATGCCAGGAAGAAGATGGAGCCGACTGCAGAGGTTGGGATATTTGTGGGGTACAATGATATGCCCCACAACTATCATGTGTATTTTCCAGACAGTCGCAAGACTTTTGTGCGACGGGATATCAAATTTCAGGAGGAGAAAGCCATGAAGTGTTTGCTTGAGAGGGAGCCACACTTGCATGCAGATGAGGAGCTATTAGTTCCTAAGGATGAGTCTCAGGATGTGGATCAGCCACAAGATGAGGTTCATGGAGTGGAAGAGACCACTCAAGCAACGCCAACCATCAGAGGGTGGAAGCGCACTACAGAAGCTGAGTGACTGGCTCAAGATGCAGAGAAGGTTGTAGGAGCACCTACATCACAGCGCAGACAGAGACAGTCACCTGACCGGTATACTGGATACATGGCTCTTATGAGCAAGTGTATAGTGACAGAGCCATCCTCTTTCGAGGAAGCTGTGGAGGATCCCGCATGGGTAGATGCCATGGTGGAAGAGTATGATTCGATTGTCAGAAACAGTGCATGGGAGATTGTCCCAAGGCCGGAAGGGAAATCAGCGGTGGGTTCGAGATGGATCTACAAAGTGAAGCAGGCAGCTGACGGGAGTGTGGAGAAGTACAAGGCAATATTTGTTGCCCGAGGCTTTTCACAGATAGAGGGGATCGATTATGAGGAGACCTTTGCACCTGTCGCAAGGTATTCTTCCACACGGACGATTCTTGCTCTCTCAGCGTAGATGGGGTGGCACATTCATCAGATGGATGTGAAGACTGTGTTCCTCAACGAAGTCATTGAGGAGGAGGTGTACATAGAGCAGCCCGAAGGTTTCGAGATCTTCAGCAGCGAGTCGCATGTGCGTGCCCGAAGAGAGCATTGGGGAGCTAAAACAAGCACCTCGTGCTTGGTACACATGGATAGACAATTATTTCACCGGACTTGGTTTCACCAAGAGTGAGGCGGATCCGAACCTATACCAGATTGTGGTGGAGGGTAAGTTGCCGATCATTGTACTTTATGTAGATGATTTGATTTTGACAGGTGATGAGCTGTTGATACTCTCATGCAAGGAGGATCTTGCAAAAGAGTTTGAGATGAAGGACTTGGGCCTCCTTCATTATTTCCTGGGATTGGAAATTTGGCAGCGCAGTGGTGGACTGTTTGTTTCTCATGGTAAGTATGCCCGGGAGATACTGGAGAAGTTCAACATGCATGGCTGCAAGCCTGTTGATACTCCTCTTCCTGGTGGTTGGAGGAAGGAGGATGCTACTTCAGCGGAGGTAGTGGATGCCACTGTTTATCGACAGTTGGTGGGGTCGCTTATGTATTTGGTCAATACACGACCCGACATATGCTATGCTATTAACCGGCTTTCACAAGCTATGGTTAAGCCAACCAAGTTCTTTTGGAAGGTGGGGAAGCATGTATTGAGATATCTCAGAGGCACATCGGGATATGGATTATGGTACAGACAGTCGGATGAGGTGAGGCTATGTGGCTTCACGGATGGAGATTGGGCAGGGAGCCCAACGGACAGAAAGAGCACATCTGGAGGGATTTTCAGTATTGGGTTGACAACAGTTTCTTGGTATAGCAGGAAGTAGAGATCCGTGGCACTCAGTTCAGCAGAGGCCGAGTATATGGCAGCGAGTTTGGATGCATGCGAGGCTATATGGATGAGGAAGATCCTGGTCGGGTTGTTCGGTTCACACTTAGAGCCTACTGTGATTTATTGTGATAATCAGAGTTGCATCAAACTCTCGGTTAATCCAGTATTTCATGATAGATCTAAACACATTGACATATGGTATCATCATATCAGAGATTGTGTGCAGCGGAAGGTCATGTTACTTTCATACATTCCCACGGAGGATCAGGATGTTGATATCTTGACGAAGACGCTCACCAGGAGAAAATTCAAATACCACAGAGGCAGGATAGGGGTGGCAGATAATCCATATCTTGTTGAGAGGGAGTGTTGAGATTGCAACAAGATGATGAGCTTAGTGGAAAGGAGTCGCCTTCACTAAGTGGGCCCGCAGGTTATTTTTGGCGCAAAGTCTATTTTTAGACTATGTCTATTTTTAGACATATGGATCATGTTCTACGAGTTGCAGGATGCTATTTGTGGATGGTTGGTCGAGTCAGAAAAAATAAATGGACTTATATTTTTAGACATATTGGGCGGAATCTATTTTTAGATTTCCAGTCTAAAAATAGATATGTCAAATATTATTAGCTCTTAATAATATTTAGACTCTAAACGTTATCTTATTCTCTTAGAGCACTTCAGTTAAGTGCACATATGTGGCACAGGAGCTGACAAAAGGAATTATGCTATTCCTGAGGGTTAAGTGGAGCTATTGCATGGATACTTCAGTTATAACTCATGTGACAGAGTTTGGTGGAGTTGATTGAGGAAGTTAGTGGAGTTGTATTCAGTTTAACTAATCTAAACATAGTTAAACTATTTGTATCTAGTTTAACTGATTGATACAATTAGTGAGAGTGGTGTGAATTAATTATTAATTAATTCACTAATTATAAACTCATTAATCAACTAAAGATTGGATCATTAACTTTACATGGTCAATTCCAAAGGAGACCGCTATAAATAGGTGAAAGAGCAGGTTAACTATCAGTTGTGACTATACTGTTGCTATTTGCAACACACAGATAGGTGGAGAAGCCCATGAGGATTGCATAGTACAAGCCAGGTGGTTTATCTATTTAATGAAGCCATCCCATAGCATTGATTACGCAATAGAGGCTGGCTATCAAGTGGAAAAATATTGGAGCATGTGTTTTGCTAGATCTAGCTTGATAGTGTGCATGAGAGCTTGTGAGGAGCTTTTGTACTATGATTGTTACATGATCTCCATGACAAATAATATATTAGTTATTCAAATTTCTACACATTTTGTTTATATTTAAACTACTCCATTTTAATATATTAATTTTCTAATAATATGTGACATTATCCTTTTATATTTTATTAGGATGAAAAACATAATTATATAGGAGAGTAGACAATGCATAATTGATACTATCCAAATCCCTCACTAAAATAATCTAATGAAACATGCCATGTGAGAATATGCGTAAGCCTTGGAATTTAGAGTGACTTAGTATGGAGTTACAATCAAATAAAGGATACCAAGTTGATGATTCTTGATCATTGTAATTATTAAAATCTCCAAATGTATAATACATCATAAAAGTGAAAAGTGGGTGTTGTGTACGTTGGGGTTTTGTGAACGTCGGTAGGCAGTGACAAGAAAATTTTGTAAATCTAGTAGCTGAGACATATGCAACAACATATGGATTTCAATAAATTACTATTAATACAAATGAATTAGAAATCAAGGATAGTGTCTGCATCTACCATAACCTTTTTCTAGTTGGATTCTTCTTCAAATATAAGATAGTTTTCATGTGAATGGATATAGATCAAGGATAATGCTTGCAACCACCTTGACCCTTCCCTAGTTGGATGTCTCTTCAAATATAAGATAGTCTTTCCTCATGCCGAACTCACACCGAAGGACGTCCAAGTACTAGGTGTAGGACGACCAAATTGAATGTAGAAATTTAATACAAAATATGTATTGCCTGGATTCTCCTGATCTAACAATAATATGCTACTATTAAATACAGAATTGCTTCTACAAAATCTTTGCGGAATTTGAAACACAACCGCTAATCACAATATCATGAAGAAAGATCAATCACACATAACACATATAATTTACCAGGAAAGCATACAGATAAAAATCCCAGTATCTTCTATTATGTATTATATCATGGATCATGAAAAAATTACATACAAAGCTCTAATCCAAGAGCTCTCAGTACATGAGCTAACTGTCTCACACTGTCATACAAAAGTTGGCAAGTTCCTTATCCAATTTACTGTCTCCATACAACCTGCCTCTATTGCGCAATCCCTTCTGATAGCAATCCCTGAATAAATGCAATTTTCTTTCCTTGACTGCACAATCTTCATGGGCACATCCAATGTGTGTGTGGTTGCATGAGTGCAACCGAATAATGTCACAACTGATAGTCAACTTCCCTTTCACCTAGAACTCAACTAAGTCTCCATTGGATCTAACATGCATGCAGTTAATAGTAGTAAATCTTCAGTTGCATGTGAGGCCACTGATTGTGAATTAATTAAAAATTAATTCAATTGATCTCTCACTAGTGTATCTTTGGTTACAATTAGCACAACCGATTTTAACTCACTTAACTGAGTTAAACTACTTTACAACTTTCATAATTGCACTTCCAACTCTATTATAACTTAAAATCATGCAATTACAACTAAGTCCACTTGCATGTCCCACCAACCAACCTCTTAACTCGAAATTCCTATAGCTAACTAATTTTCCACTTCAGTTAACTATTTCCAAGTGCTCATTGAGAATCGATTATTGTTTATTGTCCAACTATTATTAAGGGATAATAATAGTTGACATGCATCTATAAATAGACATGCAATCTATAAATATAACTTGCACATACATTGTTAAATAGACATAATCTATAAATAGAATTTTCTCATGCATCTATAAATAGACATCCACCTAAAAATAGCCTGAGGCTCCATCCTATTGTAGGTGCTTAATTTTCACTAGGACCTTCTTGTTGAATCTCAACATTAAAGGCCACTACGCTGCAACTTAAACCCAGGCTTCAACATGCCACGAGTCTCTATGGAATTCCGAGGGGAATTAAGATCGATTTGACAGAGGATTAATTGAGCGGCATGAGGCCAACCTTGACGTGGCAGCCCATCTGGCAAGGGAGGGGTATGATGAGGAGGGGTGACAGGAGGGGGCAAGGGGATGAGAAAAGGGGGAGGGGGCATGGGATGAGGAGAGGGGGAGGGGGTCGGGTTGTAGGGAGGGGATGAAAAGAGGGGTAAGGGAAGAGAGCGACGATCCAACTGAACGAGGGGGGGAAGGTAGGCAGAAAGAGGAGGGGAGGCTAAGGGGGGATGAAGGAGAGGGGTGTAGGGGGTAAGAGAAATTGAGACACCCCACCACACACAGATTATATAGAATTTTTTTCATATTCATGCTAGATTGATCGAAAGTAGTCTCATTTTTGGGGGCTCTAGGCATGATTATGGGATATATAGGGTGCCTTCAATGCCATTCACAACATTAGTTTCTTCCTTCATCTTGCAATTCAAGTTGGCTCGATTATCTGCCTTCGGGTTGTTTCCTCTTAGAATGTGGTAGAATTTTACCCCATCAAAGAAAGGGATCATTCCTTGGGCTTGCTTAATGACTTGATTTAGAATCATATTTTGGGAAGGAGTGTTGTTCCTCACGTGTTTTATTATCAACATAGATCCCCCTAGGATTTGTAGCTCCTTGATGCCCTTATTATTTGCAAGAGACAATGCTAGGAGTAAGTCGCAGGCCTCTACTTAATTGTTGTTTTTCTTCCTAGGCTCCATGCATATCTGTCTTCGATGTTTCCATTAAGATTAGTGATAATCCCTCCCCTCGTGCCACCCCTACCACCCCTAAAGCAACCTTTTATTTTTACCAGATACCATTTCTTATGTTATAAAATCTTTGATTCTCCACAATACCTACAATATATTGACTTTAGTTTTCACATTTTAAAACCCATTTTATAAATAAATATCACATAAAACAATATCACTTGCTTTCACATGCTTACTTAGGGTAAAGATGAAAATAAAATTACAACTAAATATTAAAATTAAAATTTAACAACATACCCTATCTAACCTACCCTATCTAACATGATACCTAACAAATATAATGAACTTCCTTGAAAATTAAGCTAACCTCACTGTTTATTCTTTAAACATTTTCAAGCATTGTTAATTTCCTATTGAACATTATATTGGGACAAAATTTCTTACTACATTTAGGAAGATGACTTTCACCCCTATCATTGATCATGCTCGTGAGGGGAAACATATGCGAAGTCTACGTAACATAACTTTGTACAAGACTTTGATCAACTAGTTCTTGTTATCTATTATTCCTTGGATTCTAAGAAGGTTTTCTTATAACATTCCTATATTGAGGAAGATGTGATCCTTAGGGTGCAAGAAGTTGATTGGGTTTATTCCCAATTGTGTTACTCGTATATGATCATGCCTAATGCTCCTAGACTTTACTGTTAGGGGATCTACTATGTTGAGGGAATCACGAGTTACCAATAGCCTTATATGCATAACTTAATAAATAGCTTATGCTCCTCTAAATGTGGGTAAGTTCCATTTTTCATAGGTTGTAGTCCTTTTCCTTATGGATCTCCTCAATAATGTTATTAAAATGTTTGATATTCCATGGGCGAGTTTCACAAGCATCCATGTCTTATCATAGGGCACCTTCCAAACTTAATCCCTTGCCTTTATAAAATATTAATTTGGTTAAATTTCCATGTTCTTAAGCTAGGTAGAAATCTTTAGGTGCATTATGGATGAGAGAGATTCCTCGTGTCATGAACTTTACAGTTTTGATAAAAATGAGATATCTTAATCTTGTCCTATCACCAATTAACTTGATATTTTGGAAGGCCGTTAAATTTTCCATTTGAGTGAAATTAACTTGATATTTTGGAAGGACGTTAAATTTTTCATTTGAGTGATTTTTTAGAGTTTTGTATGGAGATTCAATAATTTTTTTATTGTCTTACAAAAAAAATTAATTGCAATATAGAGTGGTATTAAAGAATATGTTTTAATTGTTAAGTCCACTTAGAAGAAATTGGAAATCTTTTGATAAACTCATTATAACATCATTGATTCAATGCTGTTTTTTTGGAAATCTTTTGATAAACTCATTATAACACCATTAATTCAATGTTGTTTTTTGGAAAATTTTTAAAATCCATATTTAATATGGACACTTTGGACAATACACGTGCCATTTAATAATTTTTTTAATTTAAAACCAACTATACACTAAAGAAATCAATGCATACAAGTTTGGTACCTCAGCAAAATTAAAAAGCATGTTCGGCCAGATAGGTAACTATGTGAAAAATTGTTAATTTTTTTAAATATTTATCAAATGTAAAGCTGAAAATTTTAGACAACACCCAAAAAAAAAACATAAATATTGAAATCTAGTTATGTCTAATAACATAAAAAAAATGGTATTACATTTAGTGAATGAAACATGATTGGTGGCATGGTCTTCCATATTATAAAAGAAGATGGAAGTGTTTACATTTTATGGAAGGATGAATGTCCGGTGTTTTTCACTAGTGAAGTGAAAAAATAATTTTATTTTAATATTAAATATATTTTTTTAAATTATTGATTTTTTATTTTTTATTTATTTTTATTATATTTTTATGTTTATGAATAAATATTTTTTATAATAAAAAAATAAAAAATCAATATTATAGAATAAATTTATAATTATTTTCAACATAAAAATGAATTTCTTATTTTTTTATATAAAATATTAACATTTTAACTATATTAAAGAGGTCTAACTTTTAACTATAAAAAATATAATAAAAAATATGCATAATTGGATCATTTCCAATTAAAATAATGTTATTACACATCTCTAATTTCTTCCTTATCATATGTTTTATATATTGAAATAACAAATTTATTATTGAAAAAAAAAACTAAACAAATAAACAAAAATGAAATTTTATTATTATTATTTTTTCTACAACAAAGGTGTTAATTCAAAAAAGTAAAATAAATTAAAATTATTTCCATCTTGAAAGTATTTGTGCTCAAGCATACCTACATAACATTTTACAATTATTATTTTTTCTAAAACAAAAATGCTAATTCAAGAAAGTAAAATAAATTAAGATTATTTCAATCTTAAATCTTAAATATATTTGTGATTAAGAATACATACATCCTCTTAAGCAGACCTTAATCTCTATAGTTATTTGTTTAAGGCACTTTCAATAGAAGTTAACAATATTAATGTATACTTATTATTCATTCACGATTGCCTAAATTATTTTAAAATCTGTACTAATTAGATATAGGAATATCGCATTTGAGATATGCTGATACAAATTTTAAGGAAGAAACATAGATTCACCTAGAGAATAATTATTGATCTAATAGATATATTGATTTTAATTAGGTGATATATAATAAGTGATAAGGTATTCATATATTTTTGTTGAATTTTGTTTTAACATTTTGTTAGGATTTGATAAATTTAAAAGTTAATTATGAGATAAATTTAGGAGTAAACTAAATAAAGAGTAAATTAGAATACTTTGACTATTAACATTAATGTTTTAATTTAGATAGAAAAAATCATGTGTAATTATAACTTTGTATAATTTAGCTTATATAATATTGAGATATAATAAGTTGGCCAATCAAACTCAAGTTTTGAAAGTTTATTATCTCATTTTTCCATTCCCAAAAATATAAATCGACCAATTTGTTACTTAATATATAACCTAGCAATACATACTTTCATCATTTTAATTGAAGTTTAAACTCATATTTTTAAAGCCCTATTTACCTCATTCAATTTTTTTTGGTGGATTAAATTTTGCATTGCTCTCTAAACAAGAGCGTACATGAATCTTAGGTTGATCTTTCACTAGCAAGAGTAAACCATAACCAAAATTTACTCTCTGTAGAGAGACATAGGATATCAAAGTATTTAAAAAAACCAAAACTAGCCATACACGGACTAAAAAGTGGGCCTATAAGTCCTTGAGGTTACCATCTTGATTTGAGGAACCTCTATTTTCTATTGTGGTTGACGCCTATGATATTCCATGAGATGATTTTCATGTAGGGGGTATGTTGGTTGCAGGGAAGACAACCTCATTGTCATGTTGCATCTTGAGTTAACCAACACACACCCCAATCCATCCAAGATTTGTTGGTTCGTTTCCTACCTTTTTCTTTGACTTACTGTGAGGTTTTATTGGGTCCTTCAATGAATGGGATTGCACTCCAAGTGGCCATGTGTTGGATAGCCCTGATGCCGATTTTAAGGCATGAAATTTTTTAAAATATGCAGGGCCTAATGTTTTAAATTGATGTTCTAGAAGAGGAAAGGGACATTTTACCTTCAAGGCTCTAGCCAAATTTGGAAAATTGAGTGAGTCTAGCTCCATATTCTCATTTTAGTCTAAGAATATATCTGTGTTAGATTTTGGGTAGCTCAAAAGGTATTTTTGAGAGAGGACAACCCACCAAAAAGAAGTTTGTTGGGAAATTTACCCGAAAGTGGGGCTTTGGACCCAAGATGTGGGTTTAGGACCTAAAATAAGTAATTATTTATTCTTAAAGGTTGAGAAGTGAAAACCCTAGATTTAGAGGTTTCCTAAGTGACCTAAGGAAAATGATAAATAGAGGAGGCCTAAGGTGAGGTCTCATGCATTATGTGCAAGATAGATGCAACCTCTCTTGTGCTAAGAGTAGTTTAGTGGAGGGCCACATAATAGAGAGAGTGCTACAACTAGTGGTCTGAATTTTTGAAGAAGTCCAGATAGGGTTTTAGATAAAGAGAAGACAAGCTAAGAAGTGTTTATACCCTAGGAAGAGGCCCTTGAGAAAATCTACTCAGGGAGGCTGAGTCTGAACCTGAAGGAAGGCCACATATGCTAGTTGAACATGACCTAAAAGATCAATCCTAAAGGCAAATTGAGAGCTAAAGGTGGTTGTGGTAACTTGCAAGAGAGTGGAGTTAGATTCTGAATAAAAATTTGGAGCTAAAACACATTGAAACTCATCCAATTCTGAATAGGAGAACTGCAAACCTAAAGGAGAGTTGAGTTGGAGCATTTATGTGCAAGAGAACATCTCTAGAAGAGGATTGAATCACTTCTTGGCATGTATGAAATGGACCAAGTTGAAGGCAGTGCTTGCCAAGGGTATCAAAGGAGTTGTTATTTCTGGGAGGAGGGGTCAAAGCTCTAACAAAAGTATGTTCTATGTTTTTGAGAGGGTTGAAGCCCTAGTCTCTCTGTTACAGGTAGGCCGAGGCCTCACGGTGGCTAAGAAAGGGGTTAAAAATTCTCAAGAATATGTACAGATAAGGAGGAGGTGAAACACAGACCTAAAGTAGCCTCAAATTGGACCAAATATTCCTGTAGATGACCGAGACCCTTGTGGAGCTTGGATGAGAAGTCACAAGTGTTGAAAGTTGTGGATAGGAGCTCTCATTTCTATGTTGGATAATTATAGAGGTAGATCATGAATTCTGTTCACAAATAAAGTTGTGAACATAGTGTATTTCGTGGGATAATATGAAGTGGGTTAATGGATAAAGTCATTGTGAGTAGCTGATGTTCTGAAGGCTGATGTACAATGTATTTGATGGGTGAAATACCTTGTGATAAATTTGACTAACGAGGAAAATGACCTACCAAGTGTCAAGACAAATGTGTACTGAAAGGGTTGAAGGAGAAGGGTTTCTCCAACAAGTTATGTAGTTGTTCTTGTATCATTTTGGGAATTTTTCCGATCTAAAGAAGTAGATCAAAAGCCCAAGTTTTGTATATTGTGTATACTAGTTGTACTAGTGATTGACGACCATGATACCTGATATAGGAGCTCCATGATTCCTTTATTGATGAATTAATAAAATAATCAAGCTTTAGGCTCAAATAATTGTGTACTTAATTGATTTCACTAATGAATATTCCCATTGTGCAAAGTGCTAAGAAGTTGAGGGTTGTTAGTGTGTTTGTGTGTGTGATTAGTCTCAGACCAAACCTAGGGCCTAAGGAAACTTCAACAATCTGGGTCCTCTTACAAGGTAGATTGAGCATTGAGAGGGTGGGGGAGGGGGGTGGGGGTGGGGGTGCAACAAAAGAGGACGACGACACGACTGAGGTAGACGGGGGCAGATTGGGGTCATGCATGACAATTTTAGGAAATGGCGAAGTTAAGGTGATCGAGAGAATCGAGGGGGGAGAACAAGTGAAAATGATTGATGGAAGAGGGTTTCTCTCGTGAGGGAGCTAGTGAATACATCATGATCTAAAGTTATGTTGGAGTAAAATATTCCTTATCAAGCACAAATCAATCTATCCAAAAGTGGGGATACAACCTTTCATAGTTAAAAAAATAAAATTCATTTTGAAATACCCGAGTTTTGTCTTCAATGTTCACGAATACTATGGTAAAAAATCCTTTGACCCCTAATTTCAACTTAATTTTCCCTTTGGATGTCCATTTTAGTTGAATCCAGTGAGAGAAAGTTGTTTTTGAAGGTCAAATACTGAGAAATTTCTCAATCAGTGTGTGATCCTACATGTATTAGGCATATTATCTGGCATGTATTGGATATATTTCTTGATGCAGCTAGATTGAACTTCAAATTTATGGTCTACCCTAGCTTTAGGAATACAACTTCCTGACCTTTCTTTCCTTGATTGGGTGATGGTTTTAGGGGGATTTGTCCATAAATGTTAGGGTTATGTCCATAAATCTTAGGGATGGAAGTAGAAGGTTTCCCCAAACTATTCATTCATGCTATAAGAAGGAGAGCAATTTAGTTATAGGACTAAAAAAATTTTAGAGCCACAAAATTTTTCCTCCCCTTATTCAATATTGAAGTTAATTAAAATTGTGTTTTGATTTTCAAAGTAAGATATATTTAATCAAGCTTACATTTTGAATTGACTTTCCCTCCAAAAAGAAAAAATAAAGTCCTTTCTAATAAGTCACGTCCTTTTACTTTCATTAAGAAAAAATCTAACATTAAAATTGTATTAACCAAAGGTTTTATATATATATATATATCTAGTGGGTCTTGGATAGACAGTGATTGGGTGCAACTGTTAAAAACTCCTAGATGTTAAAACATTGATTCAATTCCCAGCATTATTTAGATGTTATTCTTAGACATGACCATGATGTAACTTAACTTTACGGATGTCAAAAAAAAAAAAAAAAAACTTTTCAGAAATAAACATATCTGTTAGATATATATATTAGCTAAAACAAACAAATTATACGGAAAATATATTAGCCAAAACCAACAAATTTGAGCCCAGCCTAACATTTAGAGCCGAGCCTAACATTTAAATCTGAAGCCTTTTCATATTTATGCGTACGAGCTGTTTGCAAAAAAAACACGAAACCTTGTACGCACTACAAAAATGAAAGATCGAGAGAAATACAAAACAATGCGCAGTCTCGACCATATTTATTTAGATATTATTTATCCCATAAACGACCGCCAAATCCTCGGCCCGCCGATCATACTCTGCGCGCAGCGACGAGAGTCAGTAAACAAACACATTCAAATCAGAGCAAATTTAAAAGCATTACATAAGGGAATCAAATTTGAAAATAAAAAAATTGATTTTTTTTTTTTGATTTTTTTGGTTTGATTTGTGGTTTGATTTGTGGTTTGAGAAGTAGGACTTACAGATATTTAGGCTGTCAAAGTTAGGATGGCATTATGTCTGGGCCAAATCAGCACTTAGCTGATTAGACTTTTGAACATGTCTTCTTCCCTAGCACAAAGCACAATCACTAAATAAAATTTAATCTTAAGTCAGGTAAATATCTAGCTCTGCAAGGTAAGCTAGGGGCTATGGATCTGGAACAACTAGCTCTGCGACTGCTGTTATGAGTGCTGCTGGCAACTAGTGAAACCATGCGAAGAGAGGGTATGCTGCTGGGTCTAAAACTGGATATGTATCGGGAGGATATAAAAAACTGTCTCTGCTATTGGTGTTGGTGCTTATGGTTCAAGCTAAACAACGGGTTCAACGACTGGTGCTTAGCCAACTGCTTAGTCTTAGTCTACTTATGCTTAATCTACTGCTTCAACGGAAACAAAACAACCAACTAATTCGAGACTTGTTCTTAATTGCTATTTTTCTGGTTCTGATTCTTGTTTCAACCCATATTCTCCAGATAATTTTATCTTAGGTCGCTTTATTAACTAGCTACATCTTGATCTTAGGTAATCTTGCTGACCAAACCCATCCTAAATCAATTATACAAGTAAAACTTGACAAGAAAGTGAGTCCTAACTATTGCAGAAAATCAAGAAAGTGCGAATCTCACCTGTTGCAGTTCATGTTCTTGCTGAGGCCGAAAGGAAAATTAACGCGGCATTTGGATGGGAGACTGGTGAGAGCAGAATCCTTGATGGCTGGTAATATCGAAATTTCTGATTTGACACACTCACATGACTGTCGCTTGGCAGGGCCGCTTTTCGCTCCGTTTGCCAGAGACTGCACAACTTGGCAACAGGGCGAAGGGGGTTGACCCGCCCCCTTTGTTAAAAAATCGGAGCACGGACTCAGAAGGCTTAGTCCATTGCAATCCTGCGCTTCCACCTTTGGATGCACAGACATTATCACCAAAATTACAGCAAACACTAGCAGCACCATCAGAGTCTTCTGCGAACCCATAATATTCGCACTGTACACAACCGAGCTGATATGAAGTAATAACGAAAACCGAAATTAACAATAAAACTGGTCACATCACACATATTTACTCCTTTTTATATAAGCCAAACCCTAATACAAAATGGGAGGCAGTTATTTTGACTGTGTTATTTATTTTAATATATTTATTCTTCATTATGGTATTGTATGGTTTTTGTGGTAAAGTTGTTATAATGTAATGTTAAACATTTTGATTAAGTCAAATTAAGTAAAAATAAAAATAAAATCAGATAAAAAAATTAATATAATGTAAATATTTTAATTCGGTCAAAATAAAATTAGTTAATAAAAATAAAATTATAATAATAATAAAATTAATGGTATTGAGAACCTATGGTATTGAGAAGTTATGGTATTCATGTGGAATATAGCCTATTTAAAGGGCTAAATTAAACTAACCTAGATTATCTTAAACTTAGGATCTATCAAGCCCCTAGAAAGATCAAATCTCATGGTGTTCAAACCTCTTTGGTGCTTGGTAGATTGAGAATTAAAGTGGATCTACACTGGTGTATGTATGCTACTTTATAAAAGCTTGGTTAAATTTTTTTATTTTTTTATTTATAAATTTAAAATATAAGTAATGATATCTAATTTAAAATTTGTGAATAAGTAAATTTGAATTATTAAACATTTAATTTAATATATATAGTCGATGAAAAGTGATTCTCTTATCTCATATATATATATATATATATATATATATATATATATATATATATATATATATATAATAATCAAAAGTGATTCGATTATCTCATCAAAAGATTACATTTGATTTGTTGATTTTTTTTTGTTCTAGAGGCTTCACTGAGACCCAATTTGTTAGCCATAAGAGATATATTATTATTATTATTATTATTAGATCTCAAGATAGAAACACAAATGTACAAAAAAAAAAAACATTGAGATTAGAAACAAAGCCAACCATCATTAGAAATTTCTTAGAGGTTTAATTCATCTTTCTCCCCGATCGGGGTGCCACACGGGAGAAGGGAGACGTGAGGTGGCACGCGGTGACGTGCACCACACGGTCACTTGAGGATAAAGACGACAGCCGTCCGGAGTGGCAATACTACGACACGTTAGTTATTATGACTGTCGATAATTTAGCTGGAGGCCAACTAACATTGTCAGAGAAGTTTGGGAAACAACGTTGTCGGGTGAAGGAGTTTATAAAAGCAACGGTAAGGAAGGGAGGCATTGTTTTTCGGCTAAATTC
Source organism: Pinus albicaulis (assembly GCA_034641835.2). Classification (NCBI taxonomy): domain Eukaryota; kingdom Viridiplantae; phylum Streptophyta; class Pinopsida; order Pinales; family Pinaceae; genus Pinus; species Pinus albicaulis. The sequence continues at coordinate 688,729,936 of CM076583.1, forward strand.
TGAGGAAGGAGGTGCAGGTGCAGTGTAGAAGAAGGTCGGAGCTCTGCGCCATCATCTAGAAACCTGGTATGTGGTCTATCTCCTTACGATGTATGCTGAGGTCTGTTATACAACAATTGTATATGATGAGATGCCTCCATTCCTGTGCAAATTGAATTCTGCAGTTCCTTGTCAAGTTTTCGATGGAGGTTTTCAAAACCCTGTGGGCTTGCATGGCTTTCAATGCTATAGCCATAACTTGAATTATGTTTACAATAGTAGCTCAAATTATGTTTATCTTATATGCATCGCATTGACTGGGGATTTAAGTTTAATTTATTTTCCACCTCCGTGTTTGTATACTGTTTCTGTGGTTCTTGACTCATGGGCCTCTGCGGCTAATCCTTTAATTCAATTTCTATGCCGCTGTGGTTACCGGTCTTCCTGTACCCTGAACATTGTAGGTAATGATAGGCCGCAGGCCTTAAAATCTCAGAACTATGAATTAGATTGTATGGCTGAAAATGACTACCCTGCTAATGGCACTCGCCGCAGCCCTGTCTCTGTACATCCTCTCCCTCAATTATTTAGTCATGAGGCCAATTCTTCTCTATTGGGGCTGTGGGTAAATCTCAGTGTCCTAAGGATTTGGTATATTCCTAATAGTTCAAACTCTGACTATAGTCTATGCAGGGAGGTTTATAGGGGCATATGTATGGGTTGCACTCTTGTCTTCATTATCTCTGGGTCTATAATCTCTGGGTGTCATGGTATGTCAACTTTTCTCTTCGTCTGCTAGAGTTTAAGTATCAATGTCTTGCCATGCACTTACATCCTTATCAAAATAATGATTATAATTTCACCACCCTCAGAAGGGAGAACATGGACAACTATTACTTTATTGATTGCCAGGATGTAATGCCCGCTATTGTGGGTCCTTTTCACTGTTGCTAGCATAAAATGGTTATTGACTTTCTATTACCATATACTAGCCTCTATAAATTACATATAAGTGTTGCTCAATCACTGGCCAAGGAATTGCTATAGCACTGTCAGGAGACACAATGTTTAGTACTTTTGCATACAAATATGGTTAAAGGACAAATGGCCAAGAAAGAGGCCAAGGAAAATGGAAAACAGAAACAAACTAAGTCTATTGTGGGGCCTAGTACGAGATGAAGAAAATCAAATATAAGGGTCATGGAACACCTCTTCGATGCCTATTCTGCTGGTACTCCTCCGCAGGTTCGAAATCTTATCGCTGGATGGGAAAGAGACTGCAACACCAAAGAGGAAGGCGAAATCCAGGAGGAAGCATTGGATTTCCTTAAAGACCCTAGCAACAAAAGAGGTAGACTGTATCTATTTCACCAGTCTATTCACACATATTGGACGATTAAATGCGTTATGGCCAAGGCACTAATGAGTATTCAGGAAATGGGAGGTGACCCAAAATTCGCTTCTGTTTTGCAAGACATTAAAAGGGAGTTTCAAGAAATTCGAGTATCCCAGCAACATGGAACTGTTCGTCTTGGCCGTATAGATCATAAGCTCTAAACCATGCATCAGGTGGATATGCTCGGCTCAAGCGTAAAGGATCTGGCACCAATAGAATCTTCGGATGATTGACACAATATTTCCTTTGGTTTTGTTATATGTATTTGTGGATATCATTTACTCTTTGCAGTTAGAATATGTTAGAGATAGTGAAATGGACATAGTTGATAGTAGAAGGTTTACAATTTTTCAATATTGGATGGCTTTTAACTCTTTAAGGTGGCCAACAGACCTGGTTTCTTTCAAGCAGGTTGAGGCCATAAAGTTTTGAAATGTAGCAACCCGCTCTTTTTCTATTAATAGAAAATAGAAAGACACTGCTAAACTTTAAAAAAAAAAAAAAAAAAAAATAAAATAAAAAAATCTTCCTTCAAATTCTTCTTTCGATCTGGGCCAACTTTTCCACCTAATAACAATACAATTATTCAATTGGGTCCAACTACTCACCTAATACAATATATTCTAATAACAATATATTTTAGTGAAAAATAAAAATGTTATTAAATTTTTAAAATCTTTAGAAACTCAACTCTATCGAGAATACAAACAAAACCAACCATCATTAGAAATTTCTTAGAAGTTCAATTCTTCTCCAAATTTTCCACCTAATAACAATACAATTCTTCATTCAATTGGGTCTAACTACTCCACCTAATAACAATATTTGAATGAAAAATAAAATTGTTATTAAATTTTCTAAATCTTTAGGAACTCAACTCTGTAGGCACTTACATGTCAGATATGTAGGGTGGACACTCCACCCATCATAAAGAAAACATATAAATAACATGAATGACAATCAATCTTAAATAATGAGAAAAATAATGAAATTAAAATAATAATCAATAACAAGTAAATTATTAAAATTAATTATAATGGTTAGAAAATTTTATTACAATTATTATAAAAGTTAATTACAAATCATTTAAAAAAAAAAATGATTAAAATTATATATATGGTTAAAGAAATTATATATATATATATATATATATATATATGACTATTATATTATATAATGAATTAATAAAGGGAGGAAAGTAAATAAATAAGGAGTTTGTTAAAGAAATTATATATATATTCCGGATTAAGTTGTTGATTGTCTTAAATCTAATTTAAAAAATTTGTAATTTTAAGTTTTTCAAAGAGTTTAGGAATAGGTTTTTTAGAATATTAAATTTATTTATACATTTAAAAATACAATTTAAACTATCACTAATTTTTTTTTAATATAGTTTTTTAATTATTTTTGTATTGTAGTGTTTAAACATTTTGACTTGATTAAATTACATAAAAAAATTAAATTAAAATAATATATAATATATTATTATTATTATTATGAATTAAATTAGCCTAAAATCTATCTTAATTCTATATCTACCAAATTTGGAGAGGGATCAAATCTCTTGATGTGCAAACATTTTTAGAGGGAAAATATCCTCCTCTTGCAAACATATTTTAGAGCCAAAAGAGACATGATCCATTTGGATGCTTGATAGACCTCACTCATTTATTAATTAGTTATCAATATTATTTGACAGTATTAATCTCTATTTTTTTCAATATGAAAGACATGTACTTGTTTGACCACAATAGTCTTTAATTTATCTTTAATATATGTATTTAAATAATCACTACATTTATAGGAAAACCCTACATTAACTCTTTTTTTCTTTATTTTTCTTTATTTGTTTAATTATTTATTAACTAACTTTATTTATATATGTAAAGTCCAACTTATAAACGAAATGGTCTTTTTCATGATAGTTAATTTAAAGAAAAATTGGACAAAGATTTTTTAAAACCTGAGTTTAAATTTTTTAATCTGTAGAATTATAGTGGCCCGTGTTTTTTAGGGTGCACAATCCATTTATGCATTCAAAAATGCATTTTAAATAACAAAAAATCCCTTTGTTTCTTGAAATTATTTTTCTATTCCACTGAAAAAGTCTATTTCGTTTATAAGTTAAACTACTCCATTTTAATATATTTATCATTTATTTATTAATTTTCTAATAATGTTTGACATTATCCTTTTGTATTTTATTAAGATAAAAAACATACTTATATAGGAGACTAGCCAATGCATAATTGATACTATCCAAACCCCTAACCAAGAATAATCTAACTAAACATGCCATGTAAGAGTATTCTTAAGCCTTGGAATTTAGAATGACTTAGTATGGAGTTGCAGTCAAATAAAGGATACCAAGTTGATGAGTCATGATCATTGTAATTATTAAAATCTCCAAATGTATAATACATCATAAAAGTGAAAAGTGGGTGTTGTGAATGTCGGTAGGGAGTGACAAGAAAAATTTCCAAATCTAGTAACCCAAACATATGCAACAACATATGGATTGCAATAAATTACTATTAGTACAAATTAATTAGAAATCAAGGATAGTGTCTGCATCTACCTTAACCTTTTTCTAGTTTGATTCTTCTTCAAATTTAAGATAGCTTTTCATGTGAATAGATATAGATCAAGGATAATGCCCCTTCCCTAGCTGGACGTCTCTTCAAATATAAGACAGTCTTTCATGTGAATGGATATGCTTCATTGTGTTTCCTTAAATACGCCATTAAACAAATTATGGTAAGAAGTAAATAGCCAAAGTGGAAGAGATATATGTCTACAATTTGTGATACCTTCGTAGTTTCTAAGCTTTTGAGACTAGTAGAGAAATCATGAGAAACCATATGTAGTCTGAAATTCATTGAAAACCAAAAGGAATGACAAGATAGGCTCTGTGTATAATGTGGTTGGATTATCTCGGTATTCAAGTCTAGTCATTTCCATCATGTTAACTAATGGAAATTTTGATGTTAAGAAGTATGCTTGTGCTACCATGAAGTAATGCCCCTATGGTTCATTTGTTGTTAGTAATACATCAATTGTCTATCCAGGAAAAAACGTGAGTATATTTGTTATATATGGTTTCATGTAGATAGTGTATGGGAAACAACTGCGGGAATATGATTGATTATAGATAAGAAAAAAAGAGCCTAAGATTGAATGCAACATTTATGATCTAGAAGAGATAAGTTTTTCCCCAACTATTTAGTAGTAAAAATATTGAATTTTTCCATGCACAATTGTAAAGAGCTCCTGGAAGCCCCTTTATTGTGAAGGCATTTGAGATGTTGGGTTCTATCCCTTTACTATATTCTTTATTATTCCACCATTCTCCTAAAATAACAGGAGTCTCAGTTTCTAAATGGAAAAACGAATGGGACACGCTAGGTTCTTGATAAAAATTAAGTGCTCCATTTAAATTTTTTCCAAGATATGAAATACTGGTGTGCCACAATAGAGTTCCATGTTGTCTTATACTAGGAAACTTGTAAAAGTATTTACCATTCTACCAGGTTTAATCCCCATGTTGGTTTATGTTAAATATTATACAAGCCCCATGATAAGATCTGTCAAACCCCTTATTAATCCCTAGATATTGAATTATTACATTTCTGTTATTATATTATTTTGTATGCCAAAACCTTTCATTGTACACTTTTATTATAATTGTACCCTTTTTCTTATATATATACACCAACGAGACCTAGTCTTAGGATCATCTCATCTTGTCTTATACATTGTATTCATTGTAAAAGAAGGTTTCCCCCTCGAAGTATACTATAATTATTGACTTCTTATATTTTTTAGGAGCATGGTTCATAACATTTGTTATCAAAGCATATGAACCTAGGATTTTGCTGCTTTGAATGAGTCATTATGAAATTTCTGCTAAGACATTTTTCTGGGAAGTTTCAAACTGTAAGATTTTGAGATGATAGAGAATATATCTCAAACTAAATTAGTTCAAAATTCCATATTTTGGTTCACTATACTTTCATATATATACCCTTAAAAAGTTAGTGGTTGTGAATGGTCCTGAAATTAGTTACAAACGAGTGATCTTGGATTTTTTTCTATAATTTTTTTCTTGGACACATTAATCCATGAAAATTTTAATAGACCAAGGAGAGCTCTCGAGGTACATTTGGAAATAATTTTAGGTTTTATTTCAATATAGGTTTGTGAATAATCCTAAAATAAGTTTCAAATAGGTGATCTTGGAATTTTTGTTATAAATTTATCCCAAAGAATTTTTAAACTATGAAATTTTTCAGGAATTTGAAGAGACGGGCTAAGGCAACTCAACTAAAAAATTTATAATAATATTTGAAAATTTGGACATGTGAAATGCTATAAAACTTCTCTCTTGGGAAGAGGCAAAAAATAAACAAGTTTTGGGAAGGTTACCATAAATTTCATTTGGCACACCAAATTTTGGTCAAACCTATGCAATTGCAGAGAAGACATATAAGAGTACTAAAGTTCAAAATTTAAATTTAGAAGGGCTGAAATTTCAAATATAAATTGAAAAAAATGTTATCCATTTGATAATATGAAAATTAGGGTTTTGAAAGGTGTGTAACTTTCAATTGACATAATCTTTGATTGGAATATCTATTTTTGTTGATTCAAATTTTATGATAAAAAGAAAAAGTGGAACATTATTATCTATACACATGGCTCCTAAGTGTGCTTAAAAATTTACTTCGCCACTTAAACCTCTAGAAAGCTCATACATGACTCTTAAGAATTAGAAGATGTCGAATACTAGGTATCTAAGTTGGAAAGTTAATTGTTATAGGTGCAAGGATTAGTAAAAAAATGGAAAAAGAGATGGAGGGAAACAAGGAAGAAATACAAAAAACCATGAAGAAATAAATATAAAAATATATGAATTCCATGGAAAATGATTCTCTTGGAGAGGATTCCTAAAAAATATAAGGATATCCCAGGAAATCATGAAAATAAGGAGAAAAAGTCTGGTGAAAGTCAATGAAAAATGGGGAGTATTTTATCATAATTGGAGAACACGGATATTGAATCGCATAACCATAGTCATGGATTTTTAATCCAAGATCCACATCATTAGAGATTCAATTTAGCACCACATAACTACTTTATTTCAGAGATCCATATGAGGAAGCTTGATGGTAACGATCCTATAAAATGGATATTCCAAATGGAGCAATACTTTGATCTACACCAAGTGACAACCTTGTAAAAGGTAAATGTAGCATCCATTTATTTAGAACAAGATCAATTTTGTATGGTACAAATGGCTTTGTGAAAGGAAACAAAAAATATTCTATTGTATATTGGTCTATATTTATAGAGGAATTGATATCACATTGTGGGGATATTAAGAGAAATACATAAATTATCCAATTGGTAACTCTTTGACAAAAAAATCCAATTATAGATCACATTCATCAAATCTAAAAGTCAATTTTTAGGATCAAGAACATTTCAGAGGATAATTTGTTAGACTTATTTATAGGAAGTTTAAAGTAAATCATTCAGCATGATGTGTGTTTGTTGGAACCTAAATCACTAGATAATGTTTTCAATCTCACAAGGAAAGTTAAAAATAAAAATATGGCTACTAGACATGGGGGCTTCACTTAATGAACCTCTGGCATATCACGTATGTTCATGGCATCTTAAACAATACCCTTAATTTGATTACATATTGGAAAATACCTCTACATATCACATGATTTAACCCCATACCAATACGAACCCAATACACTTTCCCAATTTAAAAAACCCCTACTTTCACTATATATTGTGGGTATCCACTTTTTTAAAAATTTGTGTACCCCTTATATTTTTTCATTAACTTTGAGCTCCATTTTTTATACCTGCTAATATAAAAACCCTTTACCACATATATATCCCCCGATATATTATGTCATTTTCTCCTCAATATATATCCCCCAATATGAATGCATGTGGTATGACATTTCTCCCCCAGTGAAGCCCCCATGCTACTAGAAGAGTGGTCACTAACAACTATAAAGAACATTAGGCTTCCTTTCCTAACTGCACTAAACCAATAAGGCTGACACCTCAACAAATAGATGAAAAAATAGTAAATGGACTATGTTTAAATTATGACAACAAGTATAGTAAGGGGTATAAATGTGGTAAAAATAAATTATTCTACCCAGACTATGAAGAGGAAGAAGATCAATAATTGGAATCATCACAAGATCTAGAGCTACAAGTGACTATTCCAATAATATCTTGTCATGCATTAGCTAACATTAATACTCCACAAAACTCAATATAGAAGGATATATGAAAAAGAAAAAGGTAACAATATTTGATTGATTAAAGTAGTGCCCATAACTTCATTAATTGTGAACATGAAAAAATTCTCAATTTCTTTGTATTTTCAACACCAGAGTTCCAAGTAATGATTACAGATGAAAGTTTCATATATTGTTTAGGGAAGTGCCATAGTTTTGATCTGAATATGGGGGAGTATTTATTAGATACTCCCATGATTGCAGTCCAAATGGGTGGTGTTGATGTTGTATTAGCGTTCAAATGGCTACAATCATTTGGAACAACGACCCTTCATTTTCAATATCATTTCATGAGATTTTCCTTAGAAGGAAAGGAAGTTGAGCTTATAGGTATCCAAAGGAGACCGTCCAAATTTATACTCTCTAATAGCATGAAAAAAGTAATCAAAAAGTGACACCATGGTGTAATTGCACGTTTGTGTTCTTTATATGTTCAAAAATCCATATCCTCTACTCTCGTAGATCTCAAAATTTTTATTGGCAATCATTCCAAGAAATTTATAGATATTCTTAAGGGTATTCTACCTACTTGAGATCATGGACATGCTATTCTTTAGCAACCTAGAAGTGTGCTACCTAACATTAGGTCTTAAAAGTATCCATATGCATAGAAGAGTGATATTTAGCATATGATTCAAGAAATATTTGGTTGGAATCTTTAAACCTAGACAGAGTGCTTTCTCTTCACCAGTGGCGATGGTTATAAAAAGGGTGGTTCAGAGATTATGTGTCCATATTATATACAACTGGAAAAAAGGACAATATTCCTTTAGAAAATTCCCAAAAGAACCTTAAGAACACATGAAAGGCATTATATATATTTTTATTCCATTTAGACACACTAATGAAAATTCAACATTTCAAAGCTTGACAAATTCTGTTTTCATAACTTTCCTTAGAAAATCCGTGTTAATATTTTTTGGTGACATATTAACTTGCAAAAAATCTTGGGAAGAGTATGTACAACATATTTACAAGGTATTAACACTACTGGAAGAGAAACTACATGCAAATAATTCTTTGTGTGGCTTTTTAGTTTAAGAAGTGGAATATTTTGGTCATATTGTATCTCGTGAGAGTGCCAAAATGGACCCTAACAAAATTAAAGTTGTGATGGAATAGCCAATTCATAAAACCTTGAATAAAATAGAATATTTTTAGGATTTACAAGCTATTACCACAAGTTTTTCAAGAATTGTGGTCAAATATCAGCACATATAATAACATTATTAAAGAAGGAAGCATTTTATTATACTTAAGAATCAATAAAATCTTTTGAAAAACTTAAAGAGGCTATGTGTACAACTCCCATCTTAGTCACACCTAACTTCATAAAAACCTTCATTGTGAGGTGTGATGTCTTAGGCCATGGAATTGGTGTAGTTTTATTGCAATAAGGAAGGCCCCTTGCCTCCGAAAGTAGCCAACTTAAAGGAGAGATCTTACTCAGATGCATCTATGAAAAATTAATGTTGGCCATACTACATGAAGTTAATAAATGGTGTCCATATATAATAGGAAGACACTTCAAAGTAAAAATAGATCAAGTTAGTTTTAAGTACTTCTTGGAACAAATAATATCTTAAGAAAATACATAAAAATGGGTTACAAATATGTCAGGCTATGACTTTGAAAATATCTACAAAAAGGAAAGCAAAATATCCTAGCATATGCACTCTCAAGGAAAGAGGAAGAAAGAGGGTTTAATATGTTCCATTTCCATTTTGTAATATTACTAGGTGGGAGAAGAAAGGATATAATGGAGGCAAGATGAGATGGTATGTAAGATCATTCAACAACTACAAGAGGACCACATTCTAGTAGAAAATTTTATGCGGAAGAATGATTTGTTGTGGTATCAAGATAATTTATGAAATATTATCAACTCAAATAGAAGGTAATTTTTGAATTACACACTTCTCCTATAGGATGATATTTAGGATTCCTGAAAACATAACGTACGAACAAGAAATGTTTTTTCTAATAAGGTCTCAAATAAAAAATCCAAATGTTTGATGTTGAATGTGTGATCTACCAATAGTATAATGGAGATATAATAAACACCCCATGGATCATACAACCATTAGCCATACCAAACCAACATTTGGAAGAAGTTTCACTGGATTTTATTATAAGTTTACCCAAACCTAAGGGAATCAATGTCATTATGGTATTGGTAGATCGATTGACAAGGTATGCCCATTTTCTCTCTTTCTCATCCTTTCAAATCAAATACAATGGTAGAGGAATTCATGGAAATAGTCCAAGAGATAATATTGAAGATTATTGTAAGTGAAAAAGATATGATTTTCACTAGAATTCTTGGACTAAATTATTTTCTTGATTGGGTATTCAATTGGCTTACAAATCATCTTATCATCCTCAATAAAATGGGGAAACTAAGATTGTGATAAATGTTTAGAAGTATATATTCATTGCTTTACATGTGGTAAATAGACACAATGGGTAAAGTGGTTTTCATTAACAAAATGGTGGTACAACACATCCTTCCATACTTCATCGAAAATGTAACCATTTATGGAACTTTATGGATATCATCCTCCATCCATTGCATCACCCTTGAAAAGGGGCTACAAAGTTTCAGGTCTTGCAGGACAACATAGAGCACCAATTATAGGTTCTCAAACAATTTAAGGACAACTTGTTTATCACACAAAATGGGATGAAACAACAAGTAGATAAACATAACAGTGAAATGGAATTTGAAGTGGGGATTGGTTATTTTTGAGACTATAACCATATAAAGAGATTTCTCTCAAGAAAAAAAAAAGAACAATAAATTAGCATCAAGATATTATTTCCCCTATAAGGTGTTGTAGAGGATTGGAAGTATGGATTGAAAATTGGAGTTACCTCCAAATTCATTTGTACATCTAGCCTTCCATGTTTCTTCCTTAAAGAAGGTAAACTATTTTACGAGATATTAATGAAGAACTAAAATTCATACTATAACTAGAATCAATCCTTGAAACAAAGTTTAGGTAGCCAATAATGGATCAATTAATAAGTATCTCATCAAATGGAAGAACCTACCAATGGAATAGGTGATATGGGAAAATTATTTATTCATGCAGAAACACCTACAATTAGTCAAGTGTTAAGGAAAAAAATTGTTTGAAGGGGAGGGGTATGTTAACCTATATACAATCCCTATGTTAATCCTAAAGCCCTTTATTAAGTCCTATATATTGATTTATTGCATTTCTATTGTTATATTACTATGTAGGGTAGAACCTTCCATTATACCCTTTCATTATAATTGTATTGTTTGTCTCCTCTATATATACCAAGGAGATCTAGTCTTACGATCATACCATATTGTCTTATGCATTGTATTCATTGTAAAATGAGGTGTTATCCTTGAAGTGGACTATAATAATTGGAATCTTATCATTTTTTAGATGCACGGTTCATAGCAACTTATATCCCATGTGAATGAATTGTATCATTGTAATCAAGGTGATTAATTGCTTTGATAAATAGTGTATCTCCTTGACTTGTCTAGATTGCAGGTATGGTGTATTCTCCATTAGCAGTGATGATGTCTTTAATGTGATATAAAATCATAACTAAATTTGCTATGGTGGTGACGTCAAACGTAAATTTTTGATCTGCCATACATGGTGTATTACACAATATCTAATGTCATCGTGATTCTTCTTCTCTCATCACTAGATGAATCCTCACAAACACACTAAAAACACAATTAATGACACCCTTATCTCTACCTAGTAGGTCTAACTTAGACAAAGATTAAGTATTTTCAGTGGGATGCTAATATGGGTAGTCCATACCTAGTTTATGATTCAATTGGATAGGAGGAGGAGGTCTGGGAGGTAAAGTAGGACTGGTGAGGTGCTCTAATATGGATAATCATACAAAATTGCATTCACTAGAGGATTCAATGAGGTAATGGGATTAGGCTTGTTGGCTTATAATGTTGATGGCTCTACCTGTGTGATGAAGAATAAGATGAATAAAGGAGCGTGATTGTTTCATCACTTGTGTTAGGTGGAGTAATATTTTATTATTAAGAAATGGGAGCTGGGGTGCCAAGCATAAGGCCGATGGTATGCACAATATGTTGATGGGTGGAAAAGTAGTGGGTTCACTAAAAAATTATAAAGGAGAGTTTATAGAGATGTTTGGGGTGAATAATAGTGGGCATGTTCCAAAGATATTGGGTGGGGTAAGGAAGTGTAAATTGAATTACATTCCTTGATAATAGATTAATGTGAATATTTATGAAGGACAACTTATTATATAACATCATTGTTGAAAATAGTTTATGGAGAAAAAGTAGGTAATGATTTGGAGAAGAAGTTTTGGTCATCCTTAATGAGGGTTTATGTGTTGGTACAAGAAGAACATGTAGAAAAATGAACGTGTTAGAAAGGTATCCATAACAATAAAATAAAATTTAGTAGAGTAACATATTAGAACATGATGTCTTAAAAATGAGGGTCAATGGTAATGGTGACAATACAATTCTAGATAAAAAACAAGGATGGAAGTCCTTATCCACCCCACCAATAAATTAGGGGTGAGGGTGGGGATTTTCTGAAACAATTAATGATTCTAGAAGTGTTGCAGAGATAGAGTTTTTTTCATCTATCATTGTCCATGACGAGCTAACCTAACTATCTTTAATATGGAAATTTTAAGTAAAGAGTTTGAGATGAGTGGGAGATGCTACACTAGTCAAAAAGGCTAATTAGTTACTAAAAAAACAACTAAAATTTGCATATAAACGACTAATTTTTAGTTGGTGACCAATAGTAGCTAATTTATAGTATCTTATAACGCGACCAAATTTTGGTCATTTTTAGCTTAGTCATTAATTGGTTATTTCAATTTTGTTATCTAGTTGTATATTTGGTCATTGATTTGGTAATTGATTTGGTAATTGATTTAGTCATTGATTTGGTCATTGATTTAGTCATTCATTTGGTCTTTGATTTGGTCATTAAATGTCACAATTAATGACCAAATATATAACAAAATATATTACTATATGATCACCGAAGAAAACCAATTAATGACCAAAGAAATATGACCAATATGTTGGTCGTGTTATAAGATACTGTAAATTAGCTACTAATAGTCATATATATGCAAATTTTAGTCATCGTTTGAAACCAATTAATGACAGAAGAAATATGACTAAATTTTAGTCGTGTTATAAGATACTGTAAATTAGCTACTAACAATCATATATATGCAAAATTTAGTCGTCATTTGTAGTCACAAATTTATCATTTGTGTTGGGCTACAAATATGACCACTTTTTAACACTTATTTCATCCATTTCTACTCTTCTTTATCATGTAATTTATCATATAAATCGATTTTATAATTATTTATGCTCTTATGGATAAATATTATTTCTTCTCCTTTATTTTTAATAAATTGATGATTATTATGCATAATTTTATCAATGATGGTTTATTAATATATTTTGTAACAACACTCACTGTTTTAGCCTCCAAGATATTTTCTAGATTGCAGATGTGATCTCCAGCACATCATTCAATATTCCAACTCAGAAATTCGCTGAAATAAGAAATGACAGTTTTTCCGTTGATATTTTGGGCAAATGGAGAAGAATCTGGAAAATCTGGAACATGGGTTTTGTCTATAACGGACCGAATTAACTTTTTGAAAGAATGGTTTGCCCAAATTCAGCCTGTATTGAGAGAAACGGAAGGTTCTTTGAGCATGATTTTCTCAGATTTACTGTTGCGGCCGTCCTCCAAATTATCTCAGCTACAAATCCAAATTCGACTGGTTCCTGTTGAAAGATGGATGGAGATATATTTTCTTGTTGATCAATTGGTTAGGGACAATCCAATATTGTTATGAGGGATCATATTTACTATTTAATTTCTCCTCTTTCTGATTATAAAAGGAGAGTAAGTATTATGTATTGAAACAATAATGGGATGATTATTGAATTTCTTTTGTAACTCTGTAATTTCTCGACTCTCGTGATCGAAGAACAACTGTTGTAAACGCTATTTATGTTTGATTAATACAAGAACGCGTTTCTGTTCCATTTCTTAACTCTGGAGTAAAGCCCAGCGGTGGTTGAGGGCCCAACCCTGGTGGATCGATTTGCTGGTTGTATCATTACCTTTCAATTATCATTATGAGATAGTTCATATTTGTTTTCATTACGGTTTGCAAGTAAGTGGTTTATTGTTCATTACTTATTCCGGTGTGTTATACCAACAAATCGCGTTGTTGTTCTTTTATTATTTAACGAGAATCTTAATTCTGTATAATTTATCTTGTTATATCTTAACAGAGCTTCGTTGTTCTATTTCCATTATGGTTTCATTCCATTTGTTGTTCCATTTGACTGATATTCATTACAATTTGCTATTCAATAGGATTCGTTACTTAATTCCATTAGTTAAGAGTTTGCTATTCGGATTTATTAAATAGGATTTGTTGTTCAATTCCTTTGATTACGGTTTGCTGTTCATTTACATTTCTGTTCAATTCTAGAGCTGTTGTTCATTTCAGTTGATTAATTGCAAAGAGTTTGGTTTTGAGAGCTTTCCTAGTTTCCTTTCATTAGCAGCACTTAGTTCAAGATTTATTTCCATTCAATTGCTTTAAAATAGGATCATCAACTGTAAAGAATACTGGTTATTTCTCCCATGTTCTCAGATTGATTATCTTGTTGCATCAATTTCTAGAGGAATGAGTTATCACTACTGTATCCTTGATTGATGTTTACTAAGTGAATGATTGGATTTTAGAGCATTTGAGTTTATGTTATTGTAGTTATATTTCTTTTCTAAGCATCCGTTTACTCTTGTATTTAGAACACTGTGCTACATATTACAAAGAATTACTCTTAACTTGAATTGCAGCCTCAGACAGAGTACACTCTTGAAATAAAAAGTCGTTCCTGGATTGATAATTATTGTGAGATAAATATGTGTTAAAAAGATACCTTTTATACCTCAACATTTTGGCGCCGTTGCCGGGGAGAGTGTATTCCATCTAGAAAGAGTGATTCATATTTGATTTTTTTCTGCTTGGGAAGAATTGGGTATTAAAGACTGAAGGTAAGAACCTGCGCACCGAGCAAGGAACATACTTGTTCACTGGGCTGCTTCACAGTAGAATTGAGTGAAAGCTTAAGGTAGGAATGAATGCTTGCGTTTTTTTAAATTTTAGCAGTAGAATTTTTGAAAAAATATTGTAATTCCACTCGAGTGGTGATGTAAGCACCACCCATTTCACTAACCAATTGACAAGAAGATTTGAAGGAGGATCCTCAAAGAAACACATGAAGAACATCTTATATTATGGTAAGAAATGGCTCACATTTCAACTTTTGAATTCCCTATCAAAGATCTAGGAGGAGTGACACAAATGTACATAATTCCCCCACCGTCTCTACCAAATTTTCATGGTTTGAAAAATGAAGATCCAGATACATTCTTATTTGAGTTTGAAATACTTTGTAGAGGATATGATTATTGTACTAATGATCAAAGGTTGAAAGTGTTTCCTCTTACTCTAAAAGGAGCAGCTCTCTGATGGTTCATGAGCCTAGGTGGGAACATGGGAGGACATGAAGAACATATTCTTGAAGAAGTAAGAAGACTATTGCAAATCCAATGAAGATATTTTTGGTATGATACAAGGGGAAGATGAAAACTTGGAGGACTATGTAGAGCGATTTCAATATAACACTAGTAAAAAATGATGAAATTAATGACTAGGTGACTAAAAATGTTAGTCACCAACATTATTTCAAGTGAATTACTACTAAATTTGAGCAATTTTATGTGACCGAACTAAAAATGACTAACTTAAATGACTAATTTAGTCTTGGAATAAAATATACGACTAGATAATAAGTGACAAAACTAAAAGTGACTAACTTAAACGACTAATTTAGTCTTGGAATAAAATATACGACTAGATAATAAGTGACTAAACTAAAAGAGACTAACTTAAATGACTAATTTAGTCTAGGGATAAAATATACGACTAGATAATAAGTGACTAAAGTAAAAGTGACTAACTTAAATGACTAATTTAGTCTAGGATTAAAATATATGACTAGATAATAAGTGACAAAATTAATAATGATTAATGTAAATGACTATTATAGTCCAAGAATAAAAATATGGTCAAATAACAAGTACAAAAAGTATATGGATTAGTCATTTATGTCAGTAATTTTTAATTGTGTCACTCCATATACGAAAAATTGCAATTTTGGTACCAAAGTGTTACATTTCACTATAGGTGTCTCTGAATCCATTTGCAGTGTTAAAATTTAGAGACAAAGGGGTCTTTGAATTTACAGTGTTAAAATTATGAATACCCTTTTTTCTCTAAAGTTTAACAGTGCAGATGGATTCATCTACAATTAGCATAATTGCATATATCATCTATCAACTTTACACTAATGCCTTCATTATAATTTTAGTAAAGGTTATAATTATATTAATTATATATCCAAATTAATATTTATATTTATATTTAATATTTGGTCATAAAGTTTAATTTTTAAACTTCATTGATTTATGTTAAAAGTGAGAGTTGTTTTAAATCTAAGGTTAAATCTTTATATTTACATTTAATAAATAGATAAATATAAAATTTCTTATGTTAAACATGTGAGTTCATTTAAATATAGTATTAAATCATCATATTTACATTTGATACTAAATAGATAAACCTAAAATATATATTTATAGACCTATTTAGTAAATAGGTATGGAAATTTCCCGGATGTAGGTGAAAGACCGAGCTAACCAGCGTTGCCACTCAGACGCAAGGTGGCAGGGAACCTGTCCTCCCCATGCGAATGCACATGGCCGCCCGATCAAGTTTAAATGTTGGAGCATGGGGCATTTACTTGCCACCCTCGCTCACCTCCCATTGACGTCCTCCGCCTTAATCACTGTCCTCTGCACATTTACTGCGACAGTCCTGCCTTTGTTGCCTCCCATGGCCCTTAAATCCTCCACCCCTGCTCCTTATTCCACAATTCAACTCTCCCTTCGGCTTTGCGCAGACGCTTCTGGGGCCTCAGCCAAGCCTTGGCTCCTCTGCCCAATTCCTTGCTCCGCTGTTCGCTTTTCTTTGGACTTCAGTCCCCCAGCTGCTCCCTCAGACACTTTTGCGATTCAACAATCATCTCAAACCCATTCCCACTCCTTCGCCATGCCTATACGCCAGCGCATGAGGTGCTACAGAGCAGGGGGGTGTGGGCTTCCCTCCTGACCTCCCATCTCTGCCTCTGCGGGCAGGACGGTGAATCTCTCAGTTGACTGGGCAGAGCCAGAAATCCTCAACCCCATCAATCTCTCTTCTCGCCTGTCTCTCCGCCTTCTGGATTCTCCTTCTGAACCCTCTGGCTCTGGCCTCCGCCCCAGAAAAAGATCCCACAAGTCCACCATCTCTCCCGATCTCGCCTTCTCCCCCCACAAGATGGTAGCCTTACCGGTGCAGAGTGCTTTGAACAACGACCATGAAAGCTCAAGGGAGGAACCAGTGCGGGTGCTGAGACTCATGCGACATCCTCCATTTCACTTAATGCCCATGCGATGCTTCTTCCTTCATCGATAGCCCACGCGTCCAAGCAGGAGGAGGATAAGTTAGATTATGCATGAAGAATCGTGGAAGAGTCGTTCCAACCTCCAGAAAAGGATGACAGCTCTCCATCTGCTTAACTGTTGGGTGCTTATCTCTCATTCCAATCAATTTTTTGTTATTTCAAGGTTTCTAGTGTTCTGGTTCTATCTTAAACATGTCACTAGTAAGGTTGGTTTCCCGCTATGGGAAATGTATTATCAACTCTATATGCTCCACTCTTGGGCTGGTTTCCCCGTCTCGGGCAGCAATTTTTTTGTGATTTTGAAATTGAAACTTCCTTCCGGAATTGGCTTGCCAACTCCAGAAGACGAGAAATGTAATCTTTTGGACTGTATGATATAATAGAAGTAGCCTAATTTAAAAGGAAAATAATTAGGTATGGAAATTTATTAATTTAAATATGAAACTTAATTAATTTTTAATGATGTATGAACCTTTGTTTTTTTGTAAGTCAATGTTATATTCATGTAGGAAAAAAGGAGTACATATAGCCAGTTACAAACAGGTGGTCTCACCTCGACTTGATTTGTTGAAAAAAATTGCACCAGATGAAAAAAAATACAAAAGAGGGACTAGGGACATTGTCGATAAAAGGTTGGGCTAGAGGCACCAAAACACATATAAAACATAATTAAAGAACACCAAATAGCATACTAGTCATCAAACGTGATGGATGCAGGGTTGTCTGGGGTTGTTCCTAGATGCGGTGGAGGACAGAAGTCACACTAACCGTGCCCTTCAAAGTGTGCCAACCAAGTCTCCAGCTTTTATACTTTCTTAGTGAGTTGATTTTGGCCTTACCAAACCACTACTAGTCTCTCCCATACTTGGAATTGTAAATAGTGCATTCGGTCCATTAATGTTGTCATCTGCTCTACATGCTCCTCATGACATAATCTCTCAGTTGTCTCCACTCTTTCCATCAGTTTGTTGATAAGTGCACGACAGTTCTCTAGGTAGCAATGTTGGATAACATGCCCCTCATTTACCTCAAATAAATAAAACCCACGATTCCCCTTGCCACCATGACCTCCTCTGCCCTAACGACTCTGATTTTGAACCCTCAAACCCCCACCTCTGTTATCCCCTCGCTTACCTCCTGCACAGCCCCCATGCGCACCCACACTAGCGAGTCGCGCACGCCTCGCAGTCTTTCCACCCTGTCGTGGAGCCACCATGATTATTTCGAGTTTGCCACACCCATAGGGCCATGAACGACAAGGGAGGGAGAACACCCACACCACACTGGGGGCTTCATAATTCGCCAAGGTCAAGGAGCCCTGTCGTGTGAAAAGTCCAGAGACCAAACCCCCCACTATAGAAAACAAACACCACCAGTGAAGGAGCCAAATGTCGTCTCCCACCGCCGCAGGGAAGCATAAAGACACCTCCCACTTCCAGATAAAGACTTCCACCACCAGCAAAACCAAATACCATCACCCACCAAACCAACATAGAAAATTGAACAAAAAAGATGACAAAGTAGTCGACACCTAAGCGTAACTTCCCCCAGGGCAGTGACCAGCATCCAAATTCTCCACATAGAAACCACACACCAATCCACCACACACCGCCACACCCACGTTGGAGGGAATGACATTTGGAAAAGAAACTAGTTTTCCATCACCACACTCGAGGTTTCCTGGACTGCAAATTCTAGCTTCCTCTCTTATCATGAAAAAACAGGCTCACCAAAAGCCAAGAAAAATGGAAACTAGTTAACTCACTTCCCTTCAACTTCATATCCTTAACCCATGCACAGTTAATGGCTAAGAAACTGAGCAGCAGGGACCAGTTGAACACATCGCACCAGCAAATGCCCACGACAAGCACACACAAGCCACAGCTCCCTCTGTAAACCTTCCTGTGACATTTACACTTCCTCTTCAGAGGTCACCATCAGGACCATTACCAAACCATATTTAGGAGTCTAATGTTGGGTTCCCTCATCTTCCCTCGCCTTATCCTTTCACCACCTCCGAACTCCAATGCACAGTTATTTTTCACACGAATTGCCAACGTGAAGCCAGTAACTCTCCCACTGCATCTATTATGGTGAAGGGACAGGGAGTACCGTCCCTCACCCTCGATCCACTTATATTTACTCATGCGAGATGCCTCCCATGTGTTTCTCAGACCTCACCCCCATTGGGGAGTATTGTATGAACCTTTGTTAATTTAGTTATGAACCTTAATTAATTTTTAATGGTGTATGAACTTTTATTAATTTTTTGATATGAACCTTGGTTAATTTTCAATGGTATTATGAACTTTTGTTAATTGTTTAGGTATGAACTTTATTTAATTTTTTAATAATATATAAACCTTTATTAATGGTTATAAATATGTAATTCAAAATATTTAAGTATGGTTTATTGTGTAATAATGGATAAATGTATTTAGTTTTATCAATTTCTATGAGAATTGTACCAATGAACATATTTATTTCATTTAAAACATAATTTACATGATTATATCAAATTAAGCTTTAAATAAAACAATATTATTGGTTTTATATTTGATTAATAATCAAAGTAGGAAATCTCTTTTTTCAAAAGAGCTCCCCTCAACTCATGCATAGTAGGGAATTTGAAGCCCTTTCATGTAGCTATAATAGAGTCCCACATAGCTTTGTAATAAGGTGAGCGAACAACATTAAATGGGATATTTGCATCATACCACCATCTAGAAATGTATTGAAAAGAAGATTCTTTTCATGGTTACAAGACATGCCATATAACCCTCGATGATGGAGAGCTTGACCTTCACATTTTTGTTTGACAGCTCAAATTTCTTGATGGGGGAGATGGTGAAGGGGGTTTATTAGCATATATGGCAGCACTAATGAACCTTGATTTTGGAGCAAAGAATGGGAAGAAGGCTCCTTTTGGTGGACTGACGACTTTGGTACATTGATAGAGGAAACCAAATATGTATGATAAACAATGTCTCCATAATTCCATTTCTCTATCGAGATTTATTCGTCGAATACTCATAATGTCCCTTAACCCGACATGGTGCCAGGTTTATGTACCCAAGCTCATGTAGTGGACCAGAGACAATATAAAAAACCCTACAATGTCACCATCTTAGAGCTCGAAGGTGTGACTGTGGATTGGAGACAAGATCAAAACCCCTACAACATCACCATCTCGGAGCTCGAAGGCGTGTATTGAAATAATGAGAGGGTTTTCAAGCTTATCATCGTGGGATTTGGCCTCAACAGAACAATATTGCCTTTCATTTTCAACTGCACCAATTTAGACTCCCTCGACTTGTTGGAAAACTGTTTGTCTGGCGAGATACCAATGAAGCTCCAATATATGGTCAATGCAATCTAAATCCCTTGTCGTGAATCTTATGCGCTTATCTAAATGTCAAATATCTCCATGATAACAGGATAACGAGAAAAGGTGGTGGACTTTGGACATTCAAAGATTGGATCCAAAGGTATTTTTGGCCCTTGGGTACCTTGATCACAAATACTTCAGAAGGCAACAACTGACAGATAAATCTAATGTGTATTGTTTTGGAGTAGTGTTACTAGAGTTCTTGTGTGCAAGGGAAACTCTTAATCTTGTTATTCCCAAAGAATAATTCAATATAGAAGAGTGGGAAATGCACTAGCAGAAAAACAACGAGCTTGAAAAAATCATTGACCCTCACCTTATTGGGACCATCAACTTTGGTTCTCTGAAAATGTTTATGGAGACAACCAAAAATTTATTGGAAGAGATGGGCTTTGGCAGGACTTCCATGGGAGATGTTCTATGGAACCTGGAATATGCATTTCAACTCTAGGAGATATATCCATGCAAAATGATTTAGATGAGAATAGTACAAATCATATTGTAGATGTTCCTTTGCGCTACCCAGATATTGAGCCTTTTGGTCCAAGTTGAGTATGACTTCAAGTCTTATACGAAAGTTCTCAATTTATAGATTCCATTAATGAGAATGCGGCATTTTGGAGTTCTCAACATCCCACAGAGGGTTAGTTGTGAGAATTTACCTATTGTTTGGAACATGTTCTCCTTCAGTGGATATGACACATAGTGGATCCATAACTTGGTGCAACAATTCCTTACCTCGAGATGTTTGCACAAGATTCAGGGAAAAGTGAACACACAACACTAGTGGCTTTGGTTTGGGAGGAGAGCTACAAGTATGTAGAAGAGATCGAGGGTGCATGCATTATGTTCCTTTTTGCTGTCGAGAGGCTGAGACTTTTTATACTAGCGTTATTGGATGAGATGTTGGTGGAAGTGATGATGATTTAGAAGATGCAACTACAAGCGTTGTGTTCTCACAATTGGTGAATCCTCGTGGGAGGTGATCACAAAACAATACTCCTTTGCCATGTTCCAAATTTACAAAATTAGCACATGCAAACAGAACATTAGTGAATGTGAAATGGTTAGGTTCAGTACTTGTTTTTTGCATATCACATTAAAAATCCAGTGTCTCCTCGTAAAATCCTCTCCTCTTATAATCGACCACCATTATAGACGATTACACAACATTTGGTTTAGACATTAGTTAGGTAGGTAGGGTGCCCCTATCTCCCATCTCCCTATAGAGTAATTTGTTCACATATTCTTTCTTCTATGATACTGGTTCCTCTCTCTTAAGTCCTATCTCTCATCCTTCATCTCTCCCTTTCTCTCCTACCTCCCTCTCTCTTCCCCAATGTCAGGTGGAGCAAGAGTATACGAACCAAATTTCTCATGAATGTGGGACACTCGAACTTAAGATTTTCTGTAGCGGTCATGAGGTGCAGTGTGGTTATTGAGACTTCATCATATGGCCATTCTCCTGACTTAAATTAATGTGTGACAACATTGTGGATGAGTTTGAAGCTGGAGATTGAACATACATTTGGTTTAATTTAGATAGACATTTTCAACAATAAATGTAAAGCAATGGCTAACAAATACTACAAATTAATAAATAGAGAAGACATGGCAACAAGCAATAATACCTACAAAATTGTTACACTGAGACATAAAGAATAAGCAACTATTGTGCACAAACAGAGACCATCGAAACTATCATCTTAACCCCTAACCCATTTAACCCCTTAAACCTCTAAACCCCTAACCCATTTAACCCCTAAAACGTAAACCTCTAAACCCTTAATCCCTAAACCCTAAACCCTTAACCCCTAACCCATTTAACCCCCTAAACCCCTAAGCCCCAATTCCATTTAACCCCCTAAACCCTTAACTCCTAACCCCTTAAACCGTAATTCCCGACCCCTAACACATTTAACCCCCTAAACCCTTAAAACCTCAACCTATTTAACCCCCTAAACCCTAACCCCATTAATCCCTAACCCCTAACCCCTAAAATCCTTAAGTTCTAAATCCTCTAACCCCTTAAACCTCTAAACCCCTAACCCATTTAACCCACTAAACCCTAAACCTCTAACCCCTTAACCCCTAACCCATTTAACCCCCTATGCCCCTAAACCCCTAACCCATCTAACCCCCTAAACCATAAACCTCTAAACCCTTAACCCATTTATCCCCCTAAACCCCTAAACCCCTAACCCATTTAACCCCCTAAAACCCTAACCCATTTAACACCCTACCCTAACCCCATTAACCCCTAACCCCTAGCCCCTAAAATCCTTAACTGCTAAATCCCCTAACCCCATAAACGTATAAACCCCTAATCCATTTAACCCACTAAACCCTAAACCTCTAACACCTTAAAATGTAACCCCTTAACCCCTAAAATCCTTAACTCCTAAATCCCTTAACCCCAACCCCTAACCCCTTAAACCCAAATTCCCAACCCCTAACCCATTTAACCCCCTAAACCCTAACCCCATTAACCCCTAACGACACCTAACCCATAAAATCCTTAACTGCTAAATCCCCTAACCCCCTAAACCTCTAAACCCCAAACCCATTTAACCCCCTAAACCCTAAACGTCTAACCTCTTAACCCGTAACCCCTTAACCCCTAATTACCAACTCCTAACCCATTTAACCCCATATACCCCTAAACCCCTAACCCATTTAACCTCCAAAACCTTAAACCTCTAAACCCTTAACCCTTAACCGCTAATTCCCAACCCTTAACCCATTTAACCCCCTAAACCCCTAAAACCCTAACCCATGTAACCCCCTAAACCATAAACCTCTAAACCCTTAAACTCCTAAACCACTAACACCTAAACCCTTAACCCCTAAACCCCTAAACCGTTAATGCTTAACCCATAACCCATTAACCCCTCACCCCTAACCCCTAAAATCCTTAACTGCTAAATCCCCTAACCCCTAACCCCCCAATCCCTAATCCCTTAATCACTAACTCATTATTCACCTAACCCCTAACTACACCTAAATTCCCTAAACCCTAACCCCCTCTTCCCTAATCCCTTAATCACTAACTCATTATTCCCTTAACCCATAAATGTGTCTAAATCCCTAAACCCATAACCCCCCAATCCCTAACCCCTTAACCACTAACACATTATTCCCCTAACCCCTAAGCCCCCAATCCCTAACCCCTTAACCACTAACTCATTATTCCCCTAACCCCTAAACCTTAAATCTCTAACCCCTAAGCCCCTATTCCCCTAACCCCTAAGCCCCTAATACTTAATCCCTTAACCACTAACTCATTATTCCCCTAACCCTTATAACAATCCTTAAAACCTGTTGGGATTATCCATTCCAAAAAAGAGTAAGTCTAGTTGGGACCTACCATCGAGTTAATTCCCCCTTGTTGGCAAAGTGGAATACCATGATCAAAACCATGAGTTGCAAAAACCTCTCTTAAATTTAATATTTTATCTCAATTTTATTTTAATAATTAATTAATTAATTACTTTAAAAACTCCTATGGATAAATCACATAAATTTTTTATAATTAGACCCCTTTCGAACCACTCATTGTGTGGTTCATCATCAATGTTTTTAAAATAAATCAATACAGGGAATCTCGCTCAACATCCATCAAAACAACAAGGGATATTATATTAAAAATGATATTTAGAGGGCATAATATTAAAAATAATGTTTGAAAAAATGGAGGGAGATGGTATTCATTTTTCGTTTAAATTTTAAACCTCAATTATATTAGAAATGATATTTAGAGGGCATAATATTAAAAATAATGTTTGAAAAAATGGAGGGAGATGTATTCATTTTTCGTTTAAATTTTAAACCTCATAACATTTTTCGCCCGCCCAAAACACATCACTTTGTTTTGGTCCTCCAGCTGGCTTAGTGATTAGAGATTTTGCTGTGGGTATTGTTCTTGCAACTACCTTACTACAATTCTTGACACAATTTGGTTACTCTCATTTGATAAATCTAAACAAATCGAGTGATGAGGGTAAAGATTTTGCAGTGAATGGCAAGGATTCGCACGGTCGCCCGACTCTGGATGTTGAGGTTTGTTATGATATATTATAATTTATGAATCGGGTGTTGGAATTCGAATTAGGTGTCTGTTATAAAAGTTGATGTAGATCCAAAGACCGGAAGGGAAGAAGTTGCAGTTATGAGCAATAAACTATGGTTTTTCTGTTGCACGAAGCTGATTTTCCCAAATGTAAGTTTATGTATCCCTCTTTTGTAATATTGTCTCGTTTTCCTCTTATGTCTATGTTGTGATTCATTTTTTTGCTGGTTATTGTTACCGTGGTTATTACCAGATCCCTCTCTTATTTCCAACTGATGATCCACCAAATCCCTTTCTTGTAATATAAAACTAAAATTAAAAACCACCGGAGCCGTGCCTTTTCAGCCAAATCGGTTACACTCTTTGTTCAAACTAGTTTTGCTAATTGTATTTCCCAGGTCCTGTATGAAGCCGGAAATTCACCAGAAAGGGGGAATTTCATTAAGTCCCTCTATTTCCAATTTCATAGCTTGCTTCTTCTTTTACAATCGTAAATGCAATAAAGGATCTGACGAAGATAAAAACTATCTGAGACAAAGAAATGTCGTAGGTAAACTGTTAATCCATGGCTTTCAAATTTAGTTCTATCGATCAGATCACCAGATGCGTAATTTACTCATCCTTAATAGAAATGGATGTCAGTTTACTGCAAGTTTATCCAACTGTCTAAACCACAGAGGCATCTCCATTGAAGGTTCGCTGCCTCCCATACAAGAAAGGTAAAGAATGCAAGACTAGATTCTTTCCTTTTAGAGGAGGACACGACTAACTTTTGAGCCTATGAGAAAGGTGGTATTTTCACCTAGGTAAAGCAAGCAAAGGTATTAAACTTTAAGTCGTTGAGTGAAGCACTGCAAAATCCTGGTGAATTCATTTTAGTGATTTTTCTAAATTTGATTGCCCTCCACTTTTGCACTTGGCTTTTCAAGCTCTTGATAAATTTGTTCACGAGTTTGGGCGTTTCCCTCTAGCTGCTTCTAAGGAGGATGCCAGTAGATTGATTGACTTCATAAAGTATTTAAATGACAGCCTTTCAGGTGATCAGAAGTTGGATGCCATTGATGAAAATGTATTGAAGCATTTTGCAAGTGGTTCCCGTGCAGTGTTAAATCCAATGGCAGCTATGTTTGGTGGGCTTGTTGGGTAGGAGGTTCTGAAAACATCTTCTGGGAAGTTTCATCCGCTTTTCCAGTTCTTTTATTTTCATTCATTGGAATCCCTTCCTCTAGAACCCCTTCAGCCGCAGGATGTTGCACCCTTGAATTGTCGGTATGATACCAAATATCTGTATTTGGAAAAATAAATGCAGAAAATGTTGGAGGATGCAAAGTTGTCCGTTGTTAGCGCTGGTGCTCTGGGATGCGAGCTTCAAAAAAATTGAACTCTCATGGGAGCCTCTTCTGGAAGCCATGGAAAACTAACTATAACAGATGACGATGTCATTGAGAAGAGTAATCTGAGTAGACAGTTGCTCTTCCGAGATTGGAATATTGGGTTGGCAAAGTCAAAAATGGCTGCATCAGCAGCTACTGCAATCAATCCACATCTTAAGTTTGAAGCATTGCAAAATCGTGTGAGTCCAGATACAGAAAATGTTTTTGATGATTCTTTCTGGGACAACCTTGATGTTGTCTTAAATGTTTTGGACAATGTCAATGCCAGGCTTTATGTAGATTCTAGATGTGTCTATTTCCAGAAGCCTTTCCTAGAGTCTGGAACTATGGGAAGAAAGTGCAATACTCAAATGGTTATTCCTCACTTAACGGAGAACTATGGAGGATCACGAGATCCCCCAGAAAAGTAGGCACCCATGTGCACAGTTCACTCATTTCCACATAATATTGACCATTGTCTAACATGGCGAAGGTCATAATTTGAGGGTTTATTAGAGAAAACTCCAGCTGAAGCAAATGCCTTTCTCATGAAACCAGAAGAATATAAAGCAACAATGAAGTCAACAGGAGATGCTCAATCTCAATAACTTTTGGAGCGTGTTGTTTAGTGTTTGGTTTCAGAGAGATGTGAAACATTTGAAGGTTTTGTATCTTGGGCAAGAAGAAATTTTGAGGACTATTTTTCGAATCGGGTGAAGAAACTTACCTACACATTCCCTAAGAATGCAACAACAAGTGGAGGTGCACCATTCTGGTCTGCTCCAAAGCGTTTTCCAAAGCCCCTAGAATTTAATTCCAATGATCCTAGTCACATGTCCTTAATTGCTGCAGCATCAATTTTACGAGGTAATATATATGGAATTCCCATTCCTGAATGGGCCTCCAATTCAAA
This sequence comes from Pinus albicaulis, assembly GCA_034641835.2. Classification (NCBI taxonomy): domain Eukaryota; kingdom Viridiplantae; phylum Streptophyta; class Pinopsida; order Pinales; family Pinaceae; genus Pinus; species Pinus albicaulis. The sequence goes on from CM076583.1 coordinate 688,756,996, forward strand.
GAAGTTCGTAGAGGCAGTTGATAAAGTGCAGATTTCATATTTTAAGCCAAAGCAGGGTGTGAAGATTGTGACAGATGAGAAGGCTAAACATGCATCCATCGACAATTGATGATAGTGCAGTGATTGATAATCTAATTAGAACACTAGAAAGTGGGGTTAGAAATCTGTCGTCAGGCTTTCGTATGAGTCCTATTCAGTTTGTAAAGGATGATGATACAAATTTTCACATGGATCTTATAGTTGGTTTTGCAATATAAAGCAACAATGAAATCAGCAGGAGATGCTCAATATCGAGAACTTCTGGAGCGCGTTGTTGAGTGTTTGGTTTCAGAGAGATGTGAAACATTTGAAGATTTTGTATCTTGGGCAAGAAGAAATTTTGAGGACTATTTTTCGAATCGGGTGAAGAAACTTACCTACACATTCCCTGAGAATGCAACAAGTGGAGGTGCACCATTCTGGTTTGCTCCAAAGCGTTTTCCAAAGCCCCTAGAATTTAATTCCAATGATCCTAGTCACATGTCCTTAATTGCTGCAGCATCAATTTTACGAGGTAATACATATGGAATTCCCATTCCTGAATGGGCCTCCAATTCAAAGAAGTTTGCAGAGGTAGTTGATAAAGTGCAGATTTCAGATTTTAAGCCAAAGCAGGGTGTGAAGATTGTGACAGATGAGAAGGCTAAACATGCATCTATCGACAATTGATGATAGTGCAGTGATTGATAATCTAATTAGAACACTAGAAAGTGGGGTTAGAAATCTGTCGTCAGGATTTCGTATGAGTCCTATTCAGTTTGTAAAGGATGATGATACAAATTTTCACATGGATCTTATAGCTGGTTTTGCAATATAAAGCAACAATGAAGTCAACAGGAGATGCTCAATCTCGAGAAATTCTGGAGCGTGTTGTTGAGTGTTTGGTTTCAGAGAGATGTGAAACATTTGAAGATTTTGTATCTTGGGCAAGAAGAAAGTTTGAGGACTATTTTTTGAATCTGCTAAAGAAATTTACCTACACATTCCCTGAGAATGCAACAACAAGTGGAGGTGCGCCATTCTGGTCTGCTCCAAAGCGTTTTCCAAAGCCCCTAGAATTTAATTCCAATGATCCTAGTCACATGTCCTTAATTGCTGCAACATCAATTTTACGAGGTAATACATATGGAATTCCCATTCCTGAATGGGCCTCCAATTCAAAGAAGTTCGCAGAGGCAGTTGATAAAGTGCAGATTTCAGATTTTAAGCCAAAGCAGGGTGTGAAGATTGTGACAGATGAGAAGGCTAAACATGCATCCATCGACAATTGATGATAGTGCAGTGATTGATAATCTAATTAGAATACTAGAAAGTGGGGTTAGAAATCTGTCGTCAGGCTTTCGTATGAGTCCTATTCAGTTTGTAAAGGATGATGATACAAATTTTCACATGGATCTTATAGCTGGTTTTGCAAATATGCGTGCGAGGAACTATAATATCCCTGAAGTGGACAAGCTGAAAGCTAAATTCATAGCTGGGAGAATAATTCCCGCAATTGCCACTACAACTGCACTGGCCACTGGTCTAGTGTGTTTGGAACTTTATAAGGTTACATTAAACCAAAAATTTGAGAAGTATCACAACACTTTTGCAAACCTAGCCCTCCCTCTTTTCTCTATGGCAGAACCTGTCCCTCCAAAGATGGAAATCTGAGCTTGTCTGTCTAGGATCGATGGGTCATTGTTGGGAATCTGACTTTGCGAGAATTGGTAGACCGATTCCAAGATAAAGGCCTAAGTGCCTATGGTATATCGTGTGGGCAAAGCTTGATTTATAATAGTATATTTCCTAAGCATAAAGAACGATTGAATAGAAAAGTTCTTGACCTCGCAAGAGACATAACAAAGCTAGAGATTCTTCATGATCGTCGCCATTTTGACATTGTTGTTGCTCATGAATATGATGATGGAAATGATGTGGATGTACCTTTGATATCCATATGCTTCCGCTAGTTCCATTGTTTCTAGGTCAAATATAATCAATTGTGGTATTACTAAGCAAAGTCTACCAGGAAAAATTCAGGAATATTTGCTTTTCTTTCGGAAGATATCAATTTATGAATCTTTTGTAACCACAAAGATTTTCTATATGGTCATCTGTATTCTGGAGGTACCGCTGTGACATGTCACATTGCTAGTATAGCAATGCTATGTGTTATCTTCACATATAGGGAGGTATATGCTCCTCATTGGGTGTTATAAATGCAGGAAATAACTGATAATATTTCACAATGCACACAACAAACGCTTAGCAACATTCTTGAGCATCACTCCAATGTTTTCCAGGATCAGGATCACTCCATGCATAATATTTTTACACTCACAGCCTCAAGAGATTTTCCACACCCCAGGCTGAGAACATTTCAACAATTATCTGACCATAAACTAGGCATAAACAAATACATCTAGAAATCAGTCCACACATAGGTCAGTGAATAAGATTGATTTTATCTTAAGATTCAATGTATTAAAATTAAATCATTTTTTCTTGCGCTCATCCTTCCACAAGCAACTTTTCTTACTCAACACAGCAGTGATATCTTCCATTTACAAGTCCTACCACATAAAACTACAATAATAGGTTTACGATCCTGCACAAGTCCACACAAAGCAGATTCTTTTGCTTACGCAAGTTCAATCAATGTCTACACAAAATTGAAAAGAATTCAATTACTGAAAAGTATATATTTACACATGGTTCAAAGGCCCTCTTGTCCTAATTTACATTGGCTAGCCCATTCTGGCCTTCAATCCAGTTCTTGGATTTGACGCACAAATTTTTCTGGTTATTCATGAAATCACAGGGCCTCTAGAGGGGAAAAAGGGGCTAAAATAAATCCAAAATCAAACAAAATTCATTCCTCTGAAATTAATTGTAAAGCTGGAAATTTGATGCCAACAGCAAGCGAACATGTTTTAAAGGTCGATGTGAAGAAAACAAAGAAAAGAAAATCATACAATATAGACAAATCTGGAAAGAAAGATGTTATCAAGGGGATCAATGATGAGTCTATTTATGTATTTGATTTTTAGTTAGAGGTTGCTGAAGCAAAAGTAAATTTGAAGAAGAAGAAATGCAAAGACAAGAAAGAGATGGATGAAATAATTTTGCCTCAAGGGCTGCCAATGCAGTTGATTGCACGCATAGCATTTTCGTCAAATGATATTGGATCAGCATTGCAGTTTCTGGAATTTTTCTCAGCATATGAACAAGTATGTACCTCTTATCCAAAATGTGTTTTAAGTTTATATCTATGGTTCAAACTAAAAATTTTGCACCGTGGATATTTTCTTTTACATTGTCGTAGTTATACCTTCTGCAATACTATTTTTTTGCTACAAACACACTAGTGTGACGGTATGAAGTGGAAAAAGTTTAATACTGGTCAGTTTACACCATGATTTGGGCTAACATAACTTCCTACTTATTCAGTTCTTGATTTCTTCAACTTAGATATAGCCCATAGCACCTTTCCATTCTTTCAGAGCTATGATTTTACACTAGTCAACAATAATTTTTATAGAAGTTATTTGATTGTTAATATAAAAGTAATATTTCCAAGGCAAACTTTTGGAAGTATCTGTAAATGAGGTCTTATAGATGTACCTTACCGATATATGACAATATATGCTATGCTTAGTGCAAGTGAAATACCAAAGCCTCTATGATCATCAAGAAAATATGGTTTTGTAAGGTCTTTTTATTATAATGAATTTCCATTGTGCTGCTGTCCACATGCTTATATTGAAACTATGAAAGTTTAGTCCAAATTGTTAGGCCTTGGCCTTGATTCTATCCAAAACAGCTCCTCTTGCTATAGGGCTTTAACATGTGCTTACCATTCAACATAGCAGTATATGATAAACTTTGTATTCATAAACAAATGAGCAATGATGACTAAAAAATGCCACTAAATGAATGAAAAAACCACTGTTCTATGGGGATGTGTCCCTTAGGGTGGGAGGGGACCCCTCCATGTTTCCCATGTTCCCAAGGTTTCTTTTTCTTGTAGGATGCTCCAAGAAACATTTTTCCACACATCTCTTTTGGGAAATGCGGTGAAACATAGAGGGAAATGCATTTCCCCAAAAGGGTTTTTTATGTTTCCCTTTTTTGGGATGATTGAAGCAACATTTCTCTACATATCTCTATGGGAAATGTAGATGGAAACTTTTCTCGAATGTGAAGGATGCATTTTCCAAAAGGAGGATTTTAAGCTTTTCCCTGTAAAAAAATGCACTTTTGGATGTCTCTTAGAAAAAATGAGTTGCCAATTTTTATGGTGTCCCAAATGCATCTACTTGCTTGTTTGACCATCCCTATACATGCAACCAAGACTGCGATTCCGTGTATTCCTTCTCCAAGTGTCTCTTTATTCATGTTGTGTTCACTCTTTCCAATGCCATTGCAACCCTTGCCTAGTCCAATATACCATCATTTCGACAAGAGTCGTTGATCCACATTGTACTTTTGACTAATCAATGCTAATTAAATTGTACTTTGTCAATTTTGGATTTTTGGCCATGTTATTAGAACCCCATTTTCGAGGTTCCTAATGTAGTCAATGTTCTTTATCCACGTTGTGTTCACTCTTTCAAATTCAAGTGCAACCCATACCTAATCCAATATACCATCATTTCGACATGCGTAGTTGATCCACATGGTAATTTTGACTAATCAATACTCATTAAATTGTGCTTTGTCAATTTTTGATCTTTGCCGATGTTATTAGAATCCCATTGTCGAGGTTCTTAGTGTGCTTGATGTTAAAGGTGATCAAAGGTTATAGAGATTTTTCCACTTTTAGTGGTATGTAGAAGTAATTGATTGATTTCTAGTAATAAAAGTTTGTTCGAATTATATATTGTGCGAGCTTTTAAAAGCCAAAAAAAATCTCTATCACTTTTCGGATAATATCATTGGATTGTTTACATATATAATCACAAAATATAGCAATAAGTGAGACACAAAACTAGATATGGAAGGCAACATCTCCCACAAAGTTATTATTCGTATACTCTTGGTTTTCTATCACTTGTGGAATAAGTTGGAGAGCCTCCTTGGAGAGATTGTCTGCTAAGGTATTGAGTTCATGGTATATATGGCCACAAGAGAACCAATCCAACTTGTTGTAGACTTGTTTGATACCTTGCAAAATGTGAGCCAAATGAGGGGCCACTATGCTGACTTTGTCGCAGACTCAATCCACAACAAGTTTTGAATCCCCAAAAAGATTTAATTTTTTGACATCTTTTTGGTTGACCACATTAACAAGAGTCTAGAGAGTTGAAAATTCAACTCTCATGTTTGTGCCCATACTTGGAGCATATTTGATATGCAAAAAATGAGCAAGGTTTTCATATTTCTTTCCACAATGATTTTATTTCATTGCTTTGATCTTTGATGTTGTGTCATCAATTAAAGATTCCATTCCTCCATTAGCAGGACTGCCTACATACAGACCTCCACTTTCAGGTTCTGTTTCTTTAAGTGGTTCACGCCCAATGAATTTCTACTCATCGATGCTAGTTGGGTCATATGGTAACATTTCATCTACTTTTCATCATCCTTTAAAGAAAAAAACCAACATATCAAATGATTCACGCCCATTAACAAGACAAAATAAACTGGCTACAATCCATTCTAGTGAGATGTTGGATATATTGAAACCATTCCCATAGGCTTCAGAAACCACTTTGGCTCCAATTAAAGTTATGGATGGAAAGACAAACTCCTTGCTAGAATCTATTGGAAATCAATCAAGTTCTATTGTAGTTTCATTTTTCAACAACAAAGATAATTGTAGTTTACAGTTTTCCATCAGTCCCCCATCTGAATTATTGACTATAGATAAAGAATATGGAGTTAAATTGTCACCAGTGAACATGCCTACTGTGAAAACATGTGATCTCTCTGATGGTATGGTTTCAAATTGTTCTGTAGTTTCTGCACTTGAGTCTGGAGTAGATCATCATACTAGTAAAAAGCAGAAAAACATATCTAAAAAAAAAGCAAGTATTTCAACAAATGAATGTTCAAATAAGATGACAAAATCTGAGCACAAGCCTAAAAAGCAGCAGATGCAACATGTGTCATTGGTAGGAAGCTCTTCAACTATGGAAAGGGAGTCAAAAGGAGAGGTGGTTGAATAGGAGTCTAAACTTAGTGGTTCTCACAGGCAGGTGGAGGAGTTACTTTTGAGTGAGACTTCATCATCTACCTCAACAACTCCTTTAATGACAACCCTACAGAAGACAATTAAAGCTGTTGATGGAGGGGCTAATTCTGACCTAGCTATAGAAATAGTTCCACATTCTTCACTGCCAGAGCCTGATTTCGCAGCCCATCCTTGTGGTTCATTTAGAAATCCCACAAAATGTGAAAAGATACTATTGCCAAAGAATTCATTAGGAAACATGGTTAATGTTGTGGACACTCCCTCGTTAGGGATATAAGGAGTTTCATCATCTATAGATGAGATCATCGAAAGGGATATTTCCAGGGGAGCCTTGGAACCTTTACAAGATTCAGAATCTGTGAGTGAATTAATCATTGCAAATATGTCCTTATCTTTGGGAAGCTATGGTGAGGGATATGAAGGAAAAACATAAACTTATGGGCTAGTTATAGAGTTTTCTACAAAGGATGTTGGAGTAGTAAAGAAAGTAGCAGAAGATATGAAGTTTGATAACAATAATTTTCTTGTAGGAACATTGAAGAGCCAAACATGCAGTGAAGATGGCATTAAATCATATTCAAAACTTAGAAATGTGAAGAATAAACAATTTGAATCAACAAGTGATAATGCTAGACAAAGCTGCAACAATAATTTTGTTAATTCTGTAATTGGAGAGGAGCAAGATCTTGGAAATGTTCTCCATCCTGAGCATGGGACTATTTTAGTTTTTGATTCCCCATCTCAGTTGTTAATTTCACTTGATGTTGACATAAACAAAAAGCTGACTTATTTTTCCAATTCTGTCATTGGAAAATAAAAAGCTAGTTTGCATGTCGGGGAGAGAAAAATCAATGCATGAGAGTAGATTGGCATCTCAACTAGCTACACATGACAATGGAACAATGATTGTTGATCAAAATCTTCTCAAAGACAAAAAGGGTGAAGTGTTAGTTGTATATGAGCAGTCAACAACAAATACAAGCAAGGTGTCTGAATGGGAATTACAATCAGAAGCTACATCAATCCTCCCTAAAGCTGATATGGCTATTTTGGAGGAAAAACCAGGTTTTTTGTCTGGTAACAAAGTTGTTGACTACAAACAATCTTCTGTATATAGAAACAAAGGTAGGGTTAACCATGATAGTCCCAAATTACTTGGGGAAGGTTCAACTGCCAATGTGAAGGCAATTGACACTTAAGATAAAGGTCAAGTATCTACCACTAATAGTGATATTTGTGAAATGTCTCCTCAACTTCAGGTGTCATATTTTCCTGTTGGAAGTGAAGGCAAGCGAGATTTAGTAGCTATATTGATAGAAAAGGAGAATAAAAGTTCTTCCAATGTTTTTGTGAAGAATAGTGTTGCAAATATTGGTGATGTTTCCAAGGTAGTAGTTGTCAACAAGAAGAAGAAAAAGAAGGATTTTTCCAGTAAGGAAAATGTTGCAGCTCTCACTGGGATTTATATAATATTTATAAGGTTCAAGAGGAGAAGGAGGAAGATGTGAAACTTCTAGAACCATCTAAAATAGTAATCGATGTTGTCAAGAGTAAGACTTCTTGAAAGAGCCTGAGAAGCAAGTCCTGAAAGAAGTGGATGACTGGGAAGATGCAGTCGAGCTTTCAACTCCTATGAATCAAGTAGCTATTTTAGTTACTGAATGTTCAGGAGACAGAAAATACTCCAGAGATTTTTTTTTGACAATCAAGGATCACTGCAAAGATCTACCAAATCATTTTGAAAAATTTCCAGACATTATTGAATTACTTGGAAATTCCCAAGCACTTGCGAGTCATGTAGGAGAAGCTGATGGATTAGCAAGCACTGCAAGAAGACTTGACATGCAGCTGAGTGGGAATTATCTACTTGAACTTCATGGGAGAAATATGTCTAGTTTGGATGATGATAGATGGGCCAAGCCAGTGGATGATTTTGTTGATGGCTGTGATATGCGGATGGATGCAGATCTTAGTGGTTCCTTTGCTGTGTTTCAACCTGGCCAAGGTTATAATATTGGATTTTCAAGAAACACCTGTGCAACACAAATGAGTATGAATGTCATCCTTCCTGGAGGGCCTTATGTGCAAGCACCACTTCCACAAGTTGGACTAATGAGAAATAATTCTAATCCTAATAGGTGGCAGCATGCTTCTGGTTCGCAAAAGGGTTTGATTCCTCCTCCACAACCTTCTCTGCCCACAATTCATATATCAGAGAACCAATATGAAGTGGGCAAGGTTTTTGATGAGGATCAGTTGAAAAAAAGACAAATTAAATCCATCCTTAATAAATTGACGCCCCAAAACTTTGAGAAACTTTTTGAATAGGTCAAAGAAGTGAACATTGAATTGGCATCATGTCTTCATGGTATAATATCTAAAATATTTGACAAAGCTTTGATGGAGTTGTTTTTTTGTGAAATGTATGCAAAATTCAGTTTTCAGCTTGCTGTAGGAATACTATAGTTTTATGAACATAATGAGAAGGTTGTTTTCAAGCGAGTTCTTTTGAACAAATGTCAAGAATAATTTGAAAAATATGAAAGAGAAGAGGCAGAGGCTGAGAAAGTAGAAGAGCATGGTGAAAAAAGGCTTTCAGCAAAAGAAAAACGGGAGAAGAAGGCTGCAACACGACGATGAATGCTAGGAAATATAAGGTTTATTGGTGATATTTATAAAGAAAGTATACTGACCGAAAGAATTATGCATGCATGCATTAAGAAATTAATTGGTGAATTTCAGCATCCAGAGGAGGAAAATGTTGAAGCTTTGTGCAAACTGATGAGCACCATTGGTCATATAATTGACCATTCAAAGGCCAAGGAACATATTGATGCTTACTTCGATAGGATGATAAAAATGTCCAATAACCAAGGGCTTCCCTCTAGGCTGAGGTTCATGTTGAAGGATCTGATTGATTCGAGGAGGACTGGATGGCAACAAAGGAAGAAAGTTGAGGGCATCCGATGCGGGTCGATCGATGGTTGCAAAAAGAGCGCGGGTTGTAGAAAGTGTGACAGTGAAAGGCAATAAGGGATGGATGAAAATCGGGAGGCTACGATAGGAGGTGTAGGCGGTCTCAGCAGAAACCCCACCCCAGGGATGACACATGCGATCGTCCGCGGGATCACGATGCTGCAGTGTGTGTCAGAGCCCCCTCCATATTACATCATCCCCGATCGCCGAGCCATTTAGAAACCCTTGGCGAAAAAAATCTAAGATCGCCTTCCATCCTCATTCACATAATTCAATCATCAACATGGTAGAGATGTTGTAATGTCGTCAACATTCCTATGTTATACCAAAATGATTTCTGGTTAACATTCCTATGTGATACCTGTGTAAAGGATTCTTTTATCAGCCATTAGATATAGCCAACTCAAAAAGACACTTTTTTGGTTATCAGTATTAGTATATTAGTAAAATTGTGACTAATGCCACTCTCTTATTTGGTTCAAATTGAACTGAATCCAAAACTCTAGCTATAAATTTTAAATTGTATATTTATTTTTAAAATTGCAATATGTTAAAACATATTAACATGACTGTTTATTTGTTTAAAATTATGCAAATTCACAACATATATATGTAAAGGGAGAAAAACAGAAAAGGAAAAAGAAGAACCTATGTTTTCATTTAAAACAAAAATCCAATACTTATTCATATTAAGCTTAGATCCAAACAGAAAAGGTCAAAACATCTAGCCCCATTGGAAAAATTTCCACATAAAAAGACACCAAATACTGCTTGAAACATGGACGTTGAGTGAGCTATTATCAAATGGCTATCATATAAACCACAAAATTGAAATTTTGTGTTTGTTCTTATTCAAGTTTGAGTTTATTTCAAGACTGCTACAGTCTATGGTCATGTGCGATTATGAATTATAACTATATATAATTTTGATGTTTCTAGGTTGGAGACTGTACTATTCTCATTGGAGGATGCTACTATTAATGCGCCCAAGGCTCTTGAGTTACTTGATAGGATTCTCAAAAAATTGGTTGTTGAAGGGATATTCTTTATTCAAGATATAGCAAGGGAAATCAAGGATGGAGGTACATAGCCATGAAGCTTATTAGAAACGAGGGGATTTTGAGGTATTTCTCAAGAAGAAAATTTCAAGGTAGTCTGCTCACAATTTTAATGCCTGATCAATTTTGTGGTTTATTTGTGATCTCTCATGTTGATAAGTGAATGGTTGGTTAGTTTTTAGCTCGTGCTCACATTAGTTGGTTCTTGAAGCTTGAGAACTTTATAACAAAAATAGGCAAAGTCAAACAACAAAAATGGTCCACTAGCTCTCTTTTCATTTGCTAATATTATAATGAAGTTTTATTAGAGGCACTGTTTGTTTGTTTGTTTTGGTTAGAAAAGGGTTTTCTCTTGGTTTTATGTGATTTTCAATTTATCGTATGTAGCATGTTGAGAAATGGGAAAGAATAACGTGACATTTATTTTACAGAAATTGATGCTGAAGGAAAATTGCTTTGACATTGTTGATGTTAAGGTATATGTTGTATAAACTATTTATAGTCTAATTTATGTTATATTCTAGTGTTAATTGTCTTTCAATTCTTACACTGCATTGTATTTTCTTTTGTTTTCAGAAAATGAAATCAGTGTTGATGGGAAGAAGCATGAATTGAAAAAAGAGGAGAGCAATAACATTGGAGCGACAAATGCAAAAAGAGAGAGGAGAACTGGTCTGGTGATACCCTTAGAGACAATATCTCGCATAAGACACACATATAAAGACTGATGATCAAGTCTTTAGAGTTGGTGAATTCACTTGTAATGCCTTGACCACACAACGATAATGTTTTGAAGTGATGAAACATCATTTCATGTGTAAATTGTAGTCCAACTAATATTAAGTTGGAAACTCATATTGTAATACTTTAACATTTCATATAATATAATTTATGTGATTGAAATTATTTATAGTTGCACTTGATGTTGTTTAGTATTGTAACTAAAATATGCGACTTTGTGTTTTCATATTAGATGAATATGCACATTGTATGACATTTTTTAAATCATACAAATTAATTTATGTTGATTAATAATGAACACAAAAAAATGAATATAAGACTAAATTAGTCATTTATAATGATTATTAATGAAAGTAAATGAAATGAATATAAACTAATAAATTAGTCGTTTATATAATGAATAAATGGCTACTGGAAATGATAAATTTGTGACTGCAAATAATGACTAAATTTTGCATATAAATGACTATTAGTAGCTAATTTACAGTATCTTATAACACGACTAAAATTTAGTCATATTTCTTTGGTCATTAATTGGTTTCAAACGATGACTAAAATTTGCATATATATGACTATTAATAGCTAATTTACAGTATCTTATAACACGGCCAAAATGTTGGTCTTATTTCTTTGGTCATTAATTGGTTTTCTTGGGTGATCATATAGTAATATATTTTGTTGTATATTTGGTAATTAATTGTGACATTTAATGACCAAATCAATGACTAAATGAATTACTAAATCAGTGATTAAATGAATGACTAAATCAATGACTAATGAAAGACCAAATGAATGACTAAATTAGTGACCAAATCAGTGACTAAATCAATGACCAAATATACAACTAGATAACAAAATTGAGATAACCAATTAATGACTAAGCTAAAAACGACCAAAAGTTGGTCGCGTTATAAGATACTGTAAATTAGCTACTATTGGTCACCAACTGAAAAATAGTCATTTATATGCAAATTTTAGTCGTTTTTTTAGTAACTAATTAGCCTTTTGTACTAGTGTAACCTTCAAAAATCAAAGCATAAGCATTTGGAAAAAGAGATCTTGAAAACACTTCTTCTTAAAGGAATCAAAGATGAATTTGTAGAACTCTTAAATCTGATAGGAAAAGGTGATGTTTTTCAGTTATCATATGATGATGTTTGTGAGTTGTGCATAAGGTATTCAAGAGGAATTTCCAAGGCTGGTAAGAATTCTAGAGAAGTTTCTTCTTTCTTTTCCAAATTTATTACAAGAACAAGAGACATAAGAGCTGAAATCAATGTTTTATTTGAAAATTTTAAATATGATTTTATTAGCTCTCTAAATTCACAATTGAATGTTTTGCAGGTTCAGAAAAATCAAGAATTTGATGAAGTGTTTTTCCCTCATTACCGAAAGGAGAATCCCATAGATAGTTGCTCTTCCTTATCTAATATGGAAGTAGCATATAAAAGAGAAGGGGAAGTTGCAACAAGGTTAAAACTATGGAAATCGTGGCCTACAGGTATGGTTCAAAACACTTCCTCTCCATTCTTTTACTTTCATAATCCATTATGGAATATTCATATGTTAAGGCAGCCATGCCAATCTCAATATAACCGCCACCAATCTTTTCTACAAGCTTGGCATGGTTCACCTTATGATTGCATGAATACTCTCCCTCATCTTGTAGCACAAACACATATTCTTTCTTTTCCACAACATCTTGCTTGCCTATCAAAATCATCCATTCAATCCAATCAACTACATCATCAAAATGCTCCATTCTCTACACAATTTCCTGCTCAACTCATTCCACACCCTCACCATAATAAACCAGTACAACATGCTTACAGTGTTGAACTGCAAAATTTACCCACCCTTCCTACCCATTCTATCACACATGCACCATTGGAGAAAACTTACACTAAGATTCAGAATGTATCAAATCCAAAAATTGTAGAAGTTATGAAAGAAAATGAGGTTTCTTCTAGTTTGCACCAACAAACCATTTTAAAAGCTCAAGAAATTCATGATACGATGACTATGGGAAATCAAGAAAGTAAGGGATACATTGAATATTGGTTTCACTCTATTTTTTTGCAGCATTACTCCATGCTTCAACAATTTTTTGCACCATCTTTTCAAGGGAAGTTGGCTTCTCATACCCTAATTTTTATCAACATGTATTTTTCAAATTTGGGTATGTACATACTAGAGGCCTTATTTCGGAAATGGATCCACTGGAAATAATTTTATACGTAATCATATTCATTTTCCAATTCAGAGTAGGCAAGTCTAGAAAATAAAATAACTAAGGAAATAAAATAAACACATTTTTATTTTTATTTTTGTAAAAATAGTTGTTTTTGTTGCAATACGCTGTGGAAATCACCATCGGTGATAAATATTTTAATTTATTTATGTATGTAGATGCATTATATTGAAAATAAAAATTCTACAAATACTCATATTCATTTTTATCACCAATATGGAAAAATTGCTTGAATATCATATTTTTTGGCTTGCGGGCTTGATGAAATTTCTGAAAACAGAGTTGAGACAGTCATGTTTTGAGGGACCAAAAGTGAATATTTTTAAAACCTATTTTTATTCTAATTAGCCCTTGATTTCTACTTTCCAACCCAATTTTAATCACTCCATTTGGATTTGAAACTAAAAAGTTAGAACCAAAACATTGACAGGGATTCTAGTAGGCAACTCAGGAATAGAGTTGGGACGGTCAGTTTTTGGAGGCCTAAATGATTATATTTTTTAAAAATATTTCTATGGTAGATTTCTCTATGAATCTAGTTTACAATGCAATTTTAATCACTCAATTTCGATATCGTATGAGGAATTTATGACCAAAATACTGAATGCTTATCATAAATCAGCACTCTTGAAACTCTGTTTTCTCAGCTATTCAGTAGTGTATTTGACCCATCAATTCTTCTTGTCTTCAAAACATGTTTTTATTGGAGATAAATAAATTAATCTAATTTCATTTCCAATTTGAATCAGCTTAATCCGTCATCAAACGAATAATTTATGCTAGAAATATCAATTGTTGGTATGAGCTGAAAAATCGAAAATGACTCTATTATGCAGGTTGTTCTAAGAAAATTTGACATATCATAGCATGAATTTTTAAAACCTGATTATATTGGAAATAAAACTTTGAATTAGCTCTCATTTGGCTTTGGAATCACTCAAATCAGACGAAAAACAAAGAATTTATAATTGAAACACTGCTGGTTAGCATGATTGGCCACTGCTCTCCCATAGGTAATAAATTAATTTTACTTTGTCCGTGGATTTGTTCTACAGAGTAACTACTGGTTAGTTTTTTTGCATAATTCTTGAAATATGGGAGCCGTGCACCTCTCTTTCTCCATTATTTAATGTTTTATTGCAGGTAGACACTCGTTTTTTGCAGGTCTTAGCAGAACAAAGAAGGTCAATTTATGGACGAGCGATTCTTGAAAGAAATTTTAGTAAAACAAGGGCATTTCATCCTGTTCATTACCTAACAGATTCATAACAAGAAGAAATGAAGAATTGGTTTCCATTTGAAGATTCATGTCACTGCTGCCAAACATTTTTCAAAAAGATCATTTTTTTCCATTAACAGATTGATATTCCCTTAGGAAATAACATCATAGCTGTTGTAACTTAATAAAGTGTTGTTTCTTTTCTGATTTATTTTATGTTTTTGTGTTTTAGGTGTTTATCCCTTCAAATTGTAGTTTTCGCTCCATTGGAAATTGAATAATAAGGACCCCACCATGCAAGTTTTAGGAGGCAATTTTTCGACAGCACAAATTCTGTAAAAAAATATTTTTTCTTTAGACCTGTACATAAATTTTCCTTTCTAAGTTGATTGGATTTGCTTGACAATGGATTTGTTCTTTCCTCTATTTTTTCCTTTGCTGTTCCCTACAAAAATTTCTACGTGCATTTTTTTTGTTGTTGTTCCCTATATGGAACAACACTTTTTTGTGTGCCTTTATTTTTCATGTTGTTCCTCTTAAGGAACAACAACCTTACGTGCTTATATTTGTTTGTTGTTCCTCTTAAGGAACAACAAACATTTCTTTGAAGAAACAACATGTTTGTGTGTTTCTTTTTGTTGTTCCTTTCAAAAGAAACAACAGTTTTGTTATTCCTTTCAAAAGGAACAACACTTTTTCCGCGTGTTTTTGCTGTTCCTTTCCGAAGGAACAACAGTTTTTGCCATTTGTTTTTTATGTTCCTTTCCGAAGGAACAACAATTTTTGCCACTTATTTCTGTTGTTCATTTCCAAAGGAACAACAATTTTTACCGCCTGTTTTTGCTATTCCTTTCCAAAGGAGAAAAATTTTTCCCGCTTGTTTTTTGTTGTTCCTTTTGAAAGGAACATGTTTTTTTGCCGACTGTTTTTGCTGTTCCTTTCAAAAGGAACAACATTTTTGCAGATTATTTTTGTTGTTCCTCTTAAGGAACAACAACTGTTCCATCTAAGGAACATCACTTTTTGAGTGCATTTTTCTTGTTTTAGAACAACATTTTGAGGATTTTTGTGAATTATTCATGACTCTTTTAAAGGCAAACATACAATTTATGCAAGGAAACAAAAATTAGAGGTTATTAGAATCAACAAATCAAGAGAAATTGTAAATTTTAAGAAATTTTTTTGTAGTGATAAGAAAAGGAAATGACACAACCATCCTATATCACTTTGTTGTCTTTTTTTCACTAAAATTAATATGATCGGTTATCTTTATCATGTTGGTTCTTTCCTAAATCTTCATAACTCTCTTTGATTTGTATTTATTGAATAAGAATAAGGGCATACTTTCTCTATTGAGATGTTCAGACTTCTTCCACCATCCCTACTCTTAAGGAGTGTTAAGCCATCCTCTATACATAAATAGGGAAAATTGTAATTTTTAAGAATTTTTTTTGTAGTGATAAGAAAAGGAAATTACACAACCATCTATATCACTTTGATGTCTTTATTTTCACTAAAATTAATATGATCGGTTATCTTTATCATGTTGGTTCTTCCCTAAATCTTCATAACTCTCTTTGATTTTTATTTATTGAATAAGAATAAGAGCATACTTTCTCTATTGAGATGTTCAGACTTCTTCCACCATCCCTACTCTTAAGGAGTGTTGAGCCATCCTCTATACATAAATAGGGAAGTGCTACAAAAAAAAAAAAATTCCTCTAAATGATTACTAACAATTCTATGATATGACAGATAGAGGATAGGGGGTCTCATTAAGAGCCAGCCTACCATGATCATAAGGGAGCAGTGAAGTGGCATTACCATTATGGCCACCACAATAGGGATATGATCCAATGGATAACTTAGAAAAATAAAAAGTCCTTGGAATAAGAGGTCTCATCACGAGCCAGCCTGCCCACCTTTCACTCCTTCCTGGTGAATGGTATTGTGATTCATCTAGTTCCCAAGCCAGCACAGTGGCCTCCATCATGACATCACACAGCACTTCCCTAGGCATAAATAAAGGATAATGGTTCCAAGGGTGAGAAAGAAACTTTTTCAAGGTTATAGACACCTGTGGGCAACAAAGCTCTACTGATAGTATTGGAGTCATATTTTTCACAAATCAATAGTAATGATAAATCCTTTTCTTATATCTTTATCTAATATCAAATGAGAGTATGCTCCTAAACCCTTTGTTCGGAACCTCTAATGCCTGAAATTTATTTATAAATCGATCATAATGGTTTATGTGGATAATGACTGCATAAGTACTTTTTTCACATCAGCTGTCATTTTCCCTTATTTTCGAATCATTACATAAACATTTCCATATTTACTCGCGATTTCAAAATATGCATTGATTTCAGTAATGCGATAATTTTTTGATCATATCATAAGTATGTATGCCTTTCCATGCTGTACAATTGCTGTGCAGTACGCTTCTCTTCTATTTGTCGCTCGAGGGCGACCTATCATCTTTCAGGGGGGCACTGATGCCTTTTAAATATCCCTGGATTCCAATATTCATACTGCATTTCTACAAAAGTTTTTCTGATTGAACTTTTGGCATGCATCTCATCTGTTGCTCTTCAAAATTAACACTATGGATTCAAGAAAGTTGCATGCAGAATCATGATTTGTTTACAGGAGAACAACAAGTATGGGGGGGACAATTCTATTCGCAGCACTACCACACTATTGCAACTAACAGCAAAGGCTCGCGCAACTCGCGAACGTGTACAATTCTTCAGACATAATGTGCTTGCATGGCTTCCACCTTTTGCATCAATTTTAGTATCCGCTCAGCCTACATCAGCTTCAACAAAGGCCAGTCCCTACATGTCATTCCGCATTTTTTTTTGGAGGTAACACTTGAGGTAAAATAGCATAATTTTTTGATTTATTAGAATTTAGGAGAATTTCATGAAAATACATTGAGCATTATTTATCATCATTAATTCCACATCTTTACCACTTTCTATTTTTTAGAGACATATCATCTTTCAGTTTGGGGGAGTGTTGCTTTTCTTCATTTCTTTCTTATGACCATGTCAGTAATATTCTTTATCATCCATTGATATTCTTATTCATTCTCAACACCTCCCTTATTCCATGTTGTTTTACACCAAGCATAGATTTCAATAGATTGTAGCAACCACCTCTTTTTGTTTTCTAGCATTGCATGAGGACATGCTAATTCTTCAGTTTGGGGGAGGAATTGCTACACATGATGGATGTTTTCTACTTTCTTTATCGTTTAAAGCGTACAATTTCATTTTTATACAATGCAGAAATTGATTTGCATATATCTTTAAAACCATGAACTGAATTCTTGTGATTTCTGGATAACAAAGAGGTATTATTAAAATACACAAACCCAGATAATTTCACGCTAAATTAGTTCATAAAATTTCAAAAATTATGCACTATCACCTGCAACCATTTTGTTTATATCTCATGATCCGTGCACCAAAACGATCTGATTTTTGAGAAAATGGTTAATGAAGTTTGTTGTTACTTATATCACATTTTTCTACAACTTCATATACATATAGTTGAACGTCAACTGTAAAAATTGTTATGCCTTCATCAAGATTGCTAAAATTGAATATTCATTATTTGAGGAAAAATTCATTTGTTCCATCCATTTCATGAGTTGGGATGAACAATTTTCTTTACTTGGTTAACACATGGGTTTTTTCTTTGGGTTGCATGAGGACATGCAATATATTTAGTTTGGGGGTATGTTGGGCTGCGAATAAAACCACGTTTTAACACTTATTTCATCCATTTCTACTCTTCTTTATCATGTAATTTATCATAATTTATCATATAAATCCATTTTATAATTATTTATGCTCTAATGGATAACTATTATTTCTTCTCCTTTATTTTTAATAAATTGATGATTATTATGCATAATTTTATCAATGATGGTTTACTAATATATTGTGTAACAACACTCACTATTTTAGCCTCCAAGATATTTGCTAGATTGCAGATTTGATCTCTAGCACATCATTCAATATTCCAACTCAGAAATTCGCTGGAATAAGAAGTGACAGTTTTGTGATTGATATTCTGGGCAAATGGAGAAGAATCTGGAAAATCCGGAACATGGGTTTTGTCCAGAACGGACCGAATTAACTTATTGAAAGATTGGTTTGCCCAAATTCGACATGTATTGAGAGAAACAAAAGATTTTTTGAGCATGATTTTCTCAGATTTACTGTTGCGGCTGTCCTCCAAATTATCTCAGCTGCAAATCCAAATTTGATTTGTTCCTGTTGAAAGATGGATGGAAATATATTTTCTTGTTGATTAATTGGTTAGGGACAATCCAATATTGTTATGAGGGATCATATTTACTATTTAATTTCTCCTCTTTCTGATTATAAAAGGAGAGCATGTATTATGTATTGAAACAATGATGGGATGATTATTGAATTTCTTTTGTAACTCTGTAATTCCTTGACTCTCATGATCAAAGAGCAACTGATGTAAACTCTATTTATGTTTGATTAATACAAGAACACATTTATGTTCCATTTCTTAACTCTGGAGTAAAGCCCAGCGGTGGTTGAGGGCCCAACCCTGGTGGATCGATCTGCTGGTTGTATCATTACCTTTCAATTATCGTTGTGAGATAGTTCATATTTGTTTTCATTACGGTTCGCAAGTAAGTGGTTTATTGTTCATTACTTATTCCAGTGTGTTATATCAACGAATCACGTTACTGTTCTTTTATTATTTAACGAGAATCTTAATTCTGTATAATTTATCTTGTTATATCTTAACAGAGCTTCACTGTTCTATTTCCATTATGGTTTCATTCCACTTGCTATTCCATTTGACTGATATTCATTACAATTTTCTATTCAATAGGATTCATTACTTGATTCCATTAGTTAAGAGTTTGCTGTTTGGATTTATTAAATAGGATTTGTTGTTCAATTCCTTTGATTACGGTTTGCTGTTCATTTACATTTTTGTTCAATTCTAGAGTTGATGTTCATTTCTGTTGATTAATTGCAAAGAGTTTGGTTTTGAGAGCTTTCCTAGTTTACTTTCATTAGCAGCACTTAGTTCAAGATTTATTTCTATTCAATTGCTTTAAAACATGATCATCAACTGTAAAGAATACTGGTTATTGCTCCCACGTTCTCAGATTGATTATCTTGTTGCATCAATTTCTAGAGGAATGAGTTATCACTACTGTATCCTTGATTGATGTTTACTAAGTGAATGATTGGATTTCAGAGAATTTGAGTTTATGTTATTGTAGTTAGATTTATTTTCCAAGTATCCATTTCCTCTTGTATTTAGAACACTGTGCTACATCTTACAAAGCATTACTCTTAGCTTGAATTGCAGCCTCAGACAGAGTACACTCTTGAAATAAAAAGTCTTTCCTAGATTGATAATTAATGTGAGATAAATAGGTGTTAAAAAGATACCTTTTATACCTCAACAATTTGCAGTAGCCATTTATTCATTATATAAATGACTAATTTAGTAGTTTATATTCATTTCATTTACTTTCATTAATAATCATTATAAATACTAATTTAGTCGTATATTCATTTTATTTGTATTCATTATTAATCAGCATAAATTAATTTGTATGATTTAAAAAATGTCATACAATGTGCATGTTCATCTAATATGAAAACACAAAGTCGCATATTTTAATTACAATACTAAACAACATCAAGTGCAACTATAAATAATTTCAACCACATAAATTGTATTATATGAAATGTTAAAGTATTATAATATGAGTTTCCAACTTAATATTAGTTGGACTATAATTTACACATGAAATGATGTTTCATCACTTCAAAACATTATCGTTGTGTTGTTAAGGCATTACAAATGAATTTACCAACTCTGAAGACTTGATCATCAGTATTCATATATGTGTCTTATGCAAGATATTGGCTCTAAGGGTATCACCGGACCAGTTTTTTGCATTTGTCGCTCTAATGTTATTGCTCTCCTCTTTTTTCAATTCATGCTTCTTACCATCAATACTGATTTCATTTTCTGAAAACAAAAGAAAATACAATGCGATGTAAGAAATGAAAGACAATGAACACTAGAATATAACATAAATTAGACTATAAATAGTTTATACAACATATACCTTAACATCAACAATGTCAAAGAAATTTTCCTTCAGCATCAATTTCTGCAAAATAAATGTCACGTTATTCTTTCCCATTTCTCAACATGCTACATACGATAAATTGAAAATCACATAAAACCAAGAGCAAACCCTTTTCTAACCAAAACAAACAAACAAACAATGTCTCTAATAAAACTTCATTATAATATTAGCAAATGAAAAGAGAGCTAGTGGACCATTTGTGTTGTTTGACTTTGCCTATTTTTGTTATAAAGTGCTCGAGCTTCAGGAACCAACAAATGTGAGCAAGAGCTAAAAACTAACCAACCATTCACTTGTCAACATGAGAGATCACAGATAAACCACAAAATTTATCAGGCATTAAAATTGTGAGCAGACTACCTTGAAATTTTGTTCTTGAGAAATACCCTAAAATCCCCTCGTTTCTAATAAGCTTCCTGGCTATGTACCTCCATCCTTGATTTCCCTTGCTATATCTTGAATAAATAATATCCGTTCAATAACCAGTTTTGCGAAAATCCTACCAAGTAACTCAAGAGCCTTGGGCGCATCAATAGTAGCATCATCCAATGAAAATAGTATAGTAGCCAACCTAGAAACATTAAAATTATATATAGTTATAATTCATAATCGCACATGACCATAGACTGTAGTAGTCTTGAAATAAACTCAAACTTGAATAAGAACAAACACAAAATTTCAATTTTGTGGTTTATATGATAGCCATTTGATAATAGCTCACTCAACATCCATGTTTCAGGCAGTATTTGGTGTCTTTTTATGTGGAAAATTTTCCAATGGGGCTAGATGTTTTGACCTTTTCTGTTTGGATCTAAGCTTAATATGAATATGTATTGGATTTTTGTTTTAAATGAAAACATAGGTTCTTCTTTTTACTTTTCTGTTTTTCTCCCTTTACATATATATGTTGTGAATTTGCGTAATTTTAAACAAAATAAACAATCATGTTAATATGTTTTAACATATTGCAATTTTAAAAATAAATATACAATTTTAAAATTTATAGCTAGAGTTTTGGATTCAATTCAATTTGAACCAAATAAGAGTGTGGCATTAGTAACTATTTTACTAATATACTAATACTGATAACCAGAAAAGCATCTTTTTGAGTTGCCTATATCTAATGGCTGATAAAAGAATCCTTTACACAAGTATCACATAGGAATGTTAACCAGAAATCATTTTGGTATAACATAGGAAAGTTGACGACATTACAACATCTCTACCATGTTGATGATTGAATTATGTGAATGAGGATGGAAGACGATCTGAGATTTTTTTTCGCTAAGGGTTTCTGAATGGCTCGGCAATCGAGGATGATGCAATATGGAGGGGGCTCTGACACACACTGGAGCATCGCAGTCCCGCGGACGATCACATGTGTCAGCCCTGGGGTAGGGTTTTTGTTGAGACTGCCTACACCTATCGTAGCCTCCCAATTTTCACCTATCCCTTATTACCTTTCACTGTCACACTTTCTACAGCCCGTGCTCTTCTGCAACCATCGATCGACCCGCATCGGATGCCATGGAGGATGAGATGCTAGATTATTCCCCGGACCCATTGGAGGTCTTACCGATCTGGTGCACTCTGCGACACTCCCCATCTTTTTCATCCGTGAAGGCACCTCCCGCATTTGCAGTTTTGCCAGATGGATCTAGGGCTTCCACCTAGCTTCATTTTTCTCTAGAGGGATCTTCTTCCCTGGCCTACCACTCTGATTCTCTGCCATCTGCATTTTTAGAGTGCTTCCCCCCCCCCCTCCCCGCTTCCTATAGTCAATCCGATGCTAGCTGTGTTGTTATCCCCTGCATCTCACCATTTTCTGACATCCCTCCTATTGTCGCAGTCCTCCCCCCCTCCCTAGATCCTATACGTTTTTTTTCCTGCTTCTGCACCCCCTTTACATACGTCGAACTTGCCCCCGACTGAACCCTCGCGAACAATGCCGCGCCCCCCTCCATCTGGGTGTTTTGCGGGCACTCTCCCTATTGACCCACCCTCACATTCAGTCGGGATGATCGAGGAACCTACCTCAGACTTGGCAGGGGAGAAACCCTCCCTTGGATCTCAACCGCGCTCATCCAGGAAGTCGAGATGTGTTAGGAAAGGTAATAAGGGTATCGACCTCGCATTCAGAGACCAAAACAGGATGGGTGATGTACTTGACACAGCAGAGAGGGTTTTGGTCGGACACATTCGGGGCCGGAAATACAACACGGAGCGAATTTGGCTATGGACTATGGAGATCTGGGGATATTTTATTGATGCTTTACCCTTTGTCATCATTCTCCCCAAAGGATGGTTCGCACTCAGTTTCAGTCGGCTGGAACACCTGCAATGGGTACTTGCCCATTATTGGCACATAGAACAAGCCCCAGTCCTGTTGAAGAGATGGAGCCCTCTATTCGACCCTGAGTGAGAGCACTTGGGTGCTAGACCCATCTGGGTTCAATTACCTGGGCTACCTATGCACTTTTGGTCTGAGGATACCTTCGCACACATTGGCAATGCTCTTGGGTCCTATCTTGATCATGACAAATCTTATATTGCAATTGGTATCATGACCATGGCTCGGATTTTGGTACATTTGGACACCATAGAGGGCTTGGAAGAGTCCATTACATTGCAATGGAAGCAATTTACCCAAATCCAACCCCTGGATTATGAAGGTGTGCCTTACCGATGTAGAAGATGTCACGAGGTCGAGCATCTCTACAAGGACTACCCACTCCTGTAGAAGAAGGCTCCACAGTCCCTGCCAACTGAATATGTTCCTACATCAACTCCACAGGCACAGGTGCCCACTCGGAAGACTTCTCAGCGTGGTCGACCCCCTCAAGCCAGTGTTCTGAATGAAGCCCCTACTGCTCTTCCACCTCGACCCCCTTCTCCGTGCATTACCTGCTCCAGAGCAGTTGCCGCACAGCCATCTGCGAGTATTACTTCACTCCCTCACTCTGCTTCTGATTTTTCTGTTGTATCTATTGTCATTCAATCATTGGTCCTCTCTGTATCTGGGTCGACATTCCCCTCCTCTCCTCTCCCTTTGTCCATGACCCCTCCCTCTATACCTTCTCCCACTCTCCCCCTCTCCTCTGAGGCCTCATCTGACTTTGCGGGCAGCCACTCATACTTTCTCAGATCCCTCTCCAAGATATCTGCATCCCCCCCTGCGGATTAGCTATTATTCCCCCCCTCCCAAGATCGGGGTATCTTCTCATGGTCACAAATCATATATTTCTAAAGCCATTGTCCAAGCTATTCAGGAGGTAGCCGATGGACGTCAACACACTCTCGATAGGGTCCTTAGAGCATAGACAGCCCATGCATCTGTTCCCTCATGATTATTGTCTCCTTCAATTGACGTGGCCTTGCAAGTCAGGCCAAAAAACATGTACTTCATCGTCTATTTGAATCCACCCCTTGTGATATTATTTTCCTCCAAGAGACCCTTGGCCCTGAATCATCGATTGTCAATATTCTTCAAGGCATGTGCCTTGGATGGAAATTTCATGCCCTGGATGCTCGTGGCCGATCGGGCAGCATTGCACTAGGCATCAATCCTCAGTTGATAAATCTCCTTAATATCTAGGGAGGAAAGGGATACTTGGGGGCCAACATAAAATCGACTGAATTCGAATCTCCCTTTTTCATCTTCAACATATAGGGGCCGTTCTCTAATCAACTCACATTCTGGGATCATTTCCTCAACCTCCACCTCATGAATCATGATAGGCTCATACTCAGTGGCGACCTCAATTTCTCTCTCGGTCAGGCTGAATCATGGGGACATTCTGCTCAATTCGATCCCCTATCTGAACAGATTCAGACCCTCATTGAAATGCACCAGCTTGTGGATATCATGTCCCCCAAACTACAACCTACTTGGCACAATAAGAGGACAGGACAAGCCTCCCTTGCCAAACGATTGGACAAATTCTTGGTCCATGAGGAAATTCTTGCCCATATCCCCAACCATCAGCAGTGGGTTGGACAGGGGGGACTCTCTGATCACTCTCCCATTTTTATGGAACTTGCTGGATGCACACCAAAGCCAAGGGCACCCTTCAAATTAAATGCTACATGGCTTGAGGATGCATCCTATGTTAAAATTGTCACTCAGTACTGGACTAACCATATAGGACCACCGGACCTAGACCCCTCTACTCTCTTCACCTACAAGATGAAATAGGTCAAGAGGCTCACCAGGGTTTGGGCAAAGGAGAAGCGGAACTTGCTGCAATGAGTTCGTCTGACCATCGGGGATTTGAAACGGATGAATCAAAGGCGCACATCTACTTGCTGGAATCTGAGCGCACTAAGATCCTGAAGGCCCGCAAAGAGACATGGCGCCTCCGAAGTAGGGCCATCTGGCTAAAAGCTGGGGATGAGAACACTAACCAACCATTCACTTGTCAACATGAGAGATCATAGATAAACCACAAAATTGATCAGGCATTAAAATTGTGAGCAGAATACCTTGAAATTTTCTTCTTGAGAAATACCTCAAAATCCCCTCGTTTGTAATAAGCTTCCTGGCTATGTACCTCCATCCTTGATTGCCCTTTTTATATCTTGAATAAATAATATCCCTTCAACAACCAGTTTTGCAAGAATCCTACCAAGTAACGCAAGAGCCTTGGGCGCATCAATAGTAGCATCCTCCAATGAAAATAGTACAGTCTCCAACCTAGAAACATCAAAATTATATAAATTTATAATTCATAATCGCACATGACCATAGACTGTAGCGGTCTTGAAATAAACTCAAACTTGAATAAGAAAAAACACAAAATTTCAAACTACCCTTCAGTAAGTTGTCCCTGATTTATCAAGAAAGGCTCGAACTTGCATAAATATGTATGTAGATTCCCCAAAATATCAATTTCAACATCTTTCTTGACAAAAGAATCTAATATCCAAAGCGAAATCTCCTCTATGAAGCCACATAGCAGAAGATGCAGGATATCCAATAGAGGAAGCATGAGAATTCTACTTGTTTTAGCCAACATTCTTGATGCTTGTGCTGATATATATCTAGAGAATAGCAACCAGGTTCAAATGGACAGTAAACCCAAATGTTACACTTATTTTCACCTTCTTTAGCATTTTTTGCTTGGTCTAAGCAAGCCTGACAACAATCTACATCACTTTCTTTATGGCGCATCAGACCCCATTTAACTGCAGCTCTGTCATAGTCTGTATGTGGTTCTGCATGGCATTCAGAAGGAAGTGGCCTACCAGGTATGATTCCATCTTCTGCAGAAATAATATCAAACTATGCATCAGGCTTTAATTGCACCATTTTAAGGTAGGATTCTCCAAACCCTTGCTGCCCTTGGACAAATTGAACAAAGAAATAATATAACTCATTCAAAAATAGCACACCTGGGAAAAGGTGGAAAATAAAATAGATGTTAAAACAAAATACTTTTAATTTTAACAGTTCTTCACTACAAAATGCTAAATTCCATTCTCCCGCATGTAAGTAATCAAATTGTTAAATTTAGCAACATAACAATAACCTTAAATATGCTGAAAAAAGGAACCTAGAGAAATTGTCAGGAAACCATAATCCTCAATTCATAAACTTAAAAATAGATAAGACTGCTATATGAATACTTTGTAAAACACGCTCTCAAGACATAATGCAGTGAAGAGGACAAAATAATTTGGTGATGCTAACCTAGTAGTCAAAATCCCAAGAAATCAAAAGCGAAAACACCAAACTAAGATTGCCCATATATTAATTATTGATCTCAATTCCATCCTCCAGAATCTTTCCACTATCCTCGCTTGAAGCTTCGGGAGGTAATGAGAATCCAGCTTCCTCCAACACAGGGCCCTAGTGAGTCTCCAATACTTTTGCCACCATCTCTGTTCATGGGAACCCCAATACATAATGTATAAACACACGCCCAACTTTGGGAGCTGTGGACCAAAAGGAGCAGGGAGGAAAAGAACCTGCTGTCACAAAAAAATATTATGCCATCACAACTAACGAACAAGCCATCAGTTGAAGTCACACATAAGTTGAATAGAAAAAATGCATACCAGTATCTTTGGCCTCTATGGAGGAATTCACACTGGCTTTCATTGCTTCACGTTTCTTAGCTTCTTCAAGCTTTTTCGTCTGCCATTCTTCAAGGGCTATCACTTAAAAAAATGTAAGCATTAACAACATATTGATGTAACTGCCAAATTCTAAAACAGTCAATAGTTTGCATTGTTACTGAACTAGGTAACACTTTAATTTTACATTATTACTCAACTAGTGGGTTAACAATTTCTAACTTTTGAGGAATCCAGAGCTAAAAAGTCGCTAAGATTTATATAATGAGCAAATGTATGAGCTCCCACATGTCAATTGTTAGAAGCTATGTGAATGGTGGAATATATGCTAGAGCACTCATAGCATATGGCAGAGGGTGTTCATGATGTTATATTCCCAAGGGTGAATGATATTGATCCTTTAATTTGATTATGTGAGGTCTCTAAGCACTTCAATGGTTTACAATTCCCTAGTACCTCTGCAGGAATTTCCCCTGATATTTGATTGCCCTGGAATTCAAGGCAAAGCTCTGAAGTCTCTGTTATGAAGCAAAAAGGGAGCTATAAATATTCCCTAAAAATTGGTTGTCATTTAATAATAATCCATAAGATGGTTGTTCTTTCATTATCCCTTCATCTATTAGTGGTGGAGAAAGCAAACCAGTGAAGTTGTTACTGTTTGAAATCATGAAGCACCGTTAGACCCTTAGATAGAATGGAAGTGACTGGATTGCTTCCCCAAAGACCACACATAAAGAGATTAGATAGAATGGAAGTATCTAGATTGCTTCCCCAAGACCACACATAAAGAGAGATGAATAAAGAGCAGAAAAGGTGACCTGAGCTTGCGAACTATCGAAAAACTCATCTATTGAAAGCAGTGGTGGTTTGGTGAAGCTATTATTCGAGCAAGTTTGAAATGTTGCTAGATAATTTGTTTCCACTAACATTAAAGAAAAGCATAAAAGAAACTGGAAATTCAGGAATCATCCCTCTAAGTTGATTGCCTCTCAAGCGATAAAATACAAGTTCCTGCATCTACCCAAAACTATAAGAATTCAACTAGTCAAAAGATTTTGACCCAAATTAAGATCTTCAAGCTACTACATTCACCCCAACCCTCAGGGAAGGTTCCATTTTGAGTTGTCTGTAGAGCCCAAATAATCTTAACCTGAGGAAGTCATGTGATAAGATTGGCAGGAATATCTCCTTGAAAATAGTTGAGCTCTAATTTTTCACTGTTTGATAAATCACTAGTAGGCTCAAAATCAATATATTTTTTTCCAGGGGTGTATTCTAGCGGATTTGTAAACACAAGTACATAAGGCTCATGGAAATTTCCCAGCTCCTTGTGAATCTCATGAGTGAGGGAGTTCCTTAAAACATCTAGCATTTCAATCAAGGATTGTTTTCCAATCTCTATTGGGATAACTCCATCTAAAATATTTGGAAACAGGGAAATGAAACTAAGTCTAGAACAATTCCCCAACTGTGCAGGAATTTCACCAATCAATGAGTTACTCGATAGATGGAAATACTTCAGGGATTAGAATGTTCTCAATAGATCTACTTCTATCGCTCCAAAGAGTTGATTGAAAGATGAAGATAAAAAATTTAGCTCCATAAAATCCCCAAGACTTGGGGGAATTGACCCATTTTGCATGTTTCTTGCTAGATTTAATATTTGCAATTTGTGACATCTGCCAAGCTTCATAGGAATGCTTCCACTAAGGAAATTATACCCAAGGCTAAGTGCACATAAGGTAATTAATTCCTTTAATTCCAACAAAATTTATCCAGTAAAAGAATTGTCCTGAAGTTGAAGTACTTCTAGAGCCCTTAGTTTTGTGATCTCTCTTGGAATCTCTCCAAATATTTCATTATAAGGCAACAATAAAATGTGAAACTATATCGAATTTCCAAAAAACGGAGACAATTTCCCTGTAAGCCTAAAATCCACCTTATTTCCTCCTTGGTACCCAACCAAATAATCTAGAATACTCCATTTTTTACCAAAAAGTTATGAAGCAAAAGACAAGGAAATTGGAGGGATCGATTCCGGAAAAATCCCAGATCCTGAAGAACTTGTTGAAAGTTCTATTCTAGATGTGGAAAAGTGCAAAAACCTAGAGCATGACTCAACATGGTTGTTATTCCCATACCCCATTATTCCCATCCAAGCTATTGCTAATGTTGAGGCCCACAACTCTTCCTAAGCCATCACTTGTAAGCCTACTCCATGAGAAAAGGTAGTTGCCATTTTCATTCCAATCAAAGAGAATGCCAATAGGATCTTGGCTTATGGATTTCTTCAACTCGAGTAGAGCCATAGTATCCAAGGATAGAGACAATGCAATGATCACAAAAGCCAAT
Source organism: Pinus albicaulis (assembly GCA_034641835.2). Classification (NCBI taxonomy): domain Eukaryota; kingdom Viridiplantae; phylum Streptophyta; class Pinopsida; order Pinales; family Pinaceae; genus Pinus; species Pinus albicaulis. The sequence continues at coordinate 688,786,060 of CM076583.1, forward strand.
AAAAAATGCAGTAGGCAAGAAAAACCAAAACCCTTGCAAACTAGTATTCTCCCTTACTGCATCTCTACCTCGTGCATTGTTAATGTTTGTCAAAAAAAAAATGCAAGGGGCTTTATGCTTCCTACCCAAGCCAATACATGGTCGCCCAAGACTTAAGGGTAACAAAATCTCAGAGCATGTAAACAACAATGTGCAACAAAAGGAGGAACAAGATTGAAATCAAAAGCGAAAAAACCAAACTAAGATTACCCATATATTCATTACTGATCTCAGGTCCATCCTCTAGCATCTTTCCACTATCCTCGCTTGAAGCTTTGGGAGGTAATGAGAATCCAGCTTCTTCCAACATAGGGCCCCATTGAGTCTCCAATAATTTTTCCACCATATCTGTTACACTTCTTTTCACCTTCTTCAGCATTTTTTGCTTGGTCTAAGAAAGCCTGACAACAATCTGCAGCACTTTCTTTATGGTGCATCAAAACCCATTTAACTGTAGCTCCGTCATATTCTGTATGTGGTTCTGCATGGAATTCAGAAGGAAGTGGCCTGCCAGGTATGATTCCATCTTCTGCAGAAATAATATCAAACTATGCATCAAGCTTTAATTGCACCATTTTAAGCAAGGATTCTCCAAACCCTTGCTACCCTTGGACAAATTGAAGTAACAAAGAAACAAAATAACTCATTCAAAAATAACACACCTGGGGAAAGGTGGAAAATAAAACAGATGTTAAAACAAAATACTTTGAATTTTAATAGTTCTTCACTGCAAAATGCTAAATTCCATTCTCCAGCACGTAAGTAATCAAATTGTTAAATTTAGCAACATAAAAATAACCTTAAATATGCTAAAAAGGGAACCTAGAGAAATTGTCAGGAAACAATAATCCTCAAGTCATAAACTTAAAAATAGATAATACTGCTATATGAATATTTTGTAAAACATGCTCTATTCAAGACATAATGCAGTGAAGTGGACAAAATAATTTGGTGATGCTAACCTAGTAGTCAAAATCCCCAGAAATCAAAAGCGAAAACACCAAACTAAGATTGCTCATATATTCATTACCGATCTTAGGTCTATCCTCTAACATCTTTCCACTATCCTCGCTTGAAGCTTCGGGAGGAAAAGAACACAGGGCCCCAGTGAGTCTCCAACACAGGGCCCCAGTGAGTCTCCAATACTTTTTCCACCATCTCTGTTCATGGGAACCCCAATACATAATGTATAAACACACGCCCAAATTTGGGAGCTATGGACCAAAAGGAGCAGGGAGGAAAAGAACCTGATGTCACAAAAAATAGTATTCCACCACAACTAATGGAAAAGCCATCAGTTTGTTGAGATTCAACAAGATGATGAGCTTCGTGAAAAGAGTCGCCTTCACTAAGTGGGCCCGCATGCTATTTTTGGCACAAGTCTATTTTTAGACTATGTCTATTTTTAGACATGTCGATCATATTTCAGAAATTGCAGGATGCTATTTGTGGATGGTTGATCAAGTTGGAAAAATAGATGAAATTATATTTTTAGAATATTGGGCAAAGTCTATTTATAGATTGTAAATCTAAAAATAGATGCATGTCGATTATTATTAGCTCTTAATAATAATCAGACTCTAAACAACAACTTATTCTCTTGGAGCACTTCAATTCAGTGCACAGATGTGGCACATCAGCTAACAGAAGGAATTACACTATTCCTAAGGGTTTACTGGAGCTAATGCATGGAGGACTCAGTTGGAACTCAAGTGGCAGAGTTATGACACAGTTGGAAGAAGTAGTTATGGAGTTGTATTCAGTTTAACTCAATTAGACTCAGTTGAGCTAGTTGTATCTAGTCTAACTGATTGATACACTAGTGAGAGTGGAGTGAATTAATTAGTTAATTAATTCATAAATAATAACTCATTAATCAACTGAAGAATACATCAGTTAACTACAGTGCATGGAAATTTCAGTGGAGACCAGTGAAGAGATAGGTGAAAGGGAAAGATAGACTATCTGTTGTGACTATAGTGATGCATAGATTGCATCAAACACACAGTGGAGATGCCAATGAGGATTGCTCAGTAAATCCAAGAGTAATTCGAATTCATTCAGAGCTATTCTTCAACAGAGATTGCGCAGTGGAGGTAGGCTAGCAGGTGGCAAAGATCGGTGCATGGATTTGAAAGATTAGGCCTGATTAGTGTATGACGATTGTACTATACTGAGGGCTTGTGATAAGCTTTGTATGTTTGTATGAGATTGTCATATGATCTCCATGTTACATAATATATAGTTGGGGTTTTCAGCTTCAGGCTTTCCCGGTTAAAAATTATGTTATGTGTGATTGAATAGTTTTGTTTATGCTTCACATGTGTGTGCAATTAATTTTTCCGCAAAAGACTAACAAGTGGAATAGATTCAGTATCTTGCATAAAGTTAAATAGTGTGAGATCAGGTGGATCTTGGACATATGCATGCTTAGTGCATATAATTTCTACACAGTTGAAGTCACACATAAGCTGAATAGAAAAATGCATACCGGTATTTTTGGCTTGTGTGGAGGAATTCACATGGGCTTTCATTGCTTCACGTTTCTTAGCTTCTTCAAGATTTTTCATCCGCCATTCTTCAAGGGCTATCACTTAAAAAAATGTAAGCATTAACAACATATTGATGTAACTACCAAATTCTAAAATAGTCAATATTTAACAGTCAATAGTTTGCATTGTTACTGAACTGAGTAACACTTTAATTTTACATTATTACTCAACTAGTGGGTTAACAATTTATAACTTTTGAGGAATCCAGAGCTAAAATTTTCCTGAGTTTTACCTTGTTAGAAAACTTGAAGGCATGCCTGAAATGGGTCAGAGTATCAATCAATGTTCTCTTCTCCACCATAAGACTCAGCAGCTCATGAATTACTACACAGGCATCCTTCTCATCCCATCGAATTCTGAGATAGAGCAAGCTTGTCGAATTTAAATTACTTGTAATCTCATGCAATCAAATAGAGCTTGACTGATATTATAGAATATAAGTTAGTTGAAACTTGAAACTTGTTTTTATAAGTGGAGTAAAGCGTGCCATTTTTCATAGATTCTTGGGAGTTTGAGTAGAAATAAATCGTTAATATAGGTGACACGATGATTCATTTTAATGTCTATGGAGTAGAAGATCAATGTCTAGGAAAGGATGAATGTGAGAAGAAATTCCAGGATTGTCTGGTCAGCATAATATTACAGGCCTTCAAGCGATGTAAAAAATATGTCCTTTGTGCATGAAGATTTGTCAAGTGGGTGCAGAGGATCCTTGAAAACTTATCCATTCCATCAAAGTTGGCCCTGCATTATCTTTTGTGTCTCTCTTTTCTACTTCGTCAGGCCAATGTTTCAGTATCACACCTTTGGTGGGAATTCCATATGGGCCATCTTGGCTATGGTGTTGGTCTTTGAATTCACTGTATGTGATTATCTATTAAAATATTTACTCTCGGATTTATCTGAATTTGAAATATTTTAGATTTTATAATATTTAGAAGTCTGTAATCAATTAAGTTTAGTATTAAAATCTCCAAAATCCTCATTACTTTGCTATGTTAAAACCTTCCTAATATTGTTAATACGGTGCTTTTCGAAGATTTTAATTTTCTCACAGATTTTGCCCAGCAATTGTTGGAATATTCCTTACTTGTGATATAAAAAACAAGGAATTTATATTAAAATCTCCAAATTCCTCATTACTTCTTGAAATTTTATGCCATATCTTCCTTAGCTTATACACCTTCTTATTATATGGTTTCTTTACAGCCTCGCTCCTTACTATCTTCATACAATCTCAACATTAGGTTCAGTGCTTCCTTAATCCAACCATTACAACGTGCATGCCCTTCTTGCTTTTAGGGAAGACCTGGGATGGGAAAGCTGCGTTTATGGAATGGAAATTTGACAGTACCAGTTTTTTATTTGAATCGTTGGAACTGCCTTTGGAAACGATTCCTAGAACTTCTTATATCGAATGGGGAGGGGATTGGCACTTTTAACTTTTCACTATTTACCCATGCCTACTTGCATTACTTTCTCTTACACAGCTACCCATGTTATGGTTGGTCTTTTATCAGTGGAACTTACTACCCAATTATATGCATTCAATACAACCAGACGATCTTTACAAGGCTTGCTTGGGTTTATGTAACATCGCCATTCACCTTTATCCTACTGCCATTTCAAAACCCACCTTACCAACCTTTCACTACCTACCTCACTTACCACACTTACTCTGTCTGATGCCCCAACCTAGTGCTTCAGGCAGGAATACAGTACCAAGTACTATCTTATCCTTTTCGGGACGGGATTAACTTAAACCCCAGAGACCTTTGATTCATTTCAACTCCATAGGAACTTTAGATGCATACTCTACAATTTTAGTACCACTCAATTACCATCTTTACTATTTACCTTCCATAGGCTCACTTACCTTAACAACCACTTGCTTAATTAATGGTGGGTACAACACTTAGAACTGAACGAGATTTAACTTCTTGAACTTTCGAGGCCTGTGAAGTATAAGATCACTATCCAGATTATTAGCTTCTTCCAAGGCCTTTTCTGCAAAAGAGACTGCAAGAGTAGGATCCCATGAAGTTAACTCCAATGCAAGCCCATAATTTGTATCAACAACCTCAAAAAATTCAAGATACTTGTTGCATAAATTAGTTCTGAAATCCACGAGGAGACCCATATCAGTAGATAAGTGGGCAATATTCTCCAGCAATACCCTCTTACTCATAGACATCATTAAAAGCTTCCTGATATTCTCAACAAAGAGGCCCTCCATTTGAGATTTAATCTGCACTTCTTCCCAGTGCAACTGCTGTGCCTGGGGGGTCAATGTGAAATAGAATCAGTATCTCAGACTTGTTCATTGTATATTTCAATAATTTGAACAACAACCTCATATATAAAGGTATCCTTTCTTTGTTTTGATATCTGGAATAAGTCATTAGTTCACACCCCAACTCTCCTCTGTAGACTCCTTGAATTAACAATGATCAAAGCCTGCTTTGGCTATTAGAATAACCATAATAGAGAAGTTAGGGAAGTAAAGGCATTTATATTACCCACCTCTTTCTAATAGTACTAGTAAAGTAATAAACTTAATCCAAATATTAAGTTTACTTAAGTTTGAAACTTAGTCCAAATATTAAGAAAAAAAAATGTTTTGTTCTGTATCTGAGTTATCAAAAAAGAGTGGTTGGATTTGAGAAGTTATATATGAATAACAACAAGAAGACCATCTAGATCTATGACTTTTCCAAATACTTCTTCGGCCACTGAGTGAAACTATTTTCCTTCTCCTTCAAACGAACACATCCATCTATTTTATCTTCATACGGAAGGGGGATGTTACTTGTGACATTAATGACATTTACATTTGCGTCTTCTGGACCAAGTGGCACTCCATGTATGATAGAAATTGACTGAATTCGTCCAATGCCAGCAATAGCACTGTCATATTGATCTAATATATTCACTTTGTCACCTACCTGGAGTAGGTCATGCCCTACCAGAGTTAATAAGCACTGTCAAAAACAAAAAAGTATACATGGATATTAGGAAAATAACAATTACAATTAAATTGCAAAACATACATAGATATTTAATTAACTTAATAATATGCACTCACTGAGTTAATATCTGAAATACTAGCAGGATTTGGCACCGATTGGGAATGTTCAGGTGCATCAATTTCATCATATTTTAGAACTCTCGAGGTAACCATTTTTCCTTTAACATCCTATATGTGATTTCACTATGCACAAATCAAATATTACATTAAAACACAATAAGTTATAACATAGCAGAAAACAGTAAATATAATATTAAAACATTAAAATCTTAATAACACTAAAATACAAGCATATAGGTCTTGTAGATATCTACAAAAACATACGTTTGCATGTTCATGGCCCTTTTTTGAGTCATTTAGCATTCTTACACAACCCAAATTTACATTTTCTTCCCGTGATTGACAAGAATTGCCAATTATAGAAGGCTTCATGAGTGAAGGGAAATGGAACCAAAACATTAAAATATTGCAAATTCAAGTGAAGCATTGGTTGCAAGGGAATTATAATTTTCTTACCTCATCTAAATCAATGTTAAATTCTTTCTTTTTCCATGCAGCAACAAGAGGTTCAATGGAGGCTATGGTTGACATTGTCTTTTCCAAACCAATTATACATTACATTGCATGATTATAATCCTACTATGATTTTCAACAGTAGATAAAGCTATTATTTATCTACTCTCGACATCAACAGATGGAAAAGAACTTTCTATTGGATTTTCTGACATATAATTATGTTTGGAATTTTCCAAGTCTACCATATAATGAGCCATTTCACTCACCATTGGTTCTCTTTTAGCTTATTGAACCTAAAAATAATTTTCAACGCACGACTAGTTGGATATTAAGAAAAATAAGAACACATAACACAATGTACAATATTCAACAAAAAAATTGTATACTTACAAATATTTTTTGTTTGGCTCGCAACCCACCCCGACCCAAAAAATATAGAGCCTTCACCTGCTCTCCTGCTTTCTTCACTCTTATACTCTTTGAAAAATACTCTTCAGCACACATACTTTCCTTCAAATCTTCCCATTGTTTAGGAGTCAAGCTACTCTCCCTATATTTTCTATCCAAGGTTAATTTTCTTCATTTATGCCTGAAGTTATTCATCAAAATTCTCATTCTGTGCTTATAATATTTACTAGAAATCCTTCCACCAATAGTCTCAAAAACATTTTCCATTTGTTGGATCACTTGATCAACATTTCTTGGATCTTGATCTGCAAAGTTGGATTTGGTAACATCCAAATGAGACCTTATTCTTATGCCCAACTCTGTAGCCCACCTCGACACATTTGATCCAGTAGGCTCACCATATTTGATCTCAATCAAGTAAGCCTTCTTCCCTTCTGATTTTCGTTCTTTGGCTTCCCTTTCTGTGGACCTATAAAGGCTTTCACCAATTCTTTGTCTTTTGACTAAGGCTGATACATCTTCAAAACCAAGACTAGGTGATGGAAAATCACTCATACTTGTGGCTAAAGAAGGTGTGGTAGTTCCTTGCACCTTACTTGGAGAAGATGTAATTGGTGTGCTTTCTGTGGCAAAACACTAAATTGGTTGCTCCTTGTCCACAATAGGTGTGGCACTAGGTTGCACACAAATCTCCTCAGATGTGCCTTCAAATATTTTCTTTAACTGTAAATAAATTTCTTGCAACTCTGCTTCTTCAGAATGTGCCATTTTTTCACGAACACCTTGGACATGATCATCTGATATATCAGGAAGTTGACCATTAGTATTGTCAGCTTCATCTCCATGCATTGAATTACCACGGCGTTTTCTTCTACGCGTTGGCAGGGATATGTCTATGCTTTCTTTTTGTTTCTTCTCATTGTCTATGGGATCCAAGTTTTCCCTATAAAAAAAAAAAAAACCTTATCAAATAATGGCCTACATCATCAAATATATTATATACAACTTTCATTAAATATGCATAGAAATAAAAAGTGATGAAGAGTAACTACTTACTTATTCACCAAACCAAGAGATGAGAAATATTCTTCATTTTTGGTGATGATTTCTTTATGAACACGCTCGTATTCTATCATATTATCATCACTGCTAAAATCATTTTTACATTTCAACCCATTCTTCATAGTATTTATGTCCTACATTTCACATTTAAAGAAAAAATATTAGTGCATGGACAAATAAAAATTATAAAATATATCTATTATACGATCATGCATTATGATCAATGAGAATGAATTAACCTTAAATTTATAGAAAGAACACTTTAATCAATATCAACACCTTATCTAGAATTATAGATTCTATTTTTATAATTGCAAAAAAAAAAATTAATATTTGCATAAATTTATCACATAATAAAAGCATAGCATATTGCAATTGGGAATGCAAATTGGTTGTCTCAGCCATTGTAACATTATTGAATCTATTATATGTGTACTAGTGTCAATACCATACATCTTTGGTGAAGAGCTCTTGAACCATATTAAGACTTTGAGCCCTTAGTAAACAGACTCCAGAGACTTACATTTAGCTTCGAGGTTTGCAAGCTGAAAATCAAATATCCCGCAATAAAAAGATACGCATCCCCCAATTTAACAACTAAAATAACATTAGAAGAATCTAGATTTTCCCGAGGAAAAAAAAACAACTATAGAAGTTACAAAATAAATATTAAATTTAGCATAACTTCATGTAGTAAATTTCATTTATGGATCTAGTAACCCTCTTTAAGATAGATTGAATCACTTCATGCTACAATAGAGTTACTGGAATGAGACAAAATTCACACAAAGTGAAAAATGAATGATAAATTTCACACAAAGTTTAATACAACATTATATTGTCCTGGCCATGAATTATGTTTTCTATCTTGATCTCTTCATTGGAAATCAATGCTTCATCTTCAAATACTCTATCTCCATCTTCAGATTCTTCCTCCAATGTTTCTTGTAAACTATTACATTTCCCATCAACCATTATATCAACATATTCCATGAATTTCCCTTTTGAGCGGGGCTCTATTTGAACGACATACGACCATATTGAGCTTGTCACATCACCAATTAAAAATGTCTGGTTAATTTGAATAGGGGAAACATATGGCTCATTGGTCTTCAGTAAAATTTGGCATGTATTTGCACGTACCGATCCATACTCATCATGTTGTATTGCAGATGGCTTGATCCATTTACATTTTAATAATATAGGACTACTTTCACCATAATCAACTTGAATAATTTATTGTATGAATCCAACATACAAGTTCTTTTCAGTGTTGTGATGAAATTCAACACTAACAATACAATCACAATTTTCCTTTCTTGTGTCCCTTTCTTCCACTCTTAAATGAGTACCATAGGCCCACATCCCACTGAAAGAAGAAGCCCATATACTTGGAGGTTGTGAAAGCTTAATTGCCTCCTTCGTCATATCTTGAACTTCTTGTCGTGCATCCTTAATTGTATCAACAATCCAATCATCAAATTTTGGAAAAGAACGATCTCCAAGGTTCAAATCTTGAAGTGTACGCTTTCGAGACGGATGCATCCATTTTTGAATCTCTTCTTTGTATTTTCTGCATAGAATATGAAAAGTAAGAGTGATAATAATTTAGCTATTAAATGAAAGTAAATAAATAAATTATGATGTAAATAATATTTTACGTACGCCACTTATCGAATGATGATGTGTTTTGAAGAACATATGCATGTATGGCAATTCTTTCCTCATTTGATAGCTTGAAGCGACGTCCATTTCCTTCTAATACTTCACCTGCAATTCTTTGGTCGTCATCATCATCCCATACACACCGATTGACATTGATAAAATCCTTCATATATTTTGTGCAAAACCATATGGCATCTTGCATTAAATATCCTTCACAAATGCTAGCTTTTGGTTTTGCCTTATTACGAACAAAATTTTTCAAAACTTTCATGTATCGCTCTATAGGATACATCCATCTTGCTTTTATTGGGCCACAATGCTCTAGTTCATGTGCTATATGTATAAGAAGATGCATAGAAATATTGAATACTGCTTGTGGAAATTCTTGTTCCAATAAGCAGAGGACTTCAACAACCTCTCCCCTCAAATTATCAAAGTTTGAAGGATCTAGCACATGCAAACTCATTCTTTTTAAGATTAGGCCCAACCTTATAATTGCCAATATTGGTCCTTTTTCCAAACTTGATATGACTGCAATATGTAAAATATCCTCAATTATGACATGATAGTCATGGGTCCTAAGGCTTCTTAAGCTATTATTTTCGGTTTAGCTTCTAATATTACCACTTACATATCCAGTAGGAAATAGAGTCTGAGACATCAACTTTAAGAATTGTGCACGTTGATCCTTTGTCCACACATAAGGAGCAATAGGTTTTCTGTATTTTCCATTACCATATTTTTCAACCCAAATATTTCGATGAATCTTTAGTTATTTAAGGTCTAGGCGTGATGACACTGTATCATATGCACCAAAAAGAGTTTCTATAATAGAAAAAGCTATGTTTTTCTCAGTATGCATAAATTCAACAGTATGCCTAATGGTTATATGCTTAAATTATGGAAATTTATAGAATATGCACACTCTTTTTACACCACTATTGTAAAGTGGATCATTTTTACTACCACAAATGCCATCATTTTCAATAAATTTCATTTTTTTTTCTCCATTCTCAATAATGTAATCACTTGTTATTGCCAGTGGTGCTTCACGATTCTCTTCCTTACCATTGAAAAGTGACTTTTTTCAACGATATGGATGCTCCGTTTTGAGCTAAGCACGATGTCCACAATAAATACACTTGTGCAAATTACTTAAGTGCCTCACAAAACCCTTAAAGATGCAAGCTGGACATCCATGGTATCCATGAACATTGAGACCAGTCAAAGTGCCATATGCAGGAAGATCGTGGATTGTAAACAATAAAGAAGCTCTTAAAGTGAATTGAATTGAATTACCATCCCTTAAAATTTGAATTGCTTCAATTCCTTTCCACAATTCCAATAGCTCATCAAATAATGGTTCTAAATAAACATCAATTGTATCTAAAGTCACACTTTTTTCCCTGGTATGATCAATGACAACATCAAGAAAAATGGCTTGGTTTCTAACCATGGAGGCAAGTTATAGTTTATTAAAAACATTGGCCAAGTTGACCATTTAGTGCTTTGATCTGAGAAAGGGTTCACCCCATCTAGAGCTAAAACTAGTCTTATATTGCGAGGATCTTGGGAAAAATCAGGGTATTTATTGTCAAATTCCTTCCAAATCTTAGAATTAGCCACAAATCGTTGTTTTCCATCGGTGCTCTTATTTTGGGCATGCCATTGCATTAGCTCGGCAATGTCTCGACATTTGTACATTCAAAGCAACCGTGGGATTAGTGGAAAGTGGCGAAGAACCCTTCTCGAAGCTAAATTTGATTTCAACCCTGGTCTATACCTCCCTTCTTTACATTTTGGATATTCAGTCTCACTTGCAATATTTTTACGAAATAATACACAACCATTCACACATGTGTGGATGTTTTCATACCCTAAGCCTAGTTTAGTGATTTGCAATTTACATGCTCTTCGTTTTGTTGGCAGTATGGAGTTGGGTAGTAACCATCGTTGTAAAAATGCCAATAACCATCAACACTCTCATTTTTCCAACCATGCACCACTTGCAAGTTAAGAATTAAAAGGATTGTTGTTAAATGACTTAAATTTCAAGTACCATACACAGGTTTTAAAGCATCCTCCATCAACTTCTGCCATTCATCCTTGAAACCCTCATTCAACATTCTATCAACTTCAATCCCATCATCAAAGGTTCCTACCTTTTCATTTGTGTTTGTTGCCTCTTCATCTATGTCTAGTGCCTCTACATCTCTCATGCTATGCAATTATATCCTATCTGGATAACAATTTTGAGGGAAAGGGCTTATACCGCTATGCCCATATTTTAGCATATGTTGAAAAATAACACTTATTTTTCTCATCTTCCCACCACGAAAATCATTACATGGAAATGCATATTTAAGAAAGCTCTTATCATCAGCTATTCTCTCATCATGTGCATGGTATTCATCCATTGTCAAAATTGGACGTTGACTCATCTTCAATTTTCTGCATTCAAAGATGAAACTAATATGTTAACTCTTTACTTTCAACTCTTTTCAGAACTTTATTTGTAAAAGAGAAATTTCAGCTCCTATTTGAGCACAAATGTCAATTGTGCAAACTTTTTAGAAACAACTATAGGAAGAGAAGACTACACATTTTTTACCAGTGTGAACACACCTATACACAACTATCGCATAGTTAAACAACAAAAGAAAGTAATATTTGAGAGAAATATTTTGGATCAACACTTGTTTGAGGAGATATTTTTGTTGTATTTACACCTTTTGAATGCAGATCTATCAGAATGACAGAAAAAAAATTTGGTTTTGAACACAGATCTATCAGCATGACATAATTTTTTTTTGGTAAATATATTAGCATTCTTAAGGGCACAGCCCTTGCAGTCATTTTTAAACATTCATTACATCAGCAGTGAGGAGAAGAACACACCAATGGGAGTTGCCTTTGCATCAAATAGGATGCATCACTCAGCTAAAGGGGAGGCACTTGGCAATGATGAAGTCACAGTTACCAGTAGTGAACTCTCTCTTTTAAAGCCTATTTCTGACATGTTCCCAGTTCTTATTCCTAGAAAATGAGGGCACTCCGATTGAGGGAGTCACTTACCTATTCATGGCAGCATGATGAGTTACAAATTATCACCTTTTTGGAACTTGAAGGGAATACATTCTATTTTTGGCCACTTGCATGGAGGGCACATTAATGAAGGATTTAGACCACATTCTCTCCTTATTACTAGCATGCAAGAGGGTACATTATTTGGAGATTTACATTACTTTTCTAAGCTTGAAGAAGTTCATCCTAGTAGAAAATATGCCTTTGGAGTCATATTTGTTATTCCTATCTTCATCTATAATTATGTGACTGATCTTTGATACTCATTCAAGACCTTCACAAGTTGTGATAATATTACCTAGGATAAAATGTCTCTTAATAAACTCCAATTGATCAAGAAAAATGGTTCAGGCTGCCATATTCTTGATTATAAGACACATTACAAAGTGTGATAGGCTGACAATTTCTCACTATGTTTATCTTGAAACTTGTGTATTTTATCTTGTTGTTGAAGTGATACACCTTGTATGTGTCTCAAACAATTGATTTGTCACAATATACTCAAAATTATCCCACGTTTCCTTCAAAAGATGTGTGAATATTCAGCGGGGAAATTTTCCTCCTATTACCATTATGGCAGAGTCATATATGAACAAACAATCATATTATGTAAATGCAAAGACAATCCCAAACCTTCCTCTCAAAGAAGCAACACAGTTTTGTGGAGGATACAAGGTAGATGATATTGGAAAGCATCCAATATTTTCAAATCCATGTTTTTCTAAAAATAATTTGATGACTAAGAAGCCACAAAAATAATGTCGATGCTAGTTGGCCCACAACAGCTTGGACTAGAGTTGTAACATATAGATATGAGTCATAGGCACATTTAGCAAATTCAGGCATAGTTCAAGACAGTGTAAGACTAGACAGAGCTTTGTTGTTATAGAGAACACTCATGTATCTCAACTAGACATTTTGAAGTGGATTGATGAACAACGTGTAACAAAGATGGATTTGATGTTTCGCTTGTTTTAGCCATGGCCTTCAATATTTTTAACACATGACAAAGAATCTCTATCTATATTTTCAGGAATATTCTCATGTTCTGACTGCTCTTCTACCACTAACTTTACCTCCAACATCATTGCACAAGAAATTAATGTCCAATGTGCTAGCAGTTTCTATTCTTACAAAGATGAATGGTCATAGTTGAACTATTTTTGATTTGAATGAAATTAAAACATAAACATAAGATAATATAATCATTCTATATCATTTGGACAATTGAACTTGTCATAAGTAAAATTTTCTTCCAAGATCTCATGAGTATGCTAGAATATACCTCAATCATTGCCAAATTCTTTGCAAATCCCATATTGGCAAAAATGTTCGATGTGACTAAGGATAGGTATAACTTACAATTTATGGTTCTCTTCTAGTGTTAAATGTGATTATTAGATGACAAAACTTATTCTAGTAGATACAGGGGCTTTTGGCCTGTCATATAACTTCAATGGAGTTATGATTATAGCACAAGACTTGATACAGATCACTAAACACTAGCCATCATGATGCGTAAGCTATTAGGAGAGAATGAGAGCTCTATTCTGCTTTTACCAGTGTTTTATTAACACATTAGAGGAAGATATATTTTTGAGGAGGAACTAAAGGCACACTATGATATATAGAATTAATTTCTCAAGCAATATCTCAAGAACTTGTGAAGTAACATCTTGTATTCAGATAATTAGAAAAAATAATTAATAACAGACTAGAGGCAGGAAACTTAGAGTTAATACAATCAATGCCCATATTTAAGCTTTAGTTTCCACAAAACTCCTAACCGTAAAGGACCAATGAGGATATCACTGTAAATAAATTAAGAGTAGATCCCTGTTATGATAAGATGGGTTTGGCTAGGGAAAAACAATGAGAACATGACAACTAAAAAATCATACAACAGGAAAGGACAACCTTAAATTAACTGACCTGTTTCATGCAATATATTTAATACGCTACCAGCACTTCGGGGAATAAGTATTAGTATCAACTTCCAAGGTAAAATAAAAATAGTTGCATCATTATAAAGGTCTCTTGTGGGAGTTTCACACTTTCTTGCAGTTGTCTACAGTAGTAACATATCTGATCTATTAATATTCAATATTATAGAGTTTTCTAATATATATTGACTATAGTAACTGCAGATACTCAACTGAGACCAATGCATATCATGACATGACATCCTCTTTATGCATTTGAGAAGAGTTGTTTACTTTGCCAATGGCAGCCTAAGTGTTGGTTTATAGGCCAGAATTTCAGGAACTCTCTACTGCACCTACAATTTTCTATGAGAGCATGCTCAACCACTAATGAAGTAAAACTAAGTGAAACTTCAGTTATTCTGTAGGTCATTATTTCAAAGTTTAGTATTGAAGCTTGCGACAACTGGAAAAAGGTGGCAAGTTTAGGATCAGAAAACATAGGAAACAAAAATTATTAAATCACAAACAAAAAAAATGTTAAAATCCCATATGTTTGATGTAAATTAGAAAACCCAGAGAAACAACTAAGAATGAAGGTTTCATTGACTACTAGTGGACAGTGGTAGCCACCAATCATCAAAATCCAAAATTCCACTGGGTCATTGCACTTGAAAAAACTATTAAACAAGAAGGTTTGCTACAACGGAAACGTGGCCACTCAAGCTTGGAAAGATGACTAGTTAAGACAAACTGAACAGCTACCCAACTTCCCATAATATGATGAGGAAAAGTAATGTAAACAAAAAATACAACAGATCAGCCACAATGTATTTGAAACCATGGTTTTGTTAGTGTCAGTCTTTGCAGCCTTCCTCCAGTGATCAAACATGCTCTTACAAAGTGATTTTAAGGTCTCAAGGTCAAATTTTGTCATTTCAGTGAGTCTTCAAGTAAAATTTGGTCACTAGGTATTAGGTCTAGGGTTTGTTTTCACTCCTTTCAAAGTTGTCCAAATGTCGATCCATGTCACCATTCAGCTGAGTGTACCATCATTCAGAGGGTTTTCATCATCATGCCAGATTCCGAAGGGTCATTTTACACCTTTTTCATGCTTCAATTGTGCCTAGGTAAGGTTCATTTCCCTCTCGTAGGGTTTTGAAGGTAATTTCTCTTGGATAGTCAAATCATCAGCAAAACTTGTATCCTGATGTTCATACACCTTTCCCTATCCTTAATGTACCTTATTAAACACTTACCATCATTGAGATCCCCCAAATTCCTCATTTTCGCACAAACCCTAGTTTCTTGCTACAACTTGACAATTTTCTAGGCTAGGCATGTGTTTTGCCCTTTTGGACCCCTTCCCCTCACTCAATATTTGAAATTCCACTTTCCCCTACTTCCTAACATGCCTCCATACTTCCAAAAATTTTCTGAAGAATTTAGAAGCCCCTTATCCCCTTCATTTTGCTTCATTTCGACAAATCCCTTGTTCCACACATCGAGAAAGGTTTTACTCCAATGATATTTTTGAGGAATAAAAGATGAATTTGGAAAAACTGAGAGAGGTTTTTGTCCAAAATAGGCCAAGGAAGAAAAAAATCCTTCACTGTTTACACAGGTGTCATGGTTTTAGAGAAATGTCAAAAATACAGTTGCCTTAGGAGAATTGATGCACCTCTGAAGTGACCCTGGGAAAATCAAGTTTTATCTTATCTTGGTTGGCCAAATGACTTTCTTGATGATTCAAATGATAACTAGACACAAATATGTTTCCAATGAGCTATCATGAGCTAAATTTGGAGTTGAGGAAGACCTTCAAAAGTTGACTGCAACAGCACTCTTCCTTGAGGCAGCCTCATTTTGCACATTTTGACCAGTCTTGGGAAATTTGATTTTTGACAAGGAAAATGAAGTCCAAATTGAAAAATTAAAGTCAGGTTGGAAATTAGACTCAATAATATTTCCAACGAGCTATCCCGTGCCCAATTTGCAGCACTCCTTGGGATTCATGTGGCTCTTTGTTTTGATAGTGTGTTTCTCTCTGTAAATGTAAGTCTACTGTTGTTTCATGTATACCATTTTCCTTCTTATTTCTTCTTAAGTTAAACGAACAGGGTTAAAGGTAGAATTCATTAGGTTTTGCAGTGCTCTACCTAGAGTTTGTTTAATTTTATATGTTTTCAACTATTTGGAGAGGATCCTTGAAGGTTTCTTGCCCTCTTCAGCTCTTCACCTTTCTCAAACTCTCCATTTCCTTCAAATTGAAAGTGTCAAATCAAGTGCCTACCTTGCCCCATTCAGATCCCTGCAAAACTGCTCATTTCCCAGACCCAAAATCTGCCTTTCCCATTGATGCAACAAACAACCTCAAAATCAAATCAAACTCTTTTACATATATACCTAGCCTAAAATCAGCCTTTATTCAAGTCATCTCAAGCCTCACTGATTTTTTTTGCTGATATTGACCAGGAGAGAGCCCTCTCCCGATATGGTAGGGCTAGCTACCAGATTAAGCGTGGTTTGATGTTACCCTAGACTCTGCCTTCCTCAGCCTGAGGTATATTTAGGCCATAACATAGTGGCCACCATACTGGGGAAGAAAAGTTTGTTGTTTGCTTTATAAACTACAGACGGAGCCTGAAGTTAGCCAGGTAGCCTTCGAAACTCTCTTGCTTTGCATTAGCAAAAGTAGATGAATGTTGCTTCAGTCAATATCTGGTCTAGTTTATGAACTGAACATCTAGTTTCCTTAGTAAAATGTAATCAAGTTCAGATCTGATTGTTGATGGTGGACAACGATCAGACACTGCAAGGCTGAAATCATTCACCTGGCGACTCTAAATCAGTTTCGAGATCAGATCCAAGGACTCCACTGGAGGATGAACCTGATTAGCAGAAACATGAAAGGACAATATGGAAAGATCAGGTATTCAAGTTGGAATTTCATCCAAGACATTTTGTTCTTTGTCATAAATTTTTTCTTCTCTTTTCCTGAGAATGTCAAGAAGGCTTTGCAAAGTATATTGTATTTGAGAAAAGATCCTCGGCCTGCATTTGATTCCTTCCCTTTGAAGATTGTGAATGCCAAAGATTTGCATGCTTTTGAGCTTAATCAAGACCTTTCTTCCGAATCCTGTGATGACCATCTTCAAACTGATGAACCTCAAGAGACCAAGACTGATTCTGCAACATTTGTACATACCCCTATACCTTGTAAAATTCCAGATCGATACAAGCCTCTGATTTTACCTCCTATATCCCATGCTTTCCCTAAAAATCATGATCTATATCTACCAAGATTTGATGGTGAACGTGACAACATCACTGCTGAGAGACATTTTCTGAATTTTGAGTCTTTTCTTGACCTTTTTGAAGTTGATGAAGAGGATGTCAGTATTAGGCTTTTTGCTCTTTCTTTGCAAGGCAAGGTCAAGAGTTGGTTCAAAACCTTGCCTGATGCGAGCATCTCAGATATCCAGCAGCTCATCAAAGTTTTCCTCAACAGGTGGGTGATCAGACAGAACCCTTTCTTGATTATAGAAGAGTATAACCAGCTGAAAATACTGCCAGGGGAGATAGTACAACAATTTTCTGCTAGATTTAACCAAGTTTATTATTCGATGCCAGTTAATATAAGACCTCCTCTTGGATCCGCTCTCTTACACTGCCTAGGTGCTTTTGATCCGGAAATGGAGTTTCAGCTGAGAGAAAAGAATCTTGCAACACTTGAAGAGATGCAGAACAATGCAGTAGATGTAGAGGATCATTTTTTGATTCGAAGGGAAAATTTGAAAGAAGAAAAGATGAAAAACATAGATCTGGAGGAATCGACATCTCTAGAGGTAAAGCTTGACATGTTGGTAAGTTCAGTGGAGGAGATGATGCAAAAGATCACCACAAGGAATGAGTATAATGTTCAAGCCCATGGCTTGCTGATTGAAGAAGAACAAGTTGTTGATCCAAAACATTTTATTTCTTATCCCAGTTGTCATAGATCTGATAATGATTGTTTTATAGATCATCTTGGAGAAGAGAGAGCTATTGATATGACATGTTTTCTTGATGATGTGTTTTATACTGATGATTTGCCTCAGTTTGATCAGTATGATGATGATTATGTTCTCCAAACAGAAGCTAATCTTGCAGACAAATCAAAAGCTAGTTTATGGAAGGAGGAAGTTCACTTTCAGCAGCTCGAGTACAGTGATCAACCGATGCATATCAGCTATGACAGTGACGAGGAAAGTGCATCAAATTTTGAAGTAAGTGAAGGATATTTTCCTTTTTGTTTTGATTCGTTTCAGTTCATCAGAAACAACTTCCATGTAATCAAAAATCAACTGTCGACAAGTCTTGATCTAGACCATCTTGAGGGCAATGAAAACCTTGTTCAAGACTTCTCATATCCAGATTTGCAGCCCCCGAATGCCATTGATTGTCAAGTTGCAAATGAGGACTTGGAAGCTGGCACATATGATCAAATGATACAAGATGATTCCGTACCATTTTGTTTTGAATCATTTCAGTTTTTGAAGGGTAAATTGCATAGTATATCTTCAAATGAGTAGCCTGTAGGAAATCATGTAATCTCATCAGAACCAATAGAAAATGGGTTGCAGCAGTCTTTTCAAGTTTTTCACGATCCAATAGCTGATGTGTTGGATGATGTCTGCAGTCAAAGTCCTTCTCCATTGACTATATGTGAGCTTGAAACGTGTGCTGATATAAACTTGATCCGGCAGTCAGTTTCTTTGTCATTTTCAGTAGGAGTCTCGTCACAAAGCTCAGATCAAAGTTTGCATTCATGGTATGAGGAAAAGAGAAGTAATCCATTGGATAAGCTAAGTCCCAGTGTGCATGAACTTCAAGATCCTTATGCAGTGTTTTTGGAGGCGGATAGAGAATCCATATCATTCAACGGATCTGTTTCCAAGTTTTCATGGGAGTTGCCTTTCGTTAGTTCTCTCTTGTTGTTCATAAGCGAGCACTTGCGTAGAATTCAAACAACAGCCGGAATACTTACTTGGTTGCATTGGTTGTTTCATTTCACTTGATCAGGTGATGAATGAAACTGTTAGAGTAGGTTTTGATGAATAAGCTCTACTTTGAGCATCAGTTCCAGTTTTTCGGTTGTGTTTAAGTATCGAGTCAGTTTTTATTTGAGTGAGATTCTATTTGTGTCGTCAATTCATCAGTTTTCAGTCATGTATTTCAGCTTGAGTTTATGACTCCATTGCCCAATGAATGAAGGCATTGTCTGCTTTCCAAAGATCTGTAGTTCTTGGCACCTCCAAGGAGCTACCATCCCCATTGGAGCCAATGTTAGTGTCAGTCTTTGCAGCCTTCCTCCAGTGATCAAACATGCTCTTACAAATTGATTTTAAAGTCTCAAGGTCAAATTTTGTCATTTCAGTGAGTCTTCAAGTAAAATTTGGTCACTAGGTATTAGGTCTAGGGTTTGTTTTCACTCCTTTCAAAGTTGTCCAAATTCCGGTCCATGTCACCATTCAGCTGAGTGTACCATCATTCAGAGGGTTTTCATCATCATGCCAGATTCCAAAGGGTCATTTTACACCTTGTTCATGCTTCAGTTGTGCCTAGGTAAGGTTCATTTCCCTCTCGTAGTGTTTTGAAGGTAATTTCTCTTGGATAGTCAAATCATTAGCAAAACTTGTATCCTGATGTTCATACACCTTTCCCTATCCTTAATTTACCTTATTAAACACTTCCCATCATTGAGATCCCCCAAATTCCTCATTTTCGCACAAACCCTAGTTTCTTGCTACAACTTGACAATTTTCTAGGCTAGGCCTGTGTTTTTCCATTTTGGACCCATTCCCCTCACTCAATATTTTAAATTCCACTTTCCCCTACTTCCTAACAGCCCTCCCTACTTCCCAAAATTTTCTCAAGAATTTAGAAGCCCCTTATCCCCTTCATTTCGCTTCATTTCGACAAATCCCTTGTTCCACACATCGGGATAGGTTTTACTCCAATGAGATTTCTGAGCAATAAAAGATGAATTTGGAAAAAATGAGAGATTTTTTTGTCCAAAATAGGCCAAGGAAGAAAAACCTCCTTCAAGTTTTACACAGAAGTCATGGTTTTAGAGAAATGTCAAAAATACAGTTGCCTTAGGAGAATTGATGCACCTCTGAAGTGACCCTAGGAAAATCAAGTTTTATCCTAGCTTGGTTGACCAAATGACTTGCATGATGATTTAAATGATAACTGGAAAAATAGAGCTTTCCAATGAGCTATCATGATCTAAATTTGGAGTTAAGGAAGACCTTCAAAAGTTGACTGCAACAACACTATGCCTTGAGGCAGCCTCATTTTGCACATTTTGACCAGTCTTGGGAGATTTTATTTTTGACAAGGCAAATGAACTCCAAATTGAAAAATTCAAGTTGGGTTGGAAAGTAGACTCAATACGATTTCCAACGAGCTATCCCGTGCCCAATTTGGACACCGGGAAGACCTCCAAAAGTCTCCTTAAAAAAGGAGCTACACATTGAGATGAATTTTGGAAATTTTGCCTTAACAAAACAGAGTTTTCAGCCCAATGCGTCGCGCCACTTGGCGCGTGCTTATGATTGGGGGCTCTTTTTGATGAAAATTTTACATTTTTGGATTTTTCATGGAAAATTATGCATGCCTACTTATTTCCAAGATATTTTGACAGGTTTTGGGCTTCCAGAAGGGTCAAAAACACCCTAAAAATGACCTTTCTGCCCCTTTTTGGACACACAGGAAGCAGTGTTGGGAGAACTCATTTTTGGAGGGGAAAATGGATTTAAATTCAGAAATTCTACTTGTTTTGAAAAGTAGACAGACAGACCTTTCCAACAATTCCACTTGGAGCTAATTTGGACACTGGGAAGGCCTTCAAAATTAGCTCCAAACTGGCGCGACGCATAGAGAAATCAAGCGCGGCGCATTGGGGATTTTCGCTCATTTTGGACTCAGTAACGCTGTTTTTCGCCTAGTTTTTGACATTTTGACTTTTTTACTTCCAAATTTTGAACTCATGATGTAATTGGATGTATTTTGATGGATCTTGATGTAATTTTGTTAAATTTTTACTCATGGAGGTAGATTCATCCATCAAAAGGTGAATTGCAATTGAATGAATCAGTTTCCTATCTTATAGAGGCAAGATGTTCCACTGCCTATTTTCCAGTTCTCAGTTTAGATTTTGTTGAAACAGCTCCTAAAATTGTGAGCTCGACCCCTAGAGGCTGGGGATGAGTTAGTGTTGTTTATATCTTGTAGTTTTTCAGTCATTAGCATAGGTTGGACACTTGGGATTGCTTTGAGCATCATTGTACATTCATCTCTGCAGTTTGGCAAAGGAATAGACCAGGGTTTGCAGCACTCCTTGGGATTCATGTGGCTCTTTTTTTTGATAGTGTATTTCTCTCTGTAAATGTAATTCTATTGTTGTTTCATGTATACCATTTTCCTTCTTATTTATTCTTAAGTTAAACGAACAAGGTTAAAGGTAGAATTCATTAGGGTTTGCAGTGCTCTACCTAGAGTTTGTTTAATTTTCTATGTTTTCAGCTGTTTGGAGAGGATCCTTGAAGGTTTCTTGCCCTCTTCATCTCTTCACCTTTCTCAAACTCTCCATTTCCTTCAAATTGAAAGTGTCAAATCAAGTGCCTACCTCGCCCCATTCAGATCCCTGAAAAAATGCTCATTTCCCAGACCCAAAATCTGTCTTTCCCATTGATCCAAAAAACACCCTCAAAATCAAATCAAACTCTTTTACATATATACCTAGCCTAAAATTATCCTTTATTCAATTCATCTCAAGCCTCACTGATTTTTTTTGCTGAGATTGACTAGGAGAGAGCCCTCTCCCGATCTGGTAGGGCTAACTACCAGATTAAGCATGGTTTGATGTTACCCTAGACTCTGCCTTCCTCAGCCTGAGGTAGATTTAGGCCATAACAGGTTCCATGACAATGTCTGATGTGCCCATATTATGGGATTTATATTGTGGCTTATGATAATCTAGTGAAACCTTAGCCACATCATATAGTTTCCATGACAATGTATGATGTGCCCAAATTATGGGATTTATATGGTGGCTTATGATAGTGTGGTCAAACCTTAGCCCAATTGTTGAGGAAAGTGCTAACTATTATCCAAAGGCCCATGCAAAATAAACATACGAGAACCTAGCAATGTTTGAAGCCTAGCCTTCTTCAACTTTGAAGTCATTATGGAAAAGAAAGTACTGAATGTAGAATTGGTTTAAAAGAATAGTTGAAATTTAGATATTACTAGAAAGGCACAATATAGGATGTTGCAAATTGGCCTTTGCAGAGTCTCCTCACAAAACAAGCTAGAGGGAGGAGTCTCTTTTCATAGAGAAGGCTTCTGTTAAAGAAGCAACGAGAAACTATGATGTTTAATTCTACAATCATGAAGAACTATTTGTGAACAGTGAATGAGTTTGCCCCAATGTCGTCAAACTTTAGATTATATAGTAGTGAAATGGAACTCAGTGTGATACATTGTTTTCAATTGAACCATTCAGTGTACATTGTTGATATAAGGAAATATGAAGATAGTGCCAAGTCATAAGCAGTACATTTCTTAGATCGAAATCAACATATATAGTGAGTGAATAAGGGCAATAGACTGGTTTGGATGCTTATAAATACGTGAAAAATATCAGTTCTGAAGGCAGAAGTGGACCAGTGTTGACCCCTTGAATTATGAGCTTAATGTCTGGAGTACAACCAGCTCTTCCTCATTGTACAAACTTAGCAACATTTATGGCTCCCTTTTTCTCCTAAATGACACCCTCTGCACAGATGTAATTAAGGCATCTCCATAACCATGCATAGAGATTGTGATAGCAGCCAGAAGAGGCTAAATCAACCCACAATAATGCTACAGACAGCAATGAAATTTGTCTAGCAACTCGTCCTTCAACACAATGTCACTCTCAGGAGGTACGAACTTCAGCAAATGATAAAAATATCAATCCTGCCTTCCAAAAACACACCCACAAGACAAAGACCAGATTCAATATCCCTTGTGACTGGTTATTGTACTTCCTTTGTTACAGAATTCGGCCAACTAAGTGTAAGAGTGAATACGGCCCTCTTGAGTGGCGAGCTCGACCCCTTGGAAAAAATGAACTTGACCCATGGAACAGAGGAATTCAGCCTCTTTCACAATACTAAACTTGTTCTTTCTTGAGATGAACTTGACCAACAATGAATAGGATGAACTCAACCCTAAATGAAATGTTCACTTCCTTTCTAAGCGTTATTGAGAGGTTGGAGACTTAGAGATTGATGTCAACAATCCCAGCTACATTTATCCACACTTGATGCTAATTCCCAAAGATATCCTTTCCAGCAACAAGGAAGCTCTTTGTACATAGAACTGTTAAATCAAGCACAAAGTAGCATATATGGTCATTGATAATGGAAACAAAAATAACCTTCTCTTGCTTCAATTGGAAAAGGAACTCTAGTTACCAAACTCAAATCATCCCAACTCACATTAGCTTGGATGGGTCAAAGATGCACATTAGCTTGTGCTAATCACTTGAAAATAGATGAGAATGTTGCTAGAAGATGGCAAGATTTTTCCCAATATCTTATATGTTCTTACAAACAAAGATGAGAAGACTTACGTAAATAAGATGATGATAACAAGTGTGACTAATTGCGTAAAGCAGGAGCTTCTAGGTTCAACCTTAGGCATGTGCCCTCTTTCAATCCTAATATTACTTGGAAATATTTCTATTGTGCATGTCAAATATTGGGTGATTATGTTGTTGGTATTGTCCTTCATTACAGTTATGATCATTAATTCTAACTCAAGATTGGAATTGGTAGTGGTACTAATATTCATGCAAGGTCAGTAGCCCTTTAGGCCCTATTAAATTTTTTTATGTTTAAAGGTGTTCAAAATCTTCAGGTTGTTGGAGAATCAAAAGTGGTAATGAGAGTTTTAAAGGTTCTTTGCCATTGGATAGTCTGGTTCTCTCTCACTGGCAGCACTAAGTTAAGGGGTTCTAGGAAGATTTTCATTTGGTTTCTATTTAGCATGTTCACAAAGAATATAATTCTCAGGAAGATCATCTTTCAAAGGATCCAATTGCAATCAGCAAAGGGATTATGAATGGAAAATCAAAGGGAGGGTTTTGGTTTCAGCTTTCACAGAAATATTGTTTTAAAATTATTTTATAGGCAGTTTTAAGATATTATTTTGGGTTGTCTGTAATGTTAGCACTATAGGTTTTAATTTCATTTTGATGTTCAACGTTTATTAGAAGGATGTTTTGCAAAATCTGATGATAATCGGGAAGTTGTCAAAAGGAGCTCTTATGTGTAGGCACAGTCAATGTATACTTTAATTTCTACTTGAAATAACAGATGCCAAATATACATTGGTTTTCTTGGAAGAAAAAAGACATAGAAATGAGGAAAATTTTATGTGGAAGAAGATAAATAATTTTTCTGTTGGTTTCCATTTTCAAACGTCTCTTTTTTCATTTACAAACCTAGCTCCTTTTGCCATGGTTCATTGGATGACTGTAAAGACAGAATTTTATAGGCATACTCTTTTTATTTGAGTATGGGTGGCTGAATGTGGGGAATGGGTGATACCACCTAAAACTCTATCCTATAGTACAAAACTCTATCCTATAGTGGCAACTTGTAATGGGTGGCTGAATGTGGGGAATGGGTGCTGCCACCTAAAAAAAAATCTACAGAACTATTAACTTGATGTTTTATTTCTGATTTCTCAGACACATAATTTCATTAAGAAAAATAATTTCATTAGTCATTTCATTAGTCTACAGGTCCTACCACTTATTATATATTTCCTTCAGATGTGAGCCCAGACACTGGATAGGATGAGATAAATATGGATGATCCCATCAAAGGAATTCTAGCCAGCAACATTAATAACTATTTCTCGATTATACTCCTCAGTTGTACATGACCTATTAAAGTCATTTTTTTTTTTATCTCACTCACGTTGAACCAACTAGAGAGGTTTCAAATGGGAAGGTCTAACCTATGAATGACGGGAAAGATTAACCATAATTTGGGGCAGATTTAATTGAAAAATATGGTGACAATATTTCTTGATTGAACTCATTAAAAGCATCATGGGTGGAAAGGTTTATTTCTTCAATTATAGACATAGAAACACTTATATTTTCATGGGGTTTGAGCTGAGATAGTTGTATAAGAATATAGTGTAACACTAGTTGCAATGCATGTGCGAAGAAAGAACAACACTCATCGGATGTCTCTTGAATCCATCACACCCACGCCTATTGTCTTGAGAAGGTAACAAGCTTTACAACTGGAAATGAGATAAGGACTATAGAATGCTAGACCAAGAGGGTTTGGGATTTCTTTCACTGGGCCACCACATCCCAATACATTTTGAGGGAAAACTCCCACTTGCAACTTGGTGATATCACTGAGGTAGCAAAGAATGGTAGAGAAATTCTAGGTTGGGAAAGAGGACGCATAGATTTCTAGGCCTCGTGACCAAACATATTTTCTACACCTGGAAATGCTGGAAATGGTAGTGATTCACTTCCTTTAATGATGTGACTACTTAAGCCGGACTGCTCGTTGGAGGAAGCAATTCGGTTGAATCCATTGATTATCTAGTGAGTATCGTAAAACCAACAACATCAAAAACAAAAATCCTAGAACCAACAGCATCAAAAAAAGAAATCCTAGAACCAACAACATCATAGAACAAACGAAAAAAATCCATGATCCTTACCCAAAAAAAATTGTATGAATAAACAATATCTTAAAACAAACAGAGCAAATACAAAGCCAGGAAATAGAAAAATATAAAATCCAACTAACCTATGACTCTGGGTATGCAAACTTCAATTGTGAATTTGTTGTTGCCTGCCTCTTCAAAAGCCTCCAAGTTCTGTCTACTATGTTTTTATCCATGATAAACCTATAATTATATAGAAAAAATTTGCAGCCCTAAAAAACCCTCTCGCCAACAGCAAAAATCCTCCCGCCAAGAGCAAAAATTTGGCACCAAATAACCATCACATCCAGTTTTCATCCAGTTTTTTATCTAAATTTTAGAACCAACTACAAAAATTCGATGCCAAAGACCCAAAACCTCTTCCTGAACCAGTCTGGATAAGAACAACCATTTTTCCTCTGTTCTTGGGCTTTCATACCGGTGAAATCAACCATGCCCTCTCCCAGACTTCGACTTTTGACAGACTTCGAATGTGGCATGCCCTCAAAACCTCGTCTTCCTAAACCAGTCGAATTGTGAGTTTTCTTGGGCTTTCATACCGAATTTGGGCTTTCATACCGGTATTTTTAATGAAATCAACCCATGCCAATGTTGGACTTCGACTTACTTCGACTTTTCGAATGTGGCATGCCATTTTTTTACAAATCTTCAAACAATTTTTTTTTAAATAATTAAAATATTAATATTTATTATTTTAATTATTAATTAAATATAAAATCACACTATATTTAAAATTTAATTTTATATAATATAATTAAAACAAATAAAATATAAATATTGATAATTAATATTTTAATAAATTCAATAAAATATAAATATTTATATTTATTATTTTAATAAATTAATTAAGGTTCATACCAAATAATATATATATTTTAAATTGGTGTTGCACAATATATGTATGTTAAACATACTATAAATAAATTATATGTGTGTGAGGCTTGAGTAGGCTTAATGGTTAAGAGTATGTGTTTCCTCCTAAGAGGTCATAGTTTCAAAACTAGAGGGGATATAGTATGTATGTCTTCGTAGACTTAGCAGTCAAAATTGCTACGTGGAGGTGGGTCCCTTGTCCCACAAACAAGGGGGTCTAATACACCAATTTGGTGTTTGGCTTGGTCGATGTTACCTTAAAATTAGATTATTATTATTATTATTATAACAAATGTTCATACACTCTCCAATGGGAGTGAGGTTTGAGCAACACGTGGAAGGCATCTTGCATGAGTAAATACAAGTGGAACGAGGATCAGGGAGTGTCACACCCTCGAGTTAGTGTCGCGACGACCGAGTGGTGGGGGGCGCGACGGGTGCCCAACTCGGGTATAATGTGCGATGACGATGTGTAATGGGCACGCCATATTGGCGAATGCCCACCTTGGGTGCGTCATGTAGCGGTAGGCAAAGTCATGCGTTTTGGCAGACGTTATGAGTGGCAACGTCAAACGAGTGTGTGCCCCATAGCGGGCAGATGAGTCAAAGGCGTCAGGTGAAGTCATGTTGGTGAGCACGTTCGGTGTTACGGGAGCATTATGTAGTGATTGGGCGAACTGGGCGGGACAGGATGCGGGCAACCGATCAGTCGTCGGGGCGGATCAAGAACTCATGGTGGCAAGGGGAATCATGGGTATGATCGCTCTGAGGTAAATGAGGGGCAGGGTATCCAACATTAATGTTTCTTGGAGAGTTGTCATCCAGTACTTATCAAAAACCTAATGGAAAGAGTATTGGACACAACTGAGAGAATTTTAACACTACAGATGGATTCAGAGAACCTTGAAGTGAAATGTAACACTTCGATATCAAAATTGAAATTTTCCATTTATGGTGTGGCACAATTAAAAATTATTGACATAAATGACTAATTCATATACTTGTTGTACTGGTCATATTTTTATTCTTGGACTATAATAGTCATTTATATTAATCATTATTAATTTTGTCACTTATTATCTAGTCATATATTTTAATCCTAGGCTAAATTAGTCATTTAAGTTAGTCGCTTTTAGTTTAGTCACTTATTATATAGTCATATATTTTATCCTTAGACTAAATTAGTCATTTAAGTTAGTCGTTTTTAGTTTAGTCACTTATTATCTAGTCGTATATTTTATTCCCAGACTAAATTAGGCATTTAAGTTAGTCGTTTTTAGTTTAGTCACTTATTATCTAGTCGTATATTTTATTCCCAGACTAAATTAGTCATTTTAGTCATTTTTAGTTCAGTTACTTAAAATTGCTCAAATTTAGTAGTAATTCACTTGAAATAATAGCAGTGACTATCTTTTTTAGTCACTTGTTCATTAATTTCATCATTTTTTACAAGTGCTAGACATGTCATTAGAATGAGGTTTGGATCAAATTTAGTATGGTTTTTCATATTGAAGATAATATCTTGAGGAGCAAGTTGCAAGGTATGGTTAGCAAATAAGGTCTCAGTAAAGAGAGTGCACTATAGAGTGATGATATTTTTCTGATGCAGGAGCATCGGGACTTAGCCAGCAATGTGAAACTTTGTTCACATGTTGTGGCTAGATGGGTTGAAATTCATTGATTGATAGGTCAAAATTGGTTTTACGAAGAGGGTTGGATCTCTCAACAATTTGTTATAACTCATTTATGTGATAAGTTAGAGATTATATTATTGTAGATTTATAGATAGAGTTGTTGCATAGGTGTGAAGGAGAGCTAAGAAATAGCGGATTTTTGTTTATTGTTATAGAGATATTCGAGTGAATAAAAGATAGGGAGAAGTAATGAGTACTGAGAGAGAGAGAGAGGTAGGAGAAAAGCGAGTGCACAGAGAGAGTTTTTTTATAAATATATTTGTTTTGGACAGAGGTATTTTTCCTGTGTAATTTGGCCTAGGGCCGAGACTCTGTATTGTTTAATTAAACTGAATTGGGTTGTGCGTGTTATTTCTTGACCGGCCCGTGGAGGTCTTGAATATTGTTTTCTTCGAATGTTGGATGTTGGATTGCATATTTAGTTTTTCTTAAAGAAATTGTTGCATTAAAATAAATTTAGTGGCATATTGTATCCTTTTGTTTCCGCAGGAAAAAACACCCAAATACACTAAGTATTGGGTTAAAACCCCAAATGAAACAAAGGCCAGACTTCAAGCAATTTTAGAGTGAATTTTATTGTTATTGGGTCCGCAGAAACTAATCGCATCGGCTCTTTTGTGTTTTCCACATTGCGTCGGCGATCCACATCGCATCGGTGATCCACCTTGCATCGCGACCACATCACATCAGCAATCCACATCGCATCGGCGATTCACAGCGCATCGGTGATCCATATCGCATCGCCGCGTTGAAGGGTAAGGAGTCGGGTAATAGGAATAGTGCGATTGCAATATTGCAATTTAATCGCAACCGTAGGATCACGATCAATTGGAAAAGCAGAGTCGGCATCAGAGTTAGGAATTGAAAGTTTATAGACACGAGTCTATATTCCATCGGGTCCAGGAGACTGATCGAATTGTTGCGTTAAAGTACAAGGAGTCAGGGCAGGTGAATATTGTGATTGCGATGATGCGATTTAATCGCAGCCGTTAGATTGTGGCATCAGCAATCGTCGGATTGAGAAAGGGGTTCTGCTATAGTGAATAAGGATTCGACGCGATAAAGGTTGTAGGTTTTTTTTTGAAGAATAGACCCCGACGCTATTAAACCTTGCACTCGCACTAATATATTATTGGGGTTATTTTATTCTGCTTCCGTTGTGCATCATTTTGGTATCAAATCCTGTTACGCTGTTTTTTAGCATTGTAGATAGAATGCCGCCCAGAAGAGGAGATGGGATAGGTCGAGGGAGACCTATAGCAAACACAACTTTGCTAGATGAGATTCGGCATTTACACACAAGCATGGATACCATGGAAACTACACAACGAAGAGTGACAGAGGGTGGAGTTGCTAGTGTCGATGAAGAAGAGTCCATAGACGAAGAAGTGGAGGAAGAGGATGAAGCAGAAAAATTCATGAAAATGCTAGTCAAAGCCAACAGTCGACCGAGGATAGAAGTGCCTTTGTATGATGGAAGTCTTAGTGTGGAAGTGCTAATAGACTAGGTAAGTTTGTTGGATAAGTACTTCGACTATGAAGAAGTCGCTTATAAGAAAAAAGTGAATTTTTCAGCCACGAGATTGAAAGGTCATGCAGCCTTATGGTGGGACGAATTACAGTTATCCAGGGAGAAAAAAGGGAAGCCCAAAATTAAGCAATGGGACAGAATGGTAAGTAAGCTGAAAGGTAAGTTTTTGCCGAAGGATTACCAAATAAATATGTTTAGACAATTGCAGAACTTGAAACAAAAAGGGATAACAGTTAGGGAATATACTGAAGAATTTTACAGACTGAGTATTAGATCTGGCCATGTTGAAGATGATCTAGAAAAGGTAGCTAGATATATTAATGGATTAAGATATGAGATACAAGATGAGATTAACTTGTTAAGTCTGAAAACTATTGAGGATGCCTATTAAGCGAGTTTGAAGGCATAAGAGAAGATCTTAAGGAAGCAGAGTCAGAGGAACAGAGGAAAAAGCTCAGCCAGAGGTGGAGGAACTACCAGATCCAGAGGATCACAACATCAGCATGAATCAGGGAGCTCAAGTAGCAGCACACCACAAAGAGAAGAATCTAGCAGAGGAAGATTCACGCCCAGAGGAAGAGGGTGAGGAAGAGATGTTTGGTGTTATACATGTGGAGAGTGGGGACATATTTCATGGGACTATCCTCATAATAAATCAGTGAGTTAGAGGAATGAAAATGTGGCTGAGGCAAAGCCAGAACCACTGCAACTTGTGGAGAAAGAAGAACCCCCTGAAGAAGGTGAGTCATTGTTGTTGAGGAGAACTTTGCTTAGAGCAGAGAATGAGACTAGAGAACCTACATAGAGGAAGAATTTGTTAAGAACCACCTGTAAATAAAAATTTAAGTGTTGTAAGGTAATAATAGATAGTGGAAACACAGAAAATCTTGTGTCCACAGAGATCGTGGATAAGCTTGGGTTAGCAAAGACAGTACATCTTGCACCCTACAAAGTGTCTTGGTTGCAGAAGGGCCATCAAATCATTGTGACAGAACAGTGCAATGTTGAAATACAAATAGGTACGTATAGAGATGTGATTTTATGCGATGTTATGCCTATGGATGTATGTCATATATTATTGGGGAGACCATGGAAGTTTGATCGGAAAGCGGTTCATGATGGAAGGAGAAACATCTATACCATAGAGAAAGATGGAAACAAGCACACGTTGTTGCCATTGAAGAATGATGCAGATAAAGGATTGCCTGAAAATAGTATCATGTTGATAAGTGGTAAATAATTGCTACAAGAGGTTGACAAAGGCGAGAAATTGCAATTCGCAATTGTAGGGAGGCCTAAGGTAATCTTGACTTCCACAAATTTAAATGATTTGCTTGAAGAAATTAAAGTTGTTTTAGATAATTTTATGGATATCATAGAGGATGAATTTTCGAGTGTATTACCACTGGTTAGAAGTGTTAGTCACCATATTGACTTAATACCAGGGGCAATTCTACCCAATAAAGCTGCATATAGGCTAACTCCTCAAGAAAATGCAGAGGTTGCAAGACAAATACAGGAATTGATGGAAAAAGGGCTGATCAGAGAAAGTCTTAGCCCGTGTGTTGTACCGACAGTGCTCAGTCCGAAGAAGGGCGGAGAATGGCGCATGTGCACAGATTCTAGAGCTATCAACAAGATAATAATCAGGTACATATTTCATTTGCCCATGATGGATGATTTAATGGATTGTTTAAGTGGATCTAGATACTTTACAAAGATAGATTTGAAGAGCGGGTATCATCAGATAAGGATTCTGGAAGGCGATGAATGGAAGACTGCCTTCAAAAAAAATAGTGGATTGTATGAGTGGTTAGTGATGCCTTTTGGGCTCACTAATGCACCCAGCACATTCATGAGGCTAATGAACGAAGTCCTGAAGGAGTATGCAGGTAAATTTGTCATAGTTTACCTTGATGATATTCTAATTTTCAGCAAGAGTAAAGAGGAACATTTAGAACATCTTAAGTTGATCCTGAAAACTTTACAGAAGGAGAAACTACTAATCAAATTAAATAAGTGTAGTTTTATGAAGGAAGATCTGGTGTACCTAGGATTTGTAGTTTCTAAAGAAGGTTTGAAGATGGATCCGGAGAAAGTACAATGGAATTGGCCTACTCCCAGAAGTATATTTGAAGTAAGAAGCTTCCATGGACTTGCAAGCTTTTACAGGAAATTTATAATAGGTTTTAGTAAAATTTGTGCACCAATCCTTGAGACTATCAGAGAGACAAATCAGCCATTTCGATGGACAGAGGCAGCCGACAGAAAATTTAAATTGTTGAAGAAGAAGATAACAGAGGAGCCGATTTTAGCGTTGCCTAATTTTGAGAAAGTTTTTCAAGTAGAAAAAGATGCAAGTGGAGTAGCCGTTGGTGCAGTTCTAAGTCAAGAGAAAAGGCCAATAGCATATTTCAGCGAGAAACTGAATGATGCAAAGAAGAAATATTCTTCTTATGACAAAGAGTTTTATGCTATTGTGCAGGCATTGAAAAAATGGAGACATTACCTGTTGCCGAAAGAATTCATTCTGTATTCAGACAACCATGCTTTACAGTTTATCAATAACCAACCTAAGTTGAATCAGAAGCATGCTAAATGGATAGAATTTCTGTAAAGTTTTAATTTTGTAATAAAGCATAAGAGTGGTAAGTCTAATAAAGTAGCAGATGCATTGAGCACGGTAAGTTTTATTATGCAAGAGTTCAAAGTGGGTGTTGTAAGTTTTGAGGAAATGATAGAAATGTACAAGAATGATGAAGATTTTATAGATATCTACACAACAGTTCAAAATCCAGTGAGCCATAACAGAATTCAATGGATGGACTACCTCATTCAATGAGGCTTATTATTTAAAAGCAACAAACTATGTATTCCCAAATTTTACATGAGGGAGAACATAATCAAGGAAAAGCATAGTGGAGGGTTATCTGGTCATTTTGGACAAGATAAAACCTTCACTCAGGTGAATGCATTTTATTTCTGGCAAAAAATGCAAACTGATGTTAAAAAGTTTGTTGAGAAATGCAGGATATGTCAGCATGCCAAAGGAAGGAGTCAGAATACAGGACTGTACCAGCCATTACCAATACCAGACCGACCATGGGATGCAATTAGCATGGATTTTGTTTTGGGATTACCAAAAACCCAAAGAGGGAATGATTCCATTTATGTTGTAGTAGATAGATTTTCCAAAATGGCACATTTCATTGCATATAAGAAAACTAGTGATGCAACACACATAGCTAATTTATTCTTTTCAGAAATTGTAAGATTACATGTTTTGCCTGTAAGCATTGTATCTGATTGTGACAATAAGTTCGTAGGGCATTTTTGGAGGACACTTTGGAAGAAACTGGGAACTAATCTCAGTTTTAGTTTCGCATACCATCCTCAAACAGATGTACAAACTGAAGTAGTGAACAGGAGCTTGGGGAATATATTAAGAAGTTTAGTGTATCAAAATCCCAAACAGTGGGATTTGGCATTAGGTCAAGCTGAGTTCACTTATAATGATACACCAAACCGAAGAACTGGAATGAGCCCATTTCAAATAGTCTTTGGAATGCATCCGAGAGGAGTGTATGAGCTTAGATATTTGGGAAAACATGAAGCCAAGAGTGCAAGTGCTGAAGATTTTGTTGAACAGATGCAGAGATTACAGGAAGAAGTCAAAGGTAAATTACAGAAGAACAACGATAAATACAAACAGAGAGCAGACCTGAAAAGAAGAGAGAAAGAGTTTCAAGTGGGAGATTTAGTGATGGTGCATTTGAGAAAAGAGAGATTTCCTACAAAAACTTTCAATAAACTGAAATTGAGAAAAATTGGACCTTGTAAAATTATCAGGAAATTTTTAGCTAATGCATATGAGATCGAGTTGCCAGAAGGGATTGGAATATCCCCCATTTTTAATGTTGCAGGCTTATATTCATTCAGAGAGGCAGAGACAGAGTTGCAGAAAGAAGATACAGGTGATGAAGTTCAATCCGTGAACTGGGAGGAATAGGTACCAAAAGCAATCAGGAAAGAGGTTGAAGATATTTTGGATAAAAGAGTATCCAAGAAAACCAGAGGGCAGACATATTTCCAGTACCTATTCAAATGGAAGGAGCAGCCAGTGGAAGATTCCAGTTCGTTAATAGCAGCAAAACTACAAAAGTATGGAGTAAGTCCTCAAAGTTTGAAGGACAAGACATTTCTTCCCCAGGATTCTGATGCAGGAGCATCGGGACTTAGCCTACAATGTGAAACTTTGTTCACATGTTGTGGCTAGATGGGTTGAAATTCATTGATTGATTGGTCAAAACCGATTTTACTGAGAGGTTTGGATCTCTCAACAATTTTTTATAACTCATTTATGTAATAAGTTAGAGATTATCTTATTTTAGATTTAGAGATAGAGTTGTTGCATAGGTGTGAGGGAGAGCTAAGAAATAGCGGATTGTTGTTTATTGTTAGAGAGATATTCGAGTGAATAAAATATAGGAAGAAGTAATGAGTACTGAGAGGGAGAGGTAGGAGAAAATCGAGTGCACAGAAAGAGTGTTTTTAGAAATATATTTGTTTTGGACAGAGGTCTTTTTCCTGTGTAATTTGGCCTAGGGCCGAGACTCTGAATTATTTAATTAAACTGAATTGGGTTGCGCGTGTTATTTCTTAACTGGCCCGTGGAGGTCTTGAATATTGTTTTCTTCAAATGTTTGGATGCTGGATTGTATATTTCATTCTGCTTAAATAAATTGTTGCATTAAAAGAAATTTAGTGGCGTATTGTATCCTTTTGTTTCCGCAGGCAAAAACACCCAAATACACTAAGTATTGGGTTAAACCCCAAATGAAATAGAGGTCGGACTTCAAGAAATTTTAGAATGAAGTTTATTGTTAGTAGGTCCGCAGAAACTAATCGCATCGGCTCTTTTGTGTTTTCCACATCACATTGGTGATCCACATCGCATCGGTGATCCACCTTGCATCGCGACCATATTGCATTGCGACCACATCGCATCGGCGATCCACATCGCATCGGTGATTCACAGCACATCGGTGATCCATATTGCATTGCTGCGTTGAAGGGTAAGGAGTCAAGTAACATGAATAGTGCGATTGCGATATTGCGATTTAATCGCAACCATAGGATTGCAATCAATCAAAAAATCAGAGTCGGCATTGGAGTTAGGAATTGAAAGTTTATAGACGCAAGTCTATATTCCATCGGGTCCAGGAGACTAATCAGATCACTGCGTTAAAGCACAAGGAGTCAGGGCAAGTGAATGTTGTGATTGCGATGATGCGATTTAATCACAGTCGTTAGATTGTGGCATCAACAACCATCAGATTGAGAAAGGGGTTACACTACAGTGAATAAGGATTCAGCGCGACAAAGGTTGTAAGTTTTTTTTTTTTGAAGAATAGACCCCGACGCTATTAAACCTTGCACTCGCACTAATATATTATTGGGGTTATTTTATTTTTCTTCCGCTGTGCATCATTTTCTTACATTCGTATTGTTGAAAATGAAATGAAATCACATAATTATTTAATTTATCATCTTAAGGTAATATAGGCTTGTGAGACACTCGATATAATATTCATAGGAAAATGGTTTTATTGATATAAATTGAATCATGTAAAGACTAATCTAATTTATCACAATAAAGTGGGAAAAATCATTGTTTAGTTTAAATTCAACTAAAAGATAAAATCTATAGCAAAAGATAACCAATAGTAGTATCATATTCAGCTTTGCTAGTGGAACCTCTCATGTTATATTCATTAGGATTTAGAGCTATGATCTTGATTTTTAGCTCCAATGTACTAGCTTTAATCAAGAATACAGTGATTCTATAGCACATGATTTTACAGAAAATGAACTCCATAGGAAATGAAATAAATAATGTTGAAAAATATATGATAACCAAAGCAAAGTAAAGCATAAAGGAAATAAAATTGTTGTACATATGTATATTGATTCAAAACCATACCTCGAGTGGGTCCTACCGAAGGCCATGCTTTATATATAAGGTTACTATAATAAACTCAATTCATAGCCAAACATAGAATTATTATATTTAAAATAAATGTTGATAATAGTTTGTAGGAAAAAAAATTGTTTCACACCCACTTGATACATATATCCTAGATGGCAACTTAATATTTATATGGAAAAAAGGATCTTTTCACTCTAAGAATGGAGTAGGAGGAGCCTTTTAGTTTGTGGAATATAGTGTCTTAGTGTAATGGATAACAAGATGATGTGATCTCTGATTGGATTGCACATACTAAATGTATTTATAAAAAAACAACTTACTTCTAGTTTGACCTATTGAGGCATCAAATAAT
This sequence comes from Pinus albicaulis, assembly GCA_034641835.2. Classification (NCBI taxonomy): domain Eukaryota; kingdom Viridiplantae; phylum Streptophyta; class Pinopsida; order Pinales; family Pinaceae; genus Pinus; species Pinus albicaulis. The sequence goes on from CM076583.1 coordinate 688,822,571, forward strand.
GTTTGCTTTCCATCATGAGGAAGGCATGATTCCAATTTTGGATGTTGTTGCATGCTAGGTCATGTGTCCTCGAGCCATTAGCATGGAATTTGGAACTATACAAGTGTTACAGTTGGTTGAATTGGTGCCCTTTGTAGTTCCTTATCAAAACCATGTGAAAAATGTCGAGGTTTCCCATGTGAGGGCTAGAACACATAGGTGCAACACACCCTATAATATACCAATCCAAAAACCCCTCAACTAAATTTGAATATTTGTGGTGTTGAAACCATTGTGATGACCTAGAGGATACTAACATGCTCATAGGTAAGGTCATCAACATCTATTTAAAACTAAACTTTATAGATGCACCCTATTCTATTCTAACAAACAATTGATCTCTACACATCGTAATATTACCGCGCATGAAAAAAAGGGAGAAAAAATTAAACCATTGTTACCTTTGAGCATATTTATAATGAAGATATGATAATGACTTTGTTTAATAGAAAGAGGGAAAACATGAGTATTAGATTAAGAATTAAAAGTGATATTTCCTTGTCAAAAAGGAATTGAAATTATGTCTCATCATCTCCCCTTATCTTTTAGATGCATGTCCCTTACACAACTCCAATTATTCCTTCTTAATTATCACCCCTACCTAAATCTATCCCTAGGTAAATGTTGGGTGTTGAAATTCATCTCGATCATAATATCCCAAAGATTTATCCACCTTTGTCCAATGTTTTATTTCATTATCGTTTTTCACATTCCATTGATGCCCTATAGAATGGAATTGGGAAGTAAATGAAAAATCAATGAAATAACAACCTCGTCCATATTACTCCATGTATTAATAGGGAGTTGGTATAGAATGATTATGTATTAAGAGGCATACTGAAATAGGGTATCCAACCAAATTCTTATTTTTCAAATAATTAGGGAGTTTATGGTACACGTCATGAAACATAAAAAGTGCATCTTAGGAGTGCGTCCTTGCAATTTTATGATATTTTAGTGTAGAAAATATTTTTATGGTGCCTAATGGTCATAAAATATCTTGGGTCTTGTCTTAACCTCTTGTAGTCAGTTTTCATTACACTTGTTATTAGATACTCGTCTTTGGCCATTAATCTTGCATTTGTCTCAACCCATGCATAAAACTCAATATCTTCTTCCAACTGAATTTATTTAAAGATGTAAGATGAAAAGGTTCATAATTGTGCATCATCGACAAAAGGGTTAGGGTTCAAGTGAGCATTATCTTGAAGTATAAAAATAATTTGGTAAAACTCACATAGTAGATTTTAACCTTTAGCGCTGACAAAAAGGAATATATTAATAAAGTCTTCAGGTTGTTTTACCTCATGTGCTTTCCCTAATACCAATTGTCATAGCTAAATAAATTTCATTGATCATGCAAAATATATGGTAGACCCTAAAGGGGATTTTGCAAAAGACAACTTTCAAATATAATTTGCAACCATGTTTCTTTAGAACCTGAGCTTGTGTATTTTGATATGTGTATTCCTTAATATTTAATTTCCATTTTTCTTTTTGTGTGAGGTACATAGAAAACCATTTCTATTTTATTTTTTCAATAACCTGAAGATGATTTTCTTTATTGATGATACCTAGAACTAAATAATTTGTCTTTATTCCTATATTGTGGTAGATCATGCTTTAAATTATTGACGGCATAGGCATTTGTTATAACATCATCAAGAATAACATTAATTGCATATTGAGATCCTTTTACACAGTCCTATGAATAAATATGTTCCCTAGGATCTAAATCCTCTTTAGAATCAATATCATCTAGTAAGGTTCTGAAGTTGTTAACCTAGGTTTTTTATTTTGGAAATTTCTCTTAAGTTTACTATTATGTAGCTTTAAAATTTTATTTTATTTTAAAGCTTCATAACTTGGCTTGTAGAAACAAATTGGTTTTGAAGTTTGATGTAGATTGCCTCTTTTGACCCTTCTTCTCCGTATTAACTCTGTTGATTCTATTTTTGGAACAAAATTTGAGTACTGAAATTCCTTAGGCATATAATCTATGGACTAGGTTTGTTGTATCAGTGACAAATATTTCTCCAATGGGTTGTCCTATGGTGAAAATGGTTTCTAGAAAATGGTCTCTAAAATTAAAACCCTTCAAATGACCCTTGTGTTTTCCCTTCATTTTAACTTAGGGTTTGGTTAGATTCCTCACTCTCGTATTGATAATGTTCATTGTCATTAGGTTGGTCCTATTTTTGGTTGGGATATGGTATTTCTTGGTCTCTCACATCATCAACATCCACAAGTTTTCAAAAGATCAATTGCATAGAAATGTCTATATTAGTTTTTTTGGAATAATTTCTGATGTCGGTGATGGTGTAGATGTTAAGGAGAGCCTTTCAAATTTGCTCACAATGGTTTCTAACTCCGGAGGAGTCAGATTCAATTCTTCATTTTCATTTTCATTCATCAAATTTGGAAAATTTGATTAATGAAATCACAATAACTTTAAAAAGTCACTTAGACTTTGTCGGCTCCTTTGAAAATGTTATAAATCCTTGATTCCAATTTCAATAAAAAAAAACCCAACTCAAAGTCATTTTGAGGTTTAAATCTTTAGTATATGCAAAGAAAGGTAAAATTTCATCATAATATAAATATTAATATTATGCCCTTTTAACAAAATCAAACCTCAGACCATTGAACCTCAAGCTTGAACTTTAACCAATTAACTTGATGAAAAAGAACTTATATTACGTTGGATTTTCTTATGGTTCCTAGGCATCCATTGTTTAACAAACTGCTTTCAATTTTAATAAACAATTTCAACTTCAACAGAACGTTAGTTCAACAAATTTCAACGCAGTCACTCAATTTCAAAGCAACGCTATTCATACCTCTTCCAACGCATTCACTTTTTGGTCTTTCACAATGTTGATTGCATTATTTCAAAATGCTATAAGCTTCCCCCCTTCAAATCCGCTTCTTCAAAACTGATATTTGATTGTGTTAACTCTGAATTCCTCCCTTTGTCTTCCTCTGCGTTAAGACTGTGATTCAACAATATCATTCCAGCAAATATATGTTTCAATACATCTTCAAAAATCAGAGATTTTATTCATTGCGTCCTTCATACATCATCGATTCTTTGTTTGGAAATTTTAAGACCAGAATCGGTATAGATTCTGCAAATCGAAACTCACAAACTCTTATAAAACTCTTATCAATATCAGAATTGATATCTGATATGAAAAGAACTGCTTCAAACAAATAAGTGCATATTATCTTAACAGAGAGGACGTGGAATAATGAAAAGCATTTGGTAAACATAAAAATTCATACAGAGTCTGCGTTGCAGTCAATTCAAAACCGAACTGTGTAATTCAAGAAATTTAAAAGAATCAAAGTCTCATTCTAAACAGCGACCACATAAGTTCGATTTCCTTAATCTCTTATACAGAGATATCAAAACCAATAAAATTTCGAAGATAAATATCTCCAGGGATTGCCAGTATGAAACAATAATTCAGAACTTTGCAATCTTTATTAATTCCAATCCTCACAGTAATTCCTCTCGGCCAACTCCGAATTTCTCCATTACAAAGATTCTAATTTATAGTTTTATTACAAAACAGAGACCTCCTCAATTTAGGATGAAATTTCCTAAATTGAGACAAAATCCTACTTGCCCAATATCCTCCTAAAATCTATCAACCGCAGCTAGATATGCTCAACAAGCTCACACCTATTCAAACCACTTATCTCTAAATACTCTCCTAATTTATTACAAAAATAATAATATCAATTTTTTTGAGGAATTCAATCCTCTTATGAAACATTGACTTTCACCCATCAGTGAATGAATTTTTACTCAGCTAGCCACAACATGTGAACATGCTTTCACATTGTTGGCTAGACTCTAATGCCCCTACATCAGACTCTCGAGGACAAAATTCTTCATGGGCTCCTGTCCATGAGCTCCTTCACATAACTACCCAGTTTAATCCATGTAGCATCTTCAATCGGCTAAGTCTTCCATTTAATCAAATATTGGAAATACTCTTGTCCTCTGGTTCTCTTAAACACCTTTTTGTCTAAGATCATCTTTGGCTGTAATGGTTGTGCTGTAGGTAACTGTTTTACCCAGTCAATCTTCTCTTTATCTTCTGGTATTTCATTTGTGCCACCATCTTCATACATGTACAAATCTACAACATTAAATATTGGAGATATTCCAATATCAGATGGTAATTCAATTTCATAGGCATTAGCAGAAAATTTTCTCAGGATTCTACATGATCCTATCTTTTTAAACTTCAGTTTGTTATACTCTCTTTTTGGAAATCTTTCTTTCCTCAAGTGAGCCAAAACTAAATCACCAACTTTAAATTGAACTTCTCTTCTACTCAAATTTGCTCTGCCTTTGTACTTAATACTGTTGTCGTGTAGCTGCTGCTTTACCTGCTCATGTATTTCTTGAATCTCTGAAGCAAATTCCTCTCCTTCAACACTTCTCATTTCTACCTTTCCCAAGTTCCTCAATTCAGATACTCCTCTTGGGTGCATCCCATAAACAATATGGAATGGGATATATCCTGTACTTCTGTTTGGTGAATCATTGTATGCATACTCTGCCTGTGGTAAAATATGATCCCACTGCTTAGGATGTTCTCTTGCAAGACTTCTCAAAAGATTACCCAAACTTATATTTACTACCTCAGTCTGCCCATCAGTCTGAGGATGATAAGCTGAGCTAAAACTCATATTAGTACCAAGCTTCTTCCACAATGTCCTCCAAAAATGACCAACAAACCTGGTATCTCTATCAGAAACAATACTTTTAGGCAATCTATGTAATCTAACAAATTCTTTGAAAAACAAATTTGAAACATGAGTAGCATCACTGGTTTTATAACATGGAATAAAATGTGCCATCTTTGAAAATCTGTCAACAACAACAAAAATTGTATCATTTCCTCTCTGTGTCTTAGGTAGTCCTAAAACAAAATCCATACTTACCATATCCCAAGGTCTGTCTAGAATAGGCAATGGAATGTACAAACCTGCATTCTGACCTCTACCTTTGGCATACTGACAAATTTTACAATTCTTCACATACTTTTCCACTTCAGATCTCATATTTTGCCAATAATAAAAATGAATCAGCTGCTCATAAGTTTTATCAGTACCAAAATGTCCAACAAGTCCACCACTATGCTTCTCTCTGATGAGATTTTCTCTCATGGAACAATTTGGTATACATAATTGATTTCTCTTGAATAATAAACTCTCTTGCAAGAAATAATCCAACCACTGACTTCTATCTATCAAAACAGGATTCAAACATGCTTCAAATGCTTCTTTGAAATCTAAATCTGTTTTATAGAATTCCTTAAGAAAATCAAAACCTACCACTTCAATTTGACTTTCTTGAACAAGAATGTTCTTCCTACTCAAGGCATCAGCTACCTTGTTTGCTTGGCCACTTATGTGCTTTAAAACAAAGTTGAAACTTTGAAGATATTCAACCCATTTAGCATGTTTTTGATTCAATTTAGGCTACTGCATAATGTATTGTAAAGCATGATTATCTGAATATAGTACAAATTCCTTAGACATTAAATAATGTCTCCACTTCTTCAATGATTGTACTATTGCATAAAATTCTTTGTCATAAAAAGAGTATTTTCTCCTTGTGTCATTCAGCTTCTCACTGAAATATGCTACAAGCCTATCTTCTTGACTTAAGATAGCTCCAATAGCTTCTCCACTCGCATCACACTTTACTTGAAATGTTTTAGTAAAATCAGGCAACACTAATACAGGTTTCTCTGTTATTTTCTGTTTTAAAAACCAAAAATTATTTTTAGCTTTAGCAGTCCACTTGAATGGTTGTTTGTCTTTCTTTATAGTTTCAATGATAGGTGCATTAATCTTTCTAAAATTCCTTATGAATTTTCTGTAAAAACTAGCAAGTCCATGGAAACTTCTTACCTCAAAGACACTTTTTGGTGAAGGCCACTTCACAATTGCTCTGACCTTTTCTGGATCCATCTTTAATCCTTCATCAGAAACAACAAAACCCAGATACACCAACTTTGTCTTCATGAATGAACACTTCTTCAGATTTATCAGCAATTTCTCTTGATGTAATTTCTTCAAGACATAGTTAAAATGCCTTAAATGTTCTTCTTTTGTTTTGTTGTAAATTAGTATGTCATCCAGATATACTATTGCAAATTTACCAATAAATTCTCTTAACACTTCATTCATGAGACTCATAAAATTACTGGGTGCATTTGATAAGCCAAAAGGCATTACCAACCATTCATACAATCCCTCATTTGTCTTAAAGGTTGTTTTCCATTCATCACCTTCCCTTATCCTAATCTGATGATACCCACTTTTCAAATCAAGTTTTGAAAAATATCTTGCTCCACTCAAACAGTCCATTAAATCTTCAATTCTGGGCAAAGGAAATCTATACCTGATTGTTATCTTGTTGATTGCTCTTGAATCAGTGCACATTCTCCAGCCCCCATCTTTCTTCGGGCTCAACACTGTAGGTACTGCACAGGGACTCAAACTTTCTCGAACCAAACCTTTGTCAACCAATTCCTGCACTTGCTTTCTGATTTCTTCATTTTCTGCTGGAGTCATTCTGTAAGCTGCTTTGTTTGGCAGATTTGATCATGGAATCAAATCTATCTGATGGCTGATTTTTCTTACAGGTGGTAACTCATTAGGCAGATCATCCACAATAATATCACAATAATTGTCCAACATTTCTTGAATTTCAATTGGCAAATCAGAATTTTTTGTAGAAGTAAGTACTACTTTAGGTTTGCAAACTAAAGAAAATTTTACCTCTTCTTCTTCAATTTGCTGCAAGTATTCTTTTCGACTCAGCAATAAAGCCTTTGGATCAGAATTTTTTCTTGATGCTTCTCCTTCTTCCATTGGCAACAATGTTTGATACATACCATCCTTGAATAATTTGTAAGTGTTTCGGTTACCATCATGTACTGCTCCTCTGTCATACTGCCAAGGTCTACCCAGCAGTATGTGACACACATCCATAGGCATCACATCACACATTACTTTATCTTTGTAGCTGCCCATCTGCAACTCTATCTCACACTATTCTTTCACAATCAGTTGATGGTCCTTCTAAAGCCATGACACCTTGTAGGGTGTTGGATGTTCCCTTGTCTTCAATTTCAACTTCTCTATCACCTCTGTAGAGACCAAATTGTCTGTACTGCCACTATCAATGACTAGTTGACAACATTTCCCTTGAAATTTACATACACTCTTGAACAAAGTTTTCCTCTGTGCTGGTTCAGCAACTTCCTTTGCTTGCTTCAGCAAAACTTTGTTAACAACCAAAGATTCTCCCTTCTCTGGCACGATTTCTCTCTCTGCTTCAGGCACCTTTGTTGCTTCTTCATTCTGAGAAACAATTGCATTTCTTTGACTTGTACCCACATTCTCTTTCTCTGGGCACTCATAGGCTCTATGTCCCAATTTTTTACATCGGTAACATCTCACTTCTCTTCCCCTGCTTCTGCCTCCTCTTCCTCTGTAGGAATTTCTTTTGCCACTTGCACCACCATCTGTGTGCATGCTGAGGTGAGCTGCTGCTAGCTCCATCCTTTGGTGCTGTAGATCTCCCTCTACCACCTTGACTTCCCTTTCCTCGGAAAGTACCTCTTCCTTTGGCAGACTGCTTTCTCAGTAGTTTCTCTTCAGCTTTCAAGGCCATTTGATAAGCCTCTTCAATTGAATTAGGAGACAAAATATTGATTTCATCTTGGATCTCCAACCTGAGACCATTTACATACCTAGAAATCTTCTCTGCTATGTCCTGGATCTGTCCAGCTCTTATGCTCACTCTGTATAATTCTTCTATGTACTCTTTCACAGTCATTAGTCTTTGTCTAAGATTCTGCATTTGTCTAAATAATGTAAGCTGATAATCACTAGGCAAGAATTTACCTTTCAGTTTCGCCACCATTCTATTCCAACTTTTGATTTGTTGTTTGCCAGCTCTCCTTCTCTCTGATTGCACTCCATCCCACCAAAGTTTTGCATGTCCATTCAACCTTGTGACTGCAAATTTAACTCTCTTGTCTTCAGCCATATCTTCATATTCAAAGAATTTATTCATCTCATTGATCCAGTCTATCAACTCTTCTGGATTCAATCCTCCTGCAAAAGCTGATAGTTCAAGTCTAGGCTTGGATGTAGATCCTAAAATTGTCTTAAAGAATCTCATCTCAGGAGTAAACTCAATATTTCCTCCTTCTTCTTCTTCAGCTTCAAGTTCACTGACATCTTCAGGATCCCTTGGTTGTCCTACTTCAATTGCTTCCGATCTGGCTTGGATCTGCTGCATGGTCTCCAGTACCTCTGCATTAGCAACTGGCCTACCTCTTCTTCTACCAGCAACACCTCTACCAATTCGGACATCCATGCTGGATTTCTTCTTCTGACTTTGGGAAGTCTGTTCAATCTTTGGTAAATGCTTTGAAGTCGGCTTTGATACCACTAATGATGGAGGTGATGGTGCAGGCATTAAGGAGAGCCTTTCAAATTTGCTCACAATGGTTTCTAACTCTAGAGAAATCGGATTCAATTCTTCATTTTCATTTTCATTCATCAAATTTGGAAAATTTGATTAATGAAATCACGATAACTTTAAAAAGTAACTTAGACTTTGTCAACTCCTTTGAAGATGTTATAAATCCTTGATTCCAATTTCAATTAAAAAAAACCCAACTCAAAGTCCTTTTGAGGTTTAAAGCTTTGGTATATGCAAAGAAAGGTAAACCTTCATCATAATATAAATATTAATATTATGCCCTTTTAACCAAAATCAAACCTCAAACCATCAAACCTCAAGCTTGAACGTTAACCAATTAACTTGATGAACAAGAACTTATATTATGTTGGATTTTCTTATGGTTCCCAGGCATCCATTGTTTAACAAACTGCTTTCAATTTTAATAAACAATTTCAACTTCAACAGAATGCTGGTTCAACAAATTTCAACGCAGTCACTCAATTTCAAAGCAACGTTGTTCATACCTCTTCCAACGCATTCACTTTTCGGTCTTTCACAATGCTTCTTGCGTTATTTCAAAACGCTATAAGCTTCCACGCTTCAAAGCCACTTCTTCAAAACTGATATTTGATTGTGTTAATTCTGAATTCCACCCTTTTTCTTCCTCTGCGTTAAGACTGTGATTCAACAATATCATTCCAGCAAACATATGTTTCAATACATCTTCAAAAATCAGAGATTTTATTCACTGCGTCCTTCATACATCATCGATTCTTTGTTTGGCAATTTTAAGACTAGAATTGGTATAGATTCTGCAAATCGAAACTCACAAACTTTTATAAAAACTCTTATCAATATCAGAATTGATATTTGATATGAAAAGAACTGCTTCAAACAAATAAGTGTGTATTATCTTAACAGAGAGGACGTGGAATAATGGAAAGCATTTGGTAAACATAAAAATTCATACAGAGTCTGCGTTGCAGTCAATTCAAAACCGAACTGTGTAATTCAAGAAATTTAAAAGAATTAAAGTCTTCTTCTAAACAACGACCACATAAGTTCGATTGCCTTAATCTCTTATACAGAGATATAAAAACTAATAAAATTTCGAAGATAAATATCTCTGGGGATTGCCAGTATGAAACAATAATTCAGAACTTTGCAATCTTTATTAATTCCAATCCTCACAATAATTCCTCTTGGCCAACTCTGAATTTCTCCATTACAAAGATTCTAATTTATAGTTTTATTACAAAACAAAGACCTCCTCAATTTAGAATCAAATTTCCTAAATTGAGACAAAATCCTACTTGCCCAATATCCTCCTAAAATCTATCAACTACAGCTAGATATGCTCAACAAGCTCACACCTATTCAAACCACTTATCTCCAAATACTCTCCTAATTTATTACAAAAATAATAATATCAATTTGTTTGAGGAATTCAATCCTCTCATTAAACGTTGACTTTCACCCATCAGTGAATGAATTTTAACTCAGCTAGCCACAACATGTGAACAAGCTTTCACATTGCTGGCTAGACTCTAATGCCCCTGCATCAATTTCCCTTTAAATATTTTCCTTACTTTGATGCCCACATTCCCGATTAATGTCATAATTTTATAATAGGATCTAAGGTTTGGGACAAAGCAGATGCATGTGACTAATTCTAATTTGGTTGACCTTTTGGTGGGAGAATACTAGAACAAGGCTTTGTCCCAATTCCCCTAGAGAAAACATCCCATGATATGACTATTTATTCAACTCTACTAAAATTAAAATATTTATTAGACCCTCATGATATAACCTTGACTCATGGTTCCACTGCATCGTTATACCTGAAACTGTCTTGTTCATTAGTTTAAGCAATTAAAATGACATATTAAGAATCTTGACCTTCTTAAGGGACATTAAAATTATGACGTGATAATGAAAAACCATGTTAGGCCTGCATTTTTAGGTGATGAAATTTTGAATAAAGAACATGGCTTCCCTCTATGGAGATAATAGTGCATCTCAACAAATCCCTTGACTAATTTTTCGCAATGGGGATAGTTTCTCTAGGAATTGGGGCCAACTATCCTCTAGTAGCTTGAAATTATTGGACCACCTATCTCCCTATTTTGGGAGTCCTTTGACCATATTGATGAACTACTTTGAAACTCTTATCATTAATTGTTGGACCAATTCCCTAAGTCCATTAAAGTTTTGCGAAAATTCCAAGGTAACCTTTTGATCTAAGCCCTAATTTTTTTAGGAATGGTAACCATCCCGCATGTGTGAATATCTCCATAGACTAAGGATTTCAAAACCACCCATTCTTAATATGCAGAGGAAAATGGTCCAAAATTTCATTGTAGACACTGTTATCATTGGAAAATCGTACAAGCAAAAGACATTAGGAAATGTCAAGCAGAAGGTACAAATAATTATTTACAGGGAAGAAATACATTACAGAATTTGAAAATTTTAACTTTTCCTAAGGTTAAGCAGGAAAATTTATTAAATAGTGCACAGAAAACACTGACCCTAAGCGATCCGCACAGTTTTTTCTTTGATAGTAGCGAAGATCTTCACGACTATACCTCAAATAGCCGCACGATCCTGGGTATGGCGGAAGGTCACGATCCGAGACCACTTTGTATGCTTGAAGAAGGAGATTCTTCACTCAAGTCAACCAGATACAGCCGCTTTGGAGCCACCCTGAGGCCTCAAGTGTAGCACGCAATGGAATCATCCTCCCACTCTTGTGTCAACATCCAAAATTGTACCGAGAGAAGGAGGCATTAGGGGAATTTTGAGGTCTAAAATGGGCCTCCTAAGGAAATAATAAAATAATAGCTAAACCAATAAAATAATATTTATAAATTTTCAATTCACTTTTTGCACCACAATCCATGTAACTATAGTTAAATTCAATTCAAAAACTGTACCAAAATAAAATTAATAAAAAAAATGTATTGATGTGACTATAAATAAGAATGATTTTTTCAAGAAAAAATTATTATCATTGAACAACTAATGCATTTGTCTTTTGTACTTAAATAACTTAAAATAAAATATAAATACAAATTCATAAATTCTTAATTATATAATATACTATTAATTAAAATTTATATTATTTAAATTGTTTAATAACATGTAATTAATATGCTATATGAAAATAATATAATATAATAAATGTAATATATTATTTTATGTGTAAATTTTATATTACATATTAAATTGATTTGATTTAGAACATAAGAATACATAATATGTAATATAAAAACGATTATAATATATATTTTATAACATTTAGGTTATTTTTCATAATATTTCATATGTACAACATATATGTATAGATATTAACTTATAATTAATTTGAAATTGTAATATTAAATAAAATGAGATGAACATACAATTTAAAAATAAATATATAATATTTATTGAAAAGTATGTAAAGACATGAAGATTATGTAGGGATATGCATTGTTTCTTTCAAAAAATATGAAATGACAATAATAATATTTTATTCAAAAAGTGTGAGATCACATTTATTGTGAGTACTTTACTTTGACTTTAAAATTAATTAGAACACTACTATGGTTAACCGTGAGTTTTCATCTACCATTAAGAATGTGACAAATAAGTACCTTTAACTCAACCAATACTACCTCAACCATTAGGGATGATGTCATCCTCTAAAATGTGATTGGTTCTCATAAAATGAATTTTGATTGTACATTTTCCTTAGGAGGCCCATTTTAGACCTCAAAATTCCCCTAATGTAAATTTGAATTTTGCCTATAAAATACCACCATGAGAAGAAGAATAGATAACACATTTTTATGTTGGCCAAATTGTTGGAGAACAAACCAACATTGTGTTGTCCAAACATCAAGGAGTGGAAGGATTCAGTTGTTGTCCATCCAACACCTCAATCCAAGAGAAGAAGTTCACCAAGTGCCCGTTATTCTACCATCCGTCAAGGAGAGAGAGAGGTTTGCAAGAAGCTTAAAGGGAAGAGCCCTCCTTGCTTTGAATATTAGAGCTCCATAGCTCTAAGGATTCATTGCAAGTGTTTTAGCATCATATCTCTTTTACCATCAACAACTAATAAAAGGGGAAGAGTTCTCCGTTTGGATTATTAGTGTGTTTTACTCGATTGAGCTTGTTATTGTATTTGTATATGTTGTTTCCTGTTTCTCCTCTATTGTACCATGTTATGTTATTTACTTAGTTTACTACATGTAATGTTGTTCCACTAACAATCTAACAAACCAATTGACCTATTACTTGCTTGTAAGAAAGCAGTCTCCCTTACCAAGCATAGTGCATTTCGTCCGCCCATGTGCCAAATGCACTATAACAGGAATAGTGACTCCACTTCTTTCTTACTTTTAAGCTAGTGGTTGTTGTTTGCAGGACCTCTCTCCTACCCAGACCTTTTGCAAGACCATTCCTTATTCCCCTCAGCATTTCTCATTTACCCTCAGTGAGAGATTCATCACAGAGGAGGTGGAATTTTTGGGCACTACAAATCCGCACGCGTTCAGCCCAAACAGACGCGCAAAATGCGGGCTTCTGCGAAAATAAGCCACGCGGAAACCAGTGAGCACTTTTTTTACTGTTTTTCCTCATTTTTAGAAATTTTAAAGTGATTGGAAACCCATAATAAATTTTTCATCACTGTGTTCTGGTGTTTCTAGACTGGTTAGGACATTTTTTTGCTGAACTCTAGCTTAGAAATTAGATAGTTATAATTTTAGTTTATTATCATCACAAATCACACATAGTTTAAGTAGGGGTGAGTAAGTGGCTATTAATCCACACATGCTATCTGAACAAACTAGTTGTTGATAATAGACACCAAACACATAGGATTAATTAGTGTAAAGTAAGTGGCCCATACATCCACACATCTTTAGCTAGGTTTTGTTTTTTCAAATTTTTTGCATTAGTTTAGTTCAAATTTTTGTATTAGGATTCGGGACAAGGACCAAAGTATCAAAAAGAATGAAAGCAATCTTTGTCACCCTTGCACCTCTCAGTGAGCCTGGGTACGCATATGAAATATTTATTAATATATTTTTCCATCTCCCTATAGTGAAAAACTTAGTCTAACTAGGCAAAAGTGTAAGCGACCCATTATTCGCATATTGCTTATTTTCTAAAAGGAACAATCACACATAGTGTAATTAGAGGAGTGTAAAGGATCACCACATATCCATATCTTATAACATTATGATTATACACTTCAAATCACGCATGAAGCTTCAGTAAATTAGGACCTTGGTCCTCTTCTTACGGTCGCTTCACCAAGGCACACCTTAAGAAAATTAAGACTCTCTAAAACTAACAACTAATTGAACTCACTAAATTCTCCCCATAGGGCCAAAAAAGAAATTATAGTTCAAGTCAGGACCATTGGGGGTAGCCATAAAATAAGTTGCCATGGTGATTCTACATTTTGAAACATAGATGTTGATTATTTAGGGAGCTTAAAATCCATCTATCAACCCACGGAAAAAAATTCTTGAGCGCTATAGAGATCCGTTTCAGAGGGGGTTAAGTTTAGGCCCAGTGCGTGCAGTACTATTTGGGGCTACCTGACCCACCTAGTGCTCGATACTAGTAGAAGCTCAAGAATAGAACGCTCACGTGGGATGATAGTACTTTAGTGGCCAAAGTTAGGGCATCCTTCCCTATAGGTGATGGTGCATGCAACACTAGATCCTCATACCTTTACCTTGGTCGATTCTTCCACTGCTGGAAGGCATCGCCAGTTATTTCAGGACATAAGCCCCAGCACCCATTAGAAGATATCTTCACAAAGCCCAATTACATTTTAGAGTGTGAAGATGATTAGGTCTTTCTAGGGTTTTTTACTATCATACACGAAACAAACAAAACCATATTTTTTTTCTTGCTTGATCACATAGCATTAATCTAAAGGAGAAACTTACCTTTTATTTTTCGCTTTGTTTATGTATGCGATCACATTTTCTTTGATAATAATCTCTCTCCTCTCAGAAAACTAAAAAATATTTCCAAAATTGAACTGAATCGACACCATAACGGACCCAACGGGACCTCGTCGATCTATATGTTTTTTGGACCTCCCCCCATTAGAGGGAGGAGCGGTAGTATTTTTCCATTTAGGCGTAAAAGATGACACACATCCACCCTTATTGGTTCATCCTTTATCAGACAATGTTTAGTTAGAAACCCCCGAGGATCACCCAACGCTATACCCATGGAAACCCCCATAGGGTCACCACACAAAACCCCTCCCACAACCCCCAGAGGGCAGAGGAGCGCTACCCCTCCGGGGAGTCAGCATAACACATAGCAGGGTACATCACAGGGTAATATCTCCTAGGCACCGCACATACACAACCACCCCCAGATTCCTATGTTTCCACAGTACACAATGGCACTCAATACTCAGTTACCTTTTTTAGGATCATTAAACCTCCCATATCTATCAAAGCTAACTAATGATCCCATTGCGCATAGCCCCAATTGGCCCCCCATGCCCACAAATCTCCCTTCCAACATTCCAAAATTCGAACACCTTGGAAATCATATAATTAATTTCCACCTATGGTGTTTGTCCAATAGTATTATTGATGATACTATTCGACTAAGACTGTTTCAACGCACCTTAACCAGACCTGTCACGAAATGGTATGTGGAGCAGCCTTCTGCTTTGCATGGAACCTTTTGCGCCCTCACTATTTCATTCCTCACATGTTTTTAGTTACCCATCCACCGTGATTCAGGGATGGAGTTCTAACTCATTTTAGGCAAACGCCAGCTGTCCATATCTCAGGCCATCTCCATGAATGGCAATGACGTCGAATTTTTTTCAAATCCAAACTCAATGATAGAGTTTTACTAGACCTATTTTTGAAGACTCTCATAACAAATATTTCAAAATATGTGGCAACCCAAAGACCTACCTCTGAGGAGAAATCCATCAGTAAATCCCAACAACTCGAACTTATATACACCCAGTTAGGATACATTTACAACGTCCTGCATAACGCCCCATGCCTGCAAACTTACAAAGAATTTCCAGATGTGTCGAATACTGCAGACGGATTGAATGGGTCATTGACCCAAGGTCACCCAGGTAGTAGTATCCAGTACCCAGGTTACTCGTATGATTCTAACCAGATCATCACGCAACCTAGCTACCACCAGAGTCACTCTGAACCTCTGCAGAATATGACCAATAGGGTGCCTTCATACCACCATCAGCATGAAGGATCGTACCCGCCCTCGCAGGAGACCGAGTACACAGCTAGGAACATTGAAAGAATATTTCACCCCCAATAACCATATACCAATCAGGGACAGGGGAACCTGGTTGCCTCATTCTCTTGAGTTGTAAAACTTTCCACTCAGGGAGTTACCACGTGCGCCGGATACTACAGACGATTTGATCGGTTCTTTTTCCCAAGGTCACCTAAGAAACAGTAATTAGTACCCAGGAGACTCAGGGAGTTACCATGCGCGTCAAATATTGCATATGGTTTGATCAGGTCTTTGGCCCAAGATCACCTAGGTAGCAGTAATCAGTACCCATGATACTTAGGGAGTTACCAGGCGCATCGAATACCGTAAGCGGATTGATCAGGTCTTTGGCCCAAGATCACCTAGGTAGCAGTAATCAGTACCTAGGAGACTCAGAGAGTTACCATGCACGTCGATACTACGTATGGTTTGATTGAGTTTTTGGCCCAAGGTCACCTTGGCAACAGTAATCAGTACCGAAGATACTTATACGATTCTACTCAAAATGTATCACAACCTGGCTATCGTGAAAGTCACTCCAACACTCATATACCAACCAGGGATAAGGGAACCAATATCCCCCATTCCCCGCACAGAATGGACCACCGCCACATTGTAATGCACCAGTCAATCTAGTGCAATCTTCCAAGGCTCATCAACAACCATACAACCAAGAGAATTATGACAATCCTCCTAACGCTGTAAGAAAGAAACCTAAGAATAAACAAAAGGGAGACTCTGGACTGGGGGGAAATAACCAACAACGCCCCCCGCGATCTCAGTCTGGGGCCAACCCCAACCAAAATCAAAACTAGGAGCCAAGTAACAACTCCTAAGGGAAAACTAGAGCTCAGAGTATCTGATCAAGGAACTGCAAGAAGCACAGTGATCAACACCATCACATCCAAAGTAGGCTTCACACATCCACGCCTCAGAAAAATAAAACTTTTTCAGTTACGACAGGTATGCCCTCTCTTATCGCTTTACATTCAACCTTGTTTCCTATATATTTAATATATAAGATGCTTTCACTTGGGGTGTTGGTTGCAAGAGTTACACACACAACAAACCACCTATTAACCGAGCCACTGAAGGTTCAAGAGTAGGTATCATTCTACCCCTAGCATGATAGGCTCCCCAAAGAATCTTTTCATATCTTGTCATAATTTCTCCACAAGAATCAACCATAGGGTCCAATCACCCGACCATGTTTATCATCACCCCACCTTGCACGTGATAAACATTCTCGTCGGTTGATAGAGCCTCACCCTCTATGGTGTCCATCACTCAAGTAGACCATGCATCAAGAATATGATGCCATGGCCATATCATCCAAGTCCGGGAAGCACTTCATGTTCATCCATAAATCATGCATCAAGTAAAAGTTTTACCATGTCATGATAAAACCCCTTTCTCAGACCACCATTCTCATAAGAAGATCGAATACGCACCACCACATCTTGCACTTGGCCTACTGCACCCCCATCAACATAGCCCATTTGTGACATCATTTCATTTGCTTCACCACCTTTGCACTGAGACTAACCAATGGGGCCCCCACCCTCATCAAAAACACCTTCCTCACATCGTCAGTGGGTGATAATTTCATGTTTTTGAGGCACCCATCTCCGTGTTTGTACATCCAAATCCATTTTATATTCTTTTGGAAAGTGTACAAATATTTTTTATGAGAACCACCCTACCCATCCATCCACTTTTATCCCCTGGCAGCAGACCCTAATCACCTGTGGTCGGAGATTCACATTATTTACCTAACCCCACCATAACATTCATAACAACCACATACCCACCTTGGACATCCTACTGGCCCCAGGGTTTTCCTCACCAGAAATTGTTATGACTGTCGCCACTTGCATTTACAAGTTCCAACCTTGGGCTGTTGAACTCCCATCGTTAGTTACAACCATTTCTTATCATCATGCCTATGTTAACCTATCACACCCTGCCTACTACATCAGAGACCCTGGTCCCTTACATCAGTACTCCTCTCGGTCGGTTGAAGCTTCCTTCTTGTCGACTTCCACAACCATCTTCCAAGAAGGAGGCAGTACCTTGGATGGCTCCTCACCTCAATAGGGGCATTCTTGGATGGCACTATGGGAGTCATCATTTCCCATTGATGTCATCGATCCTCCTAACATTTAACTAAAACATAAGCTTTGATGTCAATATGGTATCGTACTTCACAACCATTGCAGTTTGTCAGAATTCATTGAAGATCCATTCCATCATAAGCATCTCCTTCAGCAATGCTTACACGGGAAGGTCCCTGTCATAAACCCATGCATACAATGATAATTTATTCTAAAAACATGCCATACCATGATTATGCATGTGGGCACTACATTTAACCTATTGTCAAGGAAAAAGCACCCCTGAGGGCATCAACAATCTTCGTCATAAACTAAACAATAGGTCACTACCACACAAGTGACACAGACATAACCTCTATCTGTTAGATAAGCTTTAACTAGCCAAAGCATAATGAGCATGGGACATGGCCGCCTCGTAGAAATATTGTATTCATTTTATATCTTGCAGGTTTCCAACAGAACATGGTCCCTCTTTTACTCACGGCAAGGGGTCTCCAACCTCAGGTTCACGCAAATTACTCTCTCTCTCTCTCTCTCAAACGGATTATACAGAAAAAAACTATAATGTATTTCAGCTATATAGTTCTTCCTATACCTCATACATTACGAGACAACTCTTATCACTAGAAAATCATAAAAGAAAAAGACATCAGGAAATTTCAATTATAAAGTACAAATAAGGATTTACAGGGAAGAAAGACATTACAAAATCTGAAAAATTTAACTTTCCTAAGGTAAAGTAGGAAAATTGATCAAAGAGCACACATAAAACACTAACCCTAAGTGATCTGCGTGACCTTTTCTTTCAATGGTAGTGAAGATCTTCGTGGTTATCCCTCAAATAACCGTGCAATCCTGGGTATGGAGGAAGGTCACCATCCAGGACCACTTGGCACACTTGAAGAAGGATATCCCCCACTCAATTCAGCCAGGTACAACTGCCTTGGAGCCACCTTGAGGCCTCAAGTGTAGCACACAATGGAATCAACCGCCCTCTCTTATGTCAACATCCACAATTGTACCAAGAGAGGGAGGGAAATTTGAATTTTGCCTATAAAATACCACCATGGGAAGAAGAATGGAGAACACATTGTTATGCTAGTCAAATTTCTTGAGAGCAAAAGAACATTGTGTTTCCAAGCAACAAGGAGTGGAAGGATTCAGCTGTTGGCCATCCAACACCTCAATCCAAGAGAATAAGTTCACCAAGTGTCTGTTATTCTAACATCCCTCTGGGAGAGAGAGAGGCTTAGAAGAAGCTTAAAGGGAATAGCCCTCCTTGCCTTGAATATTAGAGCTCTATAGCTCTAAGGATTCATTGCAAGTGTTTTAGTGTCCTATCTCTTATACCATCAGCAACTAATAAAAGGGGAAGAGTTCTCCGTTTGGATTATTGGTGTGTTTGACTCAATTGAGCTTGTTATTGTATTTGTATATTTTGTTTCTTATTTCTCATCTATTGTAGCATGCTATGTTATTTACTTAGTTTACTACATGTTATGTTGTTCCAATAACAATCTAACAAACCAATTGACCTGTCAATTGCTTGTAGGAAAGCAACCTCCCCTACCGAGCACAGTGCATTTCGTCTACCCATGTGCCAAATGCACTACAAAAATGATCAACCATGTTCCAATGTCAGATTGTGACAAAGATTTTCTTGATATGAAAATCAACTATAGTCAATCATGGTAAAAGATGGTTAACCATGGTAAACCATGGTCAATAATCATGGTTACATTGTGACAAATATTGTCTCTTGGTCCAACGTCACATTATGACAACCATCATGATCCATGGTCAACCACGGTCCAATGTTTCATTGTGATAAATATTGTCTCAATATGAAAATCAATGATGTTAAATGGTGGCCCAACGTTGCATTATGAATAAATATTATTTCAATATAAAAATGGGCCATAGTGAACCATCATCAACCATGTTTATTTTAGGGTTTATAATATTTATCTTACACTAGTACATTTGGGGGAAATTCCGACACTTGGTTCCGACGCTTTTGACCAAATGTCGGAAATTTCCCCAATTTTTTTCAATCCCGCCCGAAACCGTCGCTATACCGATGTTTAGAGAAAAGTGTCACAATACCGACACTTAGACAAAGTGTCGCAATTGCGACGTTTGGAGGAAGACGTCACAATTGCGACACTATGCCCCAAAGCATCGCTATTGCGACGGCTGCCTCCAAACGTCGCAAGTGCGACACAATGTATAAGTGTCGCAATTGTGACGTTTGGAGGCAGCCGTCGCAATAGCAACGCTTTGGCCACCGTCGATATAACGACACTTATATGCGCGCTACATAGAAATTATTTTGTTAAAAACTACGACACTTATATGCGTGCTACATAAAAATGATTTTATTAAAAACTACATTAAATTCTGATATCACGCGCGCATTCGCCCTCAACTCTTGCAGAACAGCATTCGCCCTCAGCATTCGCCCTCAGCTCTTGCAGAACAACATTCGCCCTCAGCATTCGCCCTTAGCTCTTGCAGAATAGCATTCTCCCTCAGCTCTTACAGAACAACATTCGCCCTCAGCATTCGCCCTCAGCTCTTGCAGAACAGCATTCACCCTCAGCTCTTGTAGAACAGCATTCGCCCTCAGCTCTTGCAGAACAACATTCGTCCTTAGCATTCGCCCTCAGCTCTTGCAGAATAACATTCGCCCTCAACATTCGCCCTCAGCTCTTGCAGAACAACATTCACCCTCAACTCTTGCAGAACAGCATTTGCCCTCAGCATTCGCCCTCAGCTCTTGCAGAACAACATTCGCCCTCAGCTCTTACAGAACAACATTCGCCCTCAGCTCTTGCAGAACAGCATTTGCCCTCAGCATTCCTCCTATAGTAGGGTTCACTCTATTTTGGTTTTTTGGTCAATTCCATTGGATTGTGTTAGGCTATAGGGTTCTCTCTAGATGTCTTCCAATGTTCTTTCGGATGAGTTTCAAAGAGGATGTGTAAGATGTGTTTGTGCTTGCATGAATTTGACTCCACCAGTTTCATGAAGTTTAAGCTATGGATTTTAGTTCGACAAACTCATCTATCTCAACACCCAGTAACAAATTTCCCTTGGTCTGATCTATATTGAAGGTGAAGTGAAAAGTGGTAGAGAATGGGAGATCAAAGGTCATCAACTTTATCACAAGGGTAGTACTCCAGATCGAAAGTGATGAGCTTTAGTTCTCCAGATTTGGGGATTTTCTGATGACATACCAAAGGTCACATCCATACAACCATATCAAGGTCAATGTTGAGATCATTCTCATATAGATATAGGTCACTGATATATAGGGTTAATATCATCGTCATTATCCATGGAAACCGAATGGTTACAAAATCTGTAATTGTGGTTGGCTCATTTATAATTATTACCCATTTACAGTAGAGCACAAAAACACTAAATATGGCCCGAGCAGAGCCTTTACAACAGGCAATGGAATTTCAGTTGCTTCATCAATAACCAATAGCTCCACTTGAGAAAAAATTTCATAATCTTGGGGCTGGATATACTGGAAAGCAAACAATTGTAGTTATCATTCGTGCTCCAATATATTAATATACTTTTTACATTAAACTGAAGAAAGGGAAACAAGCAAATGCTAGCCATCATACAATGCTTTGACATAAGAGTTTTGAGTGACATACTTGAAAAAAAGAACTCATCCACTGATAGTTATAATCATTTGAGTTATTCAAGTTAAACACAATGTCAAGAATCAAGATTCAATACCCTCTATTATCTTCATCACCCAATACAAGATTTAAATTTTTCCCAAAGAAACGCTTATTAATTTGGCAGCCATTATTTCTCCCTGCTTTAAAAACCTACATTTAAATGAAAACAAGCATTGCATTTCAACTACAAAAATATATTAGTGTTCAAATGTACATGTGTGCATCACTTGTGTAGGGTATTCCTTTTCCACTTTCACATTATCCAAGAATGTGTGCGGTATAGTTCATATTTTTTGTGATTTAGATTATCTTGAAAAAGGAAAGGTAAATTATTTCCCATGGAAAAAGAAGGTTTTCCCTTTTTACTACTGGAAATGGTACAACAAAGTTCCATTTCTACCCGAAACTCCTATGAAACAGTAACCAAATAAAGGCCATGTCCTCAATGGACATCATTTGGCTTTGAAAATGGCCATTGCACCGTGTTGTTTCTTATATTACATCACGATAGTTTCTTGGGTCATTTCTTGTTTCTTGAGATGAAAAACAACCAAAGAAATTGTGAAGATCCTTTCAAGAAATAAATGACCATTTCTCAATCATATCTCAACTATTTTTTATTTTATTCGGTGGTTGCTTACTTTGAGAGAAATTTGACACTTTTATAAGGAATATAACATAAAAACACAAAATGGGAAGGAATTGATGAGGTAGATGACCTTTAGTTATTTTCAATTAAGAATTGATAATACACGATGCATGTTCTGTACTACAAACTAGATTCCTTCCTGGAGTTAGGACACAGAGTATTGAATCAAAGTTGTAGTTTCTAACTTCTTGTATTGGTTCATCAATCTTGAAATTTAGACATTGCATGTCTTCATTTCTTCATGTTTGAATAATTTGCATCATATCGTACAATAGGAAATTAGGAATTATGATTATTATTACTTTATGGATCTGTTAAGTTACTTTTAAGTTTGCATGGTTTAGTGTGAAATTATTCTTGTGTGCCCCTAGCCCTAGGTGAAGGAATGCCAAGGACTGAGAACCCTAGTTTTTAAATGGTATTGTTTCTTATACCCAAAAACCCCTCAACATCACTTTTTATTAGTTCTTAACAATAGTGTTGTAAACAATTTGAGAATTGATATAGCAAAATCTCGCACTTCTCAAGATAAAGTCCTAAAGCTAAAGTGTGATACCATGTGTAATTCAATGGCCCCATTGTCA
Source organism: Pinus albicaulis (assembly GCA_034641835.2). NCBI lineage: Eukaryota > Viridiplantae > Streptophyta > Pinopsida > Pinales > Pinaceae > Pinus > Pinus albicaulis. The sequence goes on from CM076583.1 coordinate 688,845,454, forward strand.
CCTCACCAACCTCTTTTCACTTCGGGCTAGCTCTCCTCCAACTCAAGGGGGGTTCTCCCTAGTAGATGTTAGGGATCTAATGGCCCAACCAAACCAAGTCAAGATCCCCCTAACTCTCTATGTTTACTACTATCAATCAAAATATTAAAAAATAGGGTCAGACATGCATCCTGAAGATAAAATTGCGAGGGTATTTTTGGGTAATTTCAAAGGGAAAGTCCCCAAACACATATAATCAAGGAATTATAACGTGATTTCAAACATTAAATATCAACAAAATCGTTTAAAGGATATTGAAAGGAACAAGGTGATGGAAGATAGAAAGTGCCTTACTTAAATGCTCTAAGGATTTTTCAATAGTTTCTCCAAAATCTTCACTTCAAGGCCCTTCAAGATCGTCTCCAACAATGCTATACCATCAGCTTCAACAATGTTGCTCCAAAAATGTCCTCAAGGTCTTCACAACAAGTTTACTAGAAGTTGCTCCAACAATATATTCAATAAGGTCTTCATTCTCAACTCGTCTCTTGTTTGGGTGCCTTAATGTGCAATGACATGTTTCCAGGACTGAATTCAATGCAAGGCATATTTGAAACTCTAACTCTATCTTCCGGTGTCTTATTAGAAATTATTTCATTTTTCATTTTGTGTTTTCAAGTTAGATATTGTTTTCAAGTTTTTACATTTATAATTTTATTGCAATGTGGTAGACTGATCAGGGCAGTACAAGAACAACCCCGAGACGGGATGATCACGGAAAGAGGCTAGCGGAAGAACATGTAAAGTGCCAGCATTGCTCTATCTTCAGGTATTTTAGTTATTTACATAAGGGCGGAAACGTGAAGCTGGGTTACACTTTTGTGAGAATCGAGGGCCGAAAAAAATTTTCGGCAATAGTTCAGCCGAACTTCTTCTACAGTTCGGCTGAAATCTTGATTCCGTTAAGATTTACGACACACAGACGGCGCGGGCAAATAGAATTTTTGCCGGAGATTGGAAAACCGGCAAAAAAAGTTCGGCCGAACTAATTCCTATAAATAAATTGCCCGCGAAGACTGTTCTTTTACCTGTTTCATTATTCCTACCAATTTGTGTTTCCGGCTGCTCCCTTCAGTGCTGCTACTGTTCGCACGTTCCGGCTGCTCCCTTTAGCGCTACTACTGTTCGCACGTTCCGGCTGCTCCCTTCAGCGCTGCTGCTCCTCTCGTCGGCTTGTGCTTTCATCGGGTATGTTCTACCAAAACCACAATGTATGTTTTCTTTTTAATTAGGTAACCAATATGAACATCATCATGCTTAAAAAGGTTGAAATGGCTGGGATACTAATCACTGTGATTGCATAATGAATAACAAGGATATGTATAAAATTTTAGAAATCCTCGTCCATACTATTCAATTTTTAAAATATTTTGAAATCCTTATGTTATGTGACGTGAAGGTGAAAATGATGTAAATGCTTCAACAACAGATTTTGTTTTTATAATGCAAAAAAATGAATGGAGTTTGCTTTTAAATTTCCTTTACTTGTGCATTTAAATGCATGAAAAGGAGATAAACTGATGTACCATTACAATGCTTGGTTACACAGAATTCCATCCAACCGAGACAAGCATGAGCAAAATCATGGTACAACGTTGCATCAATATTTCAAAAAAAAAAAAATTCCTCAAGTACGTTCCTGTATTGATCAAATCTCATCTGATTCGATCTCACTAGGATTCGCTGCCCATCATTATTTAGGGGATGACAGAGGGAATTATCAATGGATATTATAAGTTCTCAAGCCTTATTGAACTTATAATTAAGAAGACTAACAACATCATATTTCCTGTGACACTTTATTTATTGATCTGTGCCCTGCAACTTCATGAATTAATTACCTACGGCACATGATGCCGCCATTGCCACTGCGGCTGGTGCACTCTGCATCGAAGGTCCCAACTGGATTCACTATGAATTCAGGTACACCTCACACCAGATTCACTATTATTTCAAAATATACATAGAAACATCACCTCACTGTGATTGCATAATGAATAACAAGGATATGTATACAAGCCCAGCTTAACGATACTAGTACTAATTCATGTAATAGTAATGGTAATAAAAGGTAATAAGTAACCAAGCCTAGCTTAAGAGCCATGAGACCCTTATTGCTTATACTGGTACTATTAGTAATACACATACAGTGGTGTAAGCTATATGTAAGCTTTGTACTCCTTATACTACTACCATATTGAATAGGTTTCATCATTATGGTTTGATCTCTAATTCAAAAGATTTTAAATTAGGAAACCTATTATCTCTATTTCAAAAAGATTGTAAACTGACAATAGCATGCATTGATCAACGTCTTTATTTTCCGATTTTGGGTATGATTAACAACACTTCTAGAGCATTGAAGAATATATAACTACACCAAAATGAGTAATTATGTCATTGCATTTTGGATTTGTCCGTCTGTGTGAGCAGAATCTCCCCTCCACTTTATCTTGTTGCTACTGTTGGACAACTTTCCTGAACGTTGAGCTTCCAGAAAAAAAATAGATTTGTGCAAAGCATCTTTGTAATCCAAGTCACCCAACACAAACTGAGAACCAGCAAAGAGCAGTGCGGCAAGAATTATTCCCACAAACCTCTGAACAGTAAGCCTAAAATCCATTTCTACCGCAACTGATTAATAAATTAAATTAAAATCTATAGAAGTTGATGGGTATATATATTTATTCTCAGGCAACCAAAGGACGATTAGAAACATTTTGGACATAAAAGGGAATTAGTTCTCTTCGTTTTGTGTGCATGTTTAACGTGGGGCTTATTCTGAAGGCTATAGAAGTCTTGTGGGTGTCCGTTGGACATGAAGAGAAGAAAATTCCATGAAAACATCAACTGAATCATGAGTCACTATATAGGATGGCCTCATCATCATTTCCTCACTGTACTATTAACGCACAAATGTTAAATTTTTTGAAACCAAAAGAAGCTAGTTGCACGACACAAAGTCAATATTGCTTATCCAAACGGCATGATCAACATTAGACAAAACATTAACTTTTCACAACCAGTAAAATAAAAAAACTAACTTAAATTTATTTAATTAAAGTTATTATTTTGTAAATTAAAATCTGTAAAATAATAAATTTTTATTTTAAAATTTTAATTAATAAAAAATTAGAATTTAATGAAAGGTTACTAAGAAGAGGTATAACGTCTAATTTCATAGTTCGATATATTTTTGGGATGAATTTTTAACGAAAAATTTATTTCCAAATCATTTTAGGTGTAAGTTTTGATTAAAGTAACAAATTTATATAGGTCTACAGTCTTGATTAAAGTCACAAATGTAAATATGGATGCATAGGCTTATTTTATATTTTGATTAATTTTGTTTTGATGAATTTTTAATTAATAAGTTTTATGTTGAAATCATTTGAGTGCAGATTTTTATTGATTAAAGTAATCAATGTCTATTTTTTTCATCAATTTTTTTTATTATATTTTTAAAAAATTTGTGTATAGTAGTTTTTAAGTTTCTGGCTCGGGTATAGTTATAAAATTTCTAAATCCCTAATTTGTTAATATTTTTGATATGTAGCCCATGTGGTGTAGAATAGTCGGTGATGGGGTGCACTGTTAAGGCACTCCGTTCTGTAAGGTCACCGGTTCGAAACCCATGGGTGGAATGGAAGGAGAAAAAAAATGGGAAGATTAGGATTAGTCTAAACGAGCAAAAATATATATATATATATATATATATATTTGATATGTAAGACTTTTTTAAAATTAAAGGCATGTGCTTGTTAGCTGGGACCCTAATTATTGTATATAGTATTTAGT